>JAWZYV010010236.1:0-388430 GCA_038373885.1 Cheiracanthium punctorium
TTGGCGCATGCCCTCGATTTAGAAACCCCTTTCTATTATATCATACGTAATCTTTGTGTCCTAAATTGCGGACGAAGGATCTGAAAAGGTCATAAGGATATAAACACAGTAGTTAAGATAAACTATTTAGATTTTCACCAAAAATAAAAGTCCATAATGTTTAATGTTACTATATATCAAAAATTATAAGTATAATGCAATGTTTCCCCGGATTTTCTATATCATTCTCTTTCACTACCTTAACATTTTTTTTTAATTACACGTTTGTAAATTTCTTCACATTGTTTGTGGTGTTTCTTTTTTACAAAGCATTTTCATATTTCTTCCATGAAAGGACGTCCATAGAACGTTCCGAATCGTTTACAGGAAGCTAAACATATATATGTTTCCAAAATTAGTTAAAAACTTTGTAAAATAACACACATAATGTTCGGAATCGTTTCCAGGAAGCTAAACATATATATGTTTCCAAAATTAGTTAAAAACTTTGTAAAATAACACACATAAATAAAGAGATACCGCAATAAGATCGTTTCGGGTGGAAAAAAAGGTCCGCCCTTCGTCATGGGAAAAAAAAAAAATCCAAAAGCTTGAAAAAAATCTTCAAATTAATTATTTCCAGATATTTAACTTGAAAACCCACGTTAGTTCCGAATCTTATAAATAAAAATGAAATTCTGTTTGTTTGTTTGTTTGTTTGTTTGTTTGTTTGTTTATTTGTTTGTTTGTGGATTTGAGTTGTATACAAATCCACAAAAATGGACATATCAGTCTGAAATTTTGCACAGATATGTAAAATAATATAGAATAAATCATAGTCCACTTTAAAACTTTGAAAGTCCACCCGTTCCCAGAATTTAAGAGATTTTTTATGTTCTCCACGCGAAAAGATTTCCGCAATTGTAACCCCTGTAGTGAAAAAAGTGTGAAATAAGGATCGTGGTTGCCATGTCTGGCGAATTTGCCGACTAAGATGTTTTAAATTCTCAAAGTAAAAATAAAAGAATAATAACGATTTTTTTTTTGTTAGTTTATATTCGTAAGGTTATTTTTTTTTTAATTATAATATCGTGTGCATGGGAAATCGGATTGAAATCGCAGGAATGAAATGTTTTATACGCAAAACAATAAGAATTGAAGATTTCCGAGGCTAATAGGTAATTTTTTTTAGTTTGGCGAAAAAATAAAATGGCTCAAATGCCGATTTTGAGAAAGTGAGTTCTAGCGGTTTGCACAGATTTCGGCTTGACGCAATTTATTGAGAGCTTAAGGAAATAGATTTTTGAAAACAAGTGTAAAGGCTTTATTAGAATACAGCGTTAAATTTTAATGATCCGTGAAGAAATAATGCAGTTGTTAAGGGATTTCAAGCGATCTATCTCCAGAATTCTCGCCAAATGAGTACATTGATTTAAGTTGGGGGAATTCCGCCAAATTTCAGAAAATTGAAATCTCATTTACTACATCGAAGTAACGATGAATAAAACACGTTATAGTTGATAATTTTAAAAATTTCGGCTGTATTAAGGGATTTCACTTTTGAAATAAAGGCTTGCTTTACTTTTTCGCGGTCGAACCATTTTCCATATTGATTGCTGCTAAGTCAATGCTTCGAATGATTTCCTGAACAAACGCTTGCACAATGGCGTATGTTGGCGCTTTGGCGAGGCTT
Organism: Cheiracanthium punctorium; assembly: GCA_038373885.1. Taxonomy (NCBI): domain Eukaryota; kingdom Metazoa; phylum Arthropoda; class Arachnida; order Araneae; family Cheiracanthiidae; genus Cheiracanthium; species Cheiracanthium punctorium. The sequence continues at coordinate 1,673 of JAWZYV010010236.1, forward strand.
AGATTTGAAACTGGATTTTATTTGAGACTGGGATATATAATGACACTGGTTATAGATAAAAATGAATGTTGGTAGGAGTGTATGATCTTGAAAAACTCTAGCACCGTTTCACCATGAAATTTGGTTCACCTAAGTCTTTTATCATTGAGAAGCTTTTGATGCTATCCGTTTTCCTCTAACATGCCACTAGGTGGCGCAGCAGAACGTCGAATTCTATTCCGTTTAGCCGTTTACTATGCGAATATCGTCCAACCGATTTCGATGAAATTTGGTACTCGCGGATATTAGAACACGGAGAATATTTTTCACTATCCATTTTGCTGTAACTTGCCGCTAAATGGCGCTGCAACGCATCAACTTCTATACCGTTCGACCGGCCGGCATAAAATTTCTTATACTTACACATTTCAGCACGAAGAATATATTCTAACTGTGTTCCTTTTGATGTTACTCACCACTAGATGGCACTGCAATGCATTATTATTTTAACTCGCCACTAGATGACGCTGCAGCAGGCCAAATTCTTGACCATTCAAACGGTCGCTATGAAAATCAGTATACATAGCTATTTGAACAATGAGAATATTTTGGCGTTATCCATTTTGCTATAACTCGCCACTTGACGGCACTGTAGCAAATCATTAATTAACCACTATACTCCAGTTCAACTTAACCTGACAGTGCGTGGAAAGGTACGAGTGCCTTATTGCGCCGTTTGTCAAGTATTCGTGCGCGCTTTCTGGTCTTCCTCCCTTGTACTCTTTGACTAATTGCCCTATTTGGCGATCTATCGCCCGTCCTTCGTACTAATGCTGCTCTAGTACGTACACGTGTGGCAGTATTTAGGGTTGATAAGAAAGGAAGGACATTCCTTCAATCACCCCTTCTTGACCTTCCCCTGAAAGGTACGCGGAGGTCAGAATTGTTCTGAGAAATGTCTCTTTTTTTTTCTTTTCAAAGCAAAAATGTGACTGGGATGCGTGTGCTTACAGATTAATATACATATTCTTTTTTTAAATATAAAATAGTTTAAACAATTGCTATTTTTTTCGGCGTTTTCTATTGCAGTGCAAGTCCAGTCAAAAAAGAAAGTGAGAAAGAAAAACAAAGAACGTAAGAAAATCCTCTAATTTAAATGACTGGATTGTGAAACTCGTAATGCTTTTTCCTTTCTTTCCCCCGAATGTGGCAATATTGAAACAGACATCGATGTGCCAGTAAAATATGCTTCTTGAGACAAATAAGGCGTTCAAAGCACTCTATTGTGCAGGGCCTTATTATCGCAAGGGCAAATCGGGACTTTGCCCAGGGCCCCCGACGCGAAAGGGCCCCCCAATTTCAAATATTGTTCTGAAATATATTTTTTATATCAAAATGTTATGAAAAATAAAATACATTTCATAGAAGGTGGCCCCCAAATTCATCAATGCCCGGGGCCCCCGTTGGCCATAATCAGGCTCTGGTATTGTGCTGAGAAAAGAAAAATTAAAAGGAATTGAGAATGGTCGACCCTACCGCTATCTCACTAAGATGAAAGGCAGTGTTCTGGTAACTAAATTACGTGCATCATAAATTAGACTTTAAAATACATATGGGCAACCTCCGGCCCGCGGGCGGAAGGGGCGGGCTTTTGATCCGGCCAGCGGATCAGAAACCCAGTCGAACTTGCTCGCTCTCATCGTTATAAAAACACAACGGTATTTTTTTTTAAATTCTTTGCCAGTGTTGTTTCTCAAACCAGATCTTCACATACAAACTGACTGCATTCAAAGACAGCAGGATGAGAAATAACGCTGGGTACTGAATAAAATCTTCATCGTAGTATCTTTGCAAACGATGGGAGTGAACAGGTTAATCCTGATATCCCCTTCTCATCACTTTACATATACAACTCAGGGGCCGATCCAGAAATTTTTTCTAGGGCACCATTTTTGTGAATTTTTATGACAATTTTTAATAAGTCACTTTTTTGGTTAAAATAATTGATAAAACAGATTAAAATACAAGGTAAAATGCGAATGAAGGGCCGTTTCAATTGATTGTGTTGTGAAAGGGCCGCAAAACGGACCCAGTTTTCGTCTGCACCGACCCCTACACTGCTTGAACTTTTTTGTTCCTTTCAAAGATGGTCACAGGGATCTTACATTTTTCAAAGCCCCGAGTTTAAAGTTACCCCCGAAGTTAAAATTAACCGCGAGGAAACGTCACTGCCGGCAACGGGGGGATGGGAGTCACTGAAAGATGACAATTTTAAAAGAAGAATTATCTTCTGTAAAATGACGACGAAGGATGGGTGGGGAGGGGTAAAGAAAAGGGCCCGATTAACGCACGGGCCAACTGGGTCACGGCCCTTTTTGTTTTTTAGTTTTAATCTTTTAATTAAAAAAATTACAAATATTCCATAAAATATTATTTCATGAAAATTCAGTTTAGTTTTTTGTCTTACGAACATAGTAAAACAAGCAATGAATATGTTTTAGTGCTGATTTATATGTTTATTTAATATAATGTAAGGTATCAAAATTTAAAAAAAAATTGTAATAATTAAAAGAAAGGGATAGGGCCCGAATGCAGAGCCTTATTATCGCATTGGCAAATCGGGACTCTGCCCAGGGCCCCCGGTTCGAAAGGGGCCCAAATTTCAAATGTTGTTATGAAATATTCTTTTTTATGTCAAAATTTTATCAAAAAGAAAACAAATTTCATAGATGGGGGCCCCCAAATTCATCAATGCCCGGGGCCCCTGTTGGTCATAATTGGGCCCTTCGGAACTTCTAAGTGGTGTTCCAGCCTTATGCGGTTGGAACGTAATATAATCATCCAATACAGGAGCAGTAGCCATTATTACCGACGTGCGAAAGCGGAGATAAGGAAGAAAAGAAGTAAAGAACGGAGAATGTGTAATGGATTTTCCCGTTCTGGCGTGGGGGAGGGTTGCTACGATCTTCGCTCCTTAAAAATTCCGCCAAAACTTGCTTTGACACTATTGGATGGCAAAGCGTTGACACAATAAACACATTTTCATTTATATAAAGGCGATATATTAAATTATTGAGCACGCTTTCATTATATAAACATGTTTTTTCCCCTTTACAGACGAATTTAACATAAAAAGTAATACATGTACTGACGAACTATATTGTAAGGTCGGAAGAACACAAGGCATAGCCTTCCACGTACTGTCAGGTTAAGCTGAACTGGAGTATAGATCGCGCTGCAGTACATCACTTCTTGACTGTGCAACTGAGCGCTATGAAAATAGGTATACATAGATATTTGAACACGGGGAAGAGTTTGGCGCTATCCATTTTCCTATATAATTTGCCACTAGATGTCGCGTCACCACATGAACTTCACAGGGCTGTCCAGCCGTTCGTCCTGAAATTTCGTATTCATCGATATCTGAATGCGAAGAATATTTCCGCCGTATCCGTTTTGCTAAAACTCGCCACTAGATTGCGCTACGCCGCATGACCTTCTGCACCGTACAAACGATTGCCTTGAAATTCGGTATGCATGGTTATTGAACACAATATAAAGCGATATCCATTTTGCGATATCTCTTTATTACAATGAATAGTAATCACCACAAATCGTAATATCAAAAAGTCTTCATTCCCGTGCGAAGAACGGGTACTTCAGCTAGTTTTCTATAAAGGTCTCCCTGTTCAAAAGCAGGATGCCCCTTAATGTGACAAATAGCGGTAGACAGGGTATTGTGAAACACAGGTAGAATGAAACATACTATCTAAAATGAGTAGGATTTGTCACAGAAAGTTGTAACGCACATATCTATTATACAAATATATGTTCCAGGTACTGATGTGATTTGGAGACAATTGCGTTTTTGCAACACGAGCAAAAGAAAATTATTCACTATTGAAAGTATAAGTTTCATTACTGAAAGTAATTTTGTTTTGCCTCCTTGTACTCACACGTATAATTATTTATTTTTCAAATATTGTGATCAATGTGTTATGGTTTTCATATTTCTAAGCCAGAATTAAAAAAAAAAACTATAATTAGAAAAAAAATATTTATTTTGTAGCCTCAATATGGGGTGCTATGAAACTACTTGTAGACGGGATACTATGAAACATGTTTTATTGTATCCAGGGTGAATGCATTCACTTAAAATAAAGACGTTACTATTAAATATTTAGATCTCCACAGAGTATAAATTTAGCAAGGATATTTATTTTAAATCGAACTTCATCTTCTTCGAGCTCTGAAGATGGTGACAATTCAGATTGTAGGTGACATAGCTCCACGAGAATCCTTTACTTCTTAAGCACGTCATTTTCCGTAAAAAAAATGGTCACGATTATTTTTAACAGCACTGACATCTGCAGAAAAATGGAAGAATGCGAGAACAGCTGGACAGATTGCCCAATGCTGAAAAAAGGGCAGCCGTTGCCATCGCTCGACTTAACTACCAGCAAGATGGCGGAAGCTTGAAACGTTCATCGCGTGCCACAGATCTAGAGACCCTTTTTTTGACGACAGCTGTCTGTGCTCGCGTGTGATAAACTTAAATGTCACAGAATGAGAAGTTTTTAGCGCCAAACAACTGCGTCCTCTCTTCAGATTTGTGCGATCTTCGAAAACATACTTTTTGAAAAACTCAAATTGTCTAAATAGTAACAACTCCTGTTCCATTAGGTGGTACAAAAGGGAAAGCAGAAATGCTCATTTTATAATTTTATTCAAGTAAATTTAATATAAAATGAAAAACTATAGGCAAACCTCTAAGAAAAGTATTACACCGGTCAACACGATTTTTGGGTTTGACTTCTACATGTTAAATTTTAGTTTCTCCTACGACAAAACTAAGGAAAATAATTTTTTTTAATGAAAGTTTGCTTTTGTAGAAATTAAAGCAATTTTTTAATTTTTTTGCAAAAATCACTGATTTTTATATATTTTTTTAGAATTCCACTCTAAATTATGATCAGAAAAGTTTTTGCTGGATATAAAAGTCTTTTTTATTCAAGATTTGGGATAAACAATAACATATAAATGTAAAATAATAAGAAATTAATGTCTAAAAGTGAATATTTTTCGTATTTCTTTTATGTTCGTATGAGCAAATAATAATACAAACAAATAATAATATTACAAATAATACTACAAGCAATACTACAGAGTTACAAATAATAATACAATTTACTTTCGGGTTAATCAAGGTGCTGCCATCTTTCGTTTATGAAATAAATTAAAATATACTTATCGACGTAAATCAGACAAAAGCAAACTTTAAGAACTAAAAATGAAAATTTAAGTGTTTTTCGATGCCTAGAATCATAATTTAAGCACGAGAACAGAACCCCCCCCCCAATTTTTAATTTTTTGTTTGTTTGTTTGTTTGTTGACCGGTGTTATTTTTTATCTTAAGCTATTACAGTTTAATCATATAAATTTGTTTTCATTTAAATTTCATATTTATAACTAATTAAATGCTTATTATAAATGTACATAAGACATATATGCTGAAATTTGAGTTTTGACTCATATTGTTTGAGTGTTTGTGAAGTGTTATTAAATGTTTCACTGTACCCCGGTATACGGGGTAAAATGAAACACTGTCAGACATTTACTTTGCGTAATTTTTTTAATGTGAAGATGCTACTTACAAGCTCACAAAAATTTTTTTAGAAAGAGTAGGTTTAACCCTTTAACGCGCAGTGTTCCCGCTCTGGGAACACCAAACTCTGACTGGGAACACCAAACTCCTTCGTGACTGTTGCACAGTCACGAAGGATAGATTTGATTTCTATAAAAATAGTTTCGGGTGACATAGCTCCACGAGAATCCTTTACTTTTTAGCACATCCTTTCCCGTAAAAAAATTGTCACGATTATTTTTAACAGCACTGGCATCTGCTGTAAAATGGAAGAATGCGAGAACAGCTGCATAGATTGCCCAATGCTGAAAAAAGGGCAGCCGTTGCCATCGCTCGACTTAACTACCAGCAAGATGGCGGACGATCGAAACGTTCATCGCGTGCCACAGATCTAGAGACCCTTTTTTGACGACAGCTGGCTGTGCCTTGCTGGCTGACGACAAAGGATCTTGTCATCCGTCAAAAAAAGGATTTTGTCCGCCATCTTGCAGGTAGTTAAGTCGAGCGATGGCAACGGCTGCCCTTTTTTCAGCATTGGGAAAGGGTTGCGCCTCAAAGGGTTAAAGTGTCCAATAATTTTATTTTTGTACGTGCAAATTCGTGAACAGGAAAAAAAGAAAAGTAAATTATGTTTCATTGTGCCCTATAAGTAGCAACCCTAGAGCCTAAAATTATGGGCCGACTATATGTAATATACCGGGTTATGAATTACAATCCTAGTACGGTGAAAATGAAAGTTTTTATAACATATCATAAATATACGTCCTAGCCACTTAGAAAATCTGATTTTCTATCGTATGAAGAAGCACGAATGCTTAAAATATAGTATTATAGTGTATATTTACTCTGAATGTCTCTCTTTCCTTAACTAGGCACTGTTATTATCTGAATTCTCTTTCATAAAATGTTTCATATAAAGCAAATTTTAAAGAATTTAACCATATTATTTATTTCTCTTCATTACGAAGATAAATCACTATATTGGAAAGAGCAAAAGTGTTTATATCGAAAACTAAGAATCTCATTTTTTAATCCTTTCTGGGAAATAGAAAATATAATTTTTTTTTCTTTTTCATTACTACGCCATTTTTTAAATGACCGTCAATTTTCTCGTTCTTTGAATCCTCGATCCATTTCCTGAACATTTAATGACGTCCTATATCAAGAACTATTGCTAAGAGTTCGCAATATTTGATACCATTAAGTTACTACTATTTCAGATAATTTTATTTCATACCCTAATATTAAGCAATACATTTTTCTACAATGTTATAAGTAATTGTTTCGTTTTCTACTCATTCCCTTGAATAGCGTAAAAAATGTTAAAGAGTGTTATATTGCATTTAATTTACACTCTAGTGTTATAAATTGTACACCAAGGTTTATGAGTAGTTCAATCTAAAAGAATTACAGAATAATCAAAACGGAAAAAGTTTAAGAGATAATAATAAAAGAAGGAAAAGGGAGAAGGTAAGCTTTCTTTAAATATACTTAACTTCTTATATATGTATATGTATATATTTTTAATTATAGCTTCAATGAAAACCTATGACTGAAAAATAATTTTTTCAAATACTTTTCTTTTAAGGTAATTTTAAAACATTTAGTATTAATAAATGTGACTGTTGGTTTAAAAGTATCTACACTCTTTGTTTTAAATTCATTTTAAAATGACACTGATTTGTATATAATTACTTCCTTTGTTTATTAATTTTTTTAATCTACAGTTGGTGGCTTTCTTACAGCTGCACAGTTTAATATATTTCCAGTCTTTCCATGCGGGTCAGAAGGTGGGAGACATCTTTATGAGAATGGGGGTACTATAAAAGAAAAATCTAAAGGTTTGATGAATGAAAAAACTTTAGGAACCACTTCTATAAAACATTGATTTATTTTGTAAATTTAAATGCATTATGAATGCGAGGAAAAGGAGCAAGAAATTTTCCCTCCCCAGAATGATTTTTTTTAATCTGTTATTGAGTACACTTAAAGTTTGTTTCGAACAACAAAACTTAAAATTATTTCTAAAGCTTTATTCTGCTGGTTTAAGTATCGGAACTAATTTTCTGTTTTGTAAAAAGTTTCCTCAAAATTGAAAAATGGAATCATGTGTCATATTAAATCGGTGTTAAAAAAAATAGTTAATTAATCAAAATTTATGTGTTTCATTTATTCAGTAAAACTAATTAGATTATTAATTCGAGAAAAGAGTGTTTTATTTGCATATTTTAAATGCAGTTTTAAGATTAAAATTGTTCTGGTAGACGATACATCATTGTTTTAGACAAAATCCATTTTAGTAGAATGTCTAAAACATTTTAAGCGATTTCCGAAAGAGCTAACAAGATAAAAGATGTCCGCTTTTCTTATGATACGGAAGATTACACTGTGTTTCATAAACGTCAAAAAATATATTAAATAATAAGATTTTTGTTTTATTTCTTTATCCCTTTTTTTTCACCTTCTAGTAATATAGAAATGAAATTTTCGTTGCCTGTCAGTGCTTATATTGAAAATGGAAAAATTTGTGACGCAGTTTCAAAAAGAGTGGCAAATAGAAATCAATGATATTCATAATATGAATTCAAACACTGTTTTTTTTTATTTTCCTATAAAATTTTATTTAGATATCAAAGAAGGTTAAAAGGTTATTGTAACATTAAAGTTTAACTCAGAGACACAATCTTTGTGCTTTTCTGCTAATGACAAGTATTAATTTTCAAGCTAATATGAAAGAGGTGTGGCTTTACAATACTATCACTTATGTTATTTGATTTGCCATTATGAACTTGACGAATAATATACGAATATTTTTAATGTAATAAGATGTACAGTTCTGAATTGTAATAAGTGTCCTCTAAACAATCTGAATATTAGCAACACTTTGAGTTGTAATTATGTCACAATAAAGCTGTTTTCACCTACATTGAGGGTTTTCCCCTTGTATTTCTTAGCTGTGAAATTTCGTGTAAAAATTTCTGTAGAAATTTCCTTTAACCTAGCTGTGTTATTCCTTAGCTGTGAAATTTCCAATTAAAAAATCCATTACCGCTTTTATTCGTTCTTCTCTGATCTTTCTTGTGTCTTGTGTACCGCTAAATATGAAATTTTATTACCTTATAATACCAGTTAAGCTAGTTAGTAATCAGTAGAGCCCCTGTAGCCGTAGGCCATTCTAAGTGTACAAACGTGGCCCGACTGTACATAAGTAGTCGCGCATGCTCATAAGTACCTAAAAGCGTCTTACATTCTGGCTTAGCGTTTTAATATTATAAGATTCTAAGACCCACCTTTTTGTTTGATGGATGAATATTACAACTTAAGAGGCAACAATAGATTTCTTTTACTTTGGTAACTACTGTGTCTTCTTATTTAAAGGGTGCAATAACTAAAGCAACTATTTCAGTTTACGTATGATTGTTAAATTTATCACTTTAAGGGTCAGCAATAGATTGTGTTACAGAAATGGCAATTAAATAGACATAGCAAGAGTAAAAAAAATAAAATTGCGTGTATTCATTTTGAAATCAACCTCGTATCAAATGTTATCATAATTACAAATATCTTCGTTCAGAAACTGGCCACTATACAATGATACACCCTGCACTTATAGACCAAACTTAAAATTCGCTGTATGTATACTGTCACAACAACGTTTCTATTGATTCCAGATGAAACGTAGCATCTGTCTCTTGAAACAAAAACTATTTATCTTTTTCTGCTCCGAGTAAGCAAGAATAAATGACGCTAATGATGAAGTAATAAGTTGTTTTCATTTATTGGAATGATATTTGCCATTGATATCTCTTATCTCTGGGGAAACATAAACGCCTTTCGCTATTACTTTTTTACGACTTCGGGTAACAAATTCATGTTGTTTGTCTTGGAGATGACAAAAGAAAAACCTTATTGTAGTCTTATAGAAAATTTATACGTAATTATCTGTTGTTAACTATACGTATTCTTTATGTTGGATTTGGATGCTAAATAATCTTTCTCAGTCACTTTAATGATAATGTAGCAGATATTGTTGACGAAACAAAAATTAAAATTTTCAAAAATATATGGCTTAAAACTGTTGTCTTTAATATTGGATGCTTTTTTGAATAAACGGTAGTTATGAAAAATCGAAATTAAGTTTATTGAAATCAAATAATATTTTTTCCCTGAAAATTGGATATGGCGAAAAAATAAAAATGTGTATCAATTACTATTTTATTTGATATGATGAGAAAATATCTGTTAAAACTGTTGTAATTAGTAGTATTTAGAAGATATGGTGAGAAATAGAAGATATGACGAGCACGCTATCATGTACAGAATCTTTACGACATAATTCTAAAATTGTGTTTATTCATGACTTATAAATTCAACATTCCATAAGATATCGTGAAAGAATTGTTAAAACTGTTATGATAATTACTATTTAAAAGATATTTTTTAAGTACTAGTAATATTACGTCGCTTTTTTCAAAATGGTAGAATAATGGTAGTGTTTGTTCTCTTATATGAAAATAATCACCAATCGTTTAGACAAATTATATTGTTCGGCGTAAAGTCGATTCACGATTAAACAGCATAACGTGATTATACTTTGTAATTTCGTTGGTTTTCTACATACACGCAAAGAAAAACACTAAAACTACATTAAAAAACAGTAATTTGCTTAGCACACTATCAACTGTATAGAATCTTTACGACAGAATTCTAAAATTGTGTTTATTCATGACGTATAAATTCAACATTCCATAAGATGTACTCACAAATGTAACTTCACCTAGATGGATGTTCTAAAAAGGTTTTTAAATCAAATAAATAAAAACGTTCATTTATCATACTAAAGCAAAATAGTATAGTTTATATTAATCTTCTGAACTCCTCGAAGAAAGGGTAACCATGTACAGCTGCGGAAAAAAAAAAAGTCCCACTTGTATTTTTCTCGGCCGTCGTTCGTCGTGCAGCAAAGTTACAGATACCAATCGTTTACGATTGACGTACACTTTAATTTGCTATGCATAAAAATTGCATAAGGGGCCATCTACATATTAAAATTCGCATCAACTTTTTTTTCTCAATAGTAATCCCTAGATTTCACTTCATATTTCAAAAATTTAGCTCATTTTAACCCCGGATACCCATTTTCAAGATATTTAAACTGAAATTGGATGAGTTATGAGCTTCCAAAATTCCCCTCCCCATATGTTAAAATATTTTTTCATACTTCAATTCATATCTCATATAATAATGATAATAAGAAGCTGATTTTTATTCGTACTATTAGAACTAAACAACCCAACCATAATTTAATGTTATTATGACTTTTAATAAAATATTAATATGAATTATGAATTATTAAATTAATATTCAAAAAAATTATGAATAGCGACCGAATCAAATTTTGATGGAAATAGATGCAGAAAGTAATATTACATGGCTGTGCAAAATTTTTACGTTCAGTAGTTTAATTTATATTAAATAAAATATGTTATTTTCACGAGTTAAGGGACCATATATAAATTTATTAAGTGACAATTTTTTGAAAATTGCATAAAATAAACGTAAAATAGATTTATTTTGTGCAAAAACACAGTAAAAGATTAAAAAATATCAAAATTTGAAGCAACTAAATTAGAGGATTTTACAGTTTAGTGGTGATTCTATAAAGCGTCTATTGTTGCGTCCGCTACCATAATCCCACAAATAAAATATTTTCCAGCTATAGAATTAGATTCAGTAGATGTATTTCTTTTAATACAGCATCCTATTTCTGAAAAACTAACATCCTCAACTTTCCAGGCCTGAATGTGACCCCTTTTAATATCGGAAATATTAAGTCTTTGGACTCCCCATACTTTATCAAACATTCAAAAAAACATTCAAAATCACGTTTTTCTGTCTAAATTTTCATCTGACTATAAATTAAAATATCGCCAAAAGTCTTAAGAATATTGCACATTGCAGACGATAAATGAAGAAAGTGAAATAACAAACACAGTGGTAATATTGGGTTGGCTAAAAAGTAATTGCGTTTTTTACAGGAAATTCAAACAAATAAATTTTCAATCATTAAACCGTTCTTCAAGTTCGACCATAGCTGATTAATATTCATGCTTGTAGTCAGAGGAGCAGAGAGCAGCCTCTAACTCCTGCCAACATTTCAGCTGTCTAAGAGAAACATCAAGGGAAATACTGAATAACAATTTCAAAATTAGAAAGATTTTCAAAATCGTGAGCAGTCGTTTTGCATTTTTCCCTTAAATCATGTGTACGGACTAAGGAAGTTATGAACTCACGGGTCATTTGGGCCACAGACTAAACATTCTAATTTCTATCCTTGATATTCTCAGTACAAAAAACTTTGACAGATGGAAACAATATTTTCCTTGATAATAATATTTATTTCTTTTAACTCTCACGAGCGAAATTAATGAAAGGCGAGAAGCTCGGAACCTACAAATAGCGTTTTTCAATTTGCAGAAAGTCCCTTAAAAACGTGCAAAAATTAATTTGCAACATCTCCGAAAACTATCGTAGAAAATTGATGAAAATTTATATTTAGGGTAATTTGAAGGTTTTCTTTCGTTTAATAAAATCAAAATACGGTGTTGCCATTGAGAAAAACGAAGTTGATGCATTATTAAATATGAAGACGGCCCCTTATGCAAATTAAATGAATAATAAATTAAAGTATGCGTTATTTGCAAACGAATGGTATATATAACTTTGCTGTACGACGAACGACGGCGAAATAAAGAGCAAGTGGGACTTTTTTTTCCCGCAGCTGTACATGTTTAACGAGGGTTTTATCACAAGGTGCGGATGACCTGTATAGAACTCGTAAACAACAGACTATTGTACACCACGATTTATAAAAAAATAATCCATTTATTCACTTAATATAACCAGGATCAGGACGGTCGATTAAAATCCATATATCATAAAACTTAGAATACACCAAAATGCTGTTAGCTTAAATTTTTTAGAACAGAAACAAATAATAATCAGTTTTACAACGCGTTTCACATATCTTTTAAAAACAAGTCTCGTTGATAAATCACGGAGCAACTATAACAATCGCTACACTGATTGGTTACATCCACGGCTTGTTGATAATTCACGAGTCATTATAATATTCGTTACACTAATTCGTTGCACATGTTATTTCATCTGCACAACAAACTCAAGTATTTGCGTAAATAAAAGACAGAGAAAGAGGAAATTTCGTGGCGTCTAATGCACCCGTTCAACCCAGGTGTATAATAGGTTGGTTCTTTCCGACAATTGAAATGACACAACAGAGGATACATTTTTCAAGTGCCCAGGGAAAATTTCCAGAGAATAATCTTATTTTATGTAAAACCTGACTAAGAATTTTTTTTTCAAATTTCTCAGTCAGGTTTTACATAAAATACTCAAATTTCTCAAATACTCAATTAAGAATTGCAAAATGACTTCGCATTCTTGCGTGATATTGAATCGTCTCGTTGTACCCTACTCAATATTGAAATTTGTAAACGATCGTTTGGCACACTTTGCCTGTCTATTTCCTGTAAAATACTATTAATAAATTGCTGTCCCGCAGTGGCCTAGCCACTAAACTCGTTCCCGCAAGAAAACGGAAAGGGAAGCAGCACCGGTTTGCATAGTGTTAGGAGGGTGAACTCCTCTCTCGGTTGGACTGCTGTGGGACTCATGGGAGCTGATGCACATAAATTCAGTCGCGGGTCCAATGCTCTCCATGTTCAAACGATACCAATGGGGGGGACAATTTCAGGTGCTAGGTCTCTCATCCGGAATGGGTTCAAAAGGAGACTCCGAGCTAGGAGACCCAGATTAATTATTAGGAGATCCCCATGGATTGGGAGACCCCGATCTAAGTCTGTCTTCCTTCCACTGGATTCCGCTCATTTAAATGGAAGTCGCTCCTTTCGCCCGTCGCCGTCCTATGTGGAGGACCTGACAATGATCCGCTGTTTCCAGGGGGCATTAGTAACAACAACAGTAATAAATTGCTTAGTAGTAGAATAATACTATAATTATAATAATAATTATAATACAGTGATCTCTCACTTATGCCCGTTTCAAGAGGCCGACTTAAAATCGCGTATAAATGAAAGTCGCGTATGCCTGGGGGAATCTTGCTTTCTAACTCTTGATCTCAATTATGAAAGACAAAACATAAAAAAATCCTTAGTAATATTTTTTCAGTTAAAACGAATAATATTATTTTTTTTAAATATTTAAATACACGATTTAGTTTAGATTTTTTAAATTCAAAAATAAGTGAGAGGCCTGCATTATTCTTTTCCCTCGTGACGGCACCTTCCGAAATTCGCGCGTAAAAGAGAACCGCGTATAATTTAGAAGCGTATAAGTGAGAGGTCACTGCAATAATAGATAGATAGATAGGTTATACCAAATATTTATAAAATTCTAGAAACACTGAACATCCAACGAAAACTATCCGAAATACTGCATAAACTGATTTTCCACAGACATCTGGTAGGGAAAAAATATATCTATATAATAAAAGAAAAAGAAAAGGAAAATAGCAAGCGAATTTATTTTCCCGACAAAATTACTTTCTCCTTGTCATTCCGTTCTCTACATCGAATTTTATTTCCTTCCATTGAATAAAAACGAATAAATTTCTATCAAATTTGCATTTCTTCCCCGGAGGAAACTTCATAAGCTCTGACATTCATTCCAAACAAGTCCTTTGTAAGTATTTACATTGTAAAAAGGGACAATGAATTTCATTCCTTAATGGAAAGAATTTCATAAATTTAAAGGAATGTTCTCTTTTTTTTATAGGGGGGGAGGATAAGTGGTGGCGGAAGGGTGGGAGAGGAAAGTATGTTGCAAATCACAATGAGATGACAAGGAAAAATGAATATGCTTTCAGCGTATTGATTGTCCTTGTAAAAGATTTCATATGCTTTCTCCTTCTGTCTTACAATCTCCTGACCATGATAAAAAAAATGAATTAAAAGACAGTTACATGGCGAAGCATCTCCTTGGGATATCATTTTTATGCAAATTAAAATGTGGATAGCTACATATTATGTTTAGGATGCGTATTAGATAATTACTGCACGTAAAATACATAACAGGTTATGTATTTTACGGTTCTACAGCTATGCTTGAATCGTTTATTATCTGAACTCCCATTTAATGAAAACGGTATCATTTATACTAGTTGCACATTTGTAATACACTGAAAAAAGTATGTATTGCTTGTAACTGCATGTTTTGCTGGTGCTGTTTGTAGCTACAGCAAAGCAAGCAGAAAAAAAAGCGAAATATTTTTTCAGCGTATTGTCGTAACTTAAATAGAAGAACTGCTTTGTGTGCTTGCAGGAATTATCTAACACTCGTATTAAAATTGTATGAATATTGTTTAGGTGCACACGACGAAAAAGAATTGGATACCTTGCAGATGCATAATATTCATTTGTGTATAGTACAGGCGTATAAGTTCATTATGAAGTCTAAAGTAATACTACTGCATAAGTTATGTCTGAATCAAGTTTTGCGATTAATGATATTTCAAACAGTACGTATTTTATTTTGTCTGTGTAAAGCATTCAATATTCATCAATGCTTCCTAAATTGCATAACTTCAAGCAACAGTTATGTGGAAAAAAATATCAATTTTTAATATTATTATTATTATTTGCCCTTTTTTGGCTAAACCTGCAAGTAACTTTAACAATTAAAATATTCATTTTTCTGCTTTAGTTTTGGTTATGCATATTATTCTTAAATCACGTTTCTAAGCATGAATGTTCCAGAGCCTTGATGAAAGTACTAGTTAGCCATAACATACAAAATTCACACATTTATGCCAGCGTCATTAACAAAATGAACTAATTTCTCTGCTCAATACTTTGCAGTCTTTAGGTTTGATGTATGTTTTAAACATTTGGAATGTTTAAAACATGCATCAAACAAAAAGAAACTCTTACTGATACTTTAGCTGGCATTGTCCGCTTATTATAGCTTCCTTTATTATTTCCTTCTCTTAAATAAGTTATGGGCCTAATTAAACAAAACAGCCTAAAACGAAGGTCTGACACATTCTGAAAACTAACATGCTAAAGCCCATTAAAATTTCTGAGTGCTTAAAAGTTACTTTCTAAGCACTGTTTCACTAACAAGCTCAGCATATATCACCCTGCATCCTTTTGCATAAAGAAAGAAATTAGAATCATTTCTGTCCCTGTTTGCGTGCAAATATATCCTCGTGATGAAAGAGTTAAAATGGGTGCTTCTAAATATCAAGATTCGGATATAGGTTAGTGAATATATTACTTTCCCCTGTAATAAAAAAATTAAGCATTGTAAACACGATAAAAGGAAGGAGAATCATAAAACTTCTGTCAGATTTTCACTATCTCTTAGCCATTTGCATGTAAACTAAGAGAATTTTTCCATTAGTAAAATAACTTGTACACAAATTTGTATTATAAAACTCATTCAGGATAAGGATGCAATTTAAAAGTAGAGTTATGTCTACTAACGTACGAGACAGTATTTAGTGTAATTAGAAAACCACTATGAGAGAGATCATTATTAACCAACTATTCAACTTGGTTATAGTTCTCTTGTTTATGTAAATAACTGTCCCGCAGTGGTCTGGGCGCTAAACTTCGTTCTCGTTAGAAAATGTCAAGTGAAGCAGCATCCGGCTTGGCCAGTGCTTGTGAGGGTCAATTTCCCCTCGGTTCGACTGCTGCGGGACCATGTACGCTAATGGGACCTGGTGCACGTAAAATCTGTCGTGGCTCCAATGTCCTCCAAGTTGTTAAACGATACCTGTAGGGGTGCCAATTTTAGGGGGTTGATCCCTCCTCTTGGTTCAAAATTAGGGGATCGTACTTCCTCCCATCGGGGTCCTAAAAATGGAAGGCGCACCCTCTCTGCCCATCGCTCCCCACCTGTGGGGGGGGGGGGATCTGGCACTACCGATTGCGGTTGCGAGGGGGCATCAGTAACACAACAACATGGAAATAACTGGGTTACAACATCAAAACACTTTCTTTGTAGACTTTCAACGCTATTACAATTTCGTATAACGAACTAATTCAAACAGGTATTACCGCGCTTAGCCTTGTTAGAAAAAATGAAAGACAAAAAAAGATTAATACTTTTTTTTTGTTTTTTTGGGGGGGGAATAGTGAAGTATATTAAGCCATATATTTAAGAGTAAAAACTTGTTTCCTACTGACGTGAAATATATCAGGTGTTAAAATGACTGCCGTAAGCAAAAATAAAAAATGTATACATAAAAAACATATCTGTACATTAAAAAAATTAAATGCACATGTGTATCATGAGACAGAAAACTCTCTCTACATCTGCAGTAAAGTAGTCACTTACGAACACGAAATTAATTAAATAAGTAAAATAAAATTTGATAAGGACTAGAACTTTGCCATTTTGAAGAGAAAAAAAAATGTGAATAGAAAATGAGCAAATATAAAGTGAGATGGAAAAAAAATGTCCAAGAAAGATAGCTGTGCGGAGAGTTATAACGAAAACACATTCAAAGGTTACAGAATGAGATCAACACAACTAAATTATACGTATTTTTTAAACCGATGTAAGTCAAAAATGTTTTAGATGTTTTAGTTTGGTCGTCATTGTCAAGCCAATATCTTCTATGTGCAAAAAGTTCATTTATTATTACCAGATTTTATTAACGGTTATTCTATCACAACATTCTGGCTGATTCACATGACATGTGTTATTAGCGATCACAATTCACCGTATAAAGCTTAGAGTCACATAAATGTCTTTTTATACGAAAATTTGATTAGTCAACTCATAATATTTGCAATCTCCTAAAACTCATAATAGTTGCAATCTCCAAAAAATGCACATAGCAGATAT
Source organism: Cheiracanthium punctorium (assembly GCA_038373885.1). Taxonomy (NCBI): domain Eukaryota; kingdom Metazoa; phylum Arthropoda; class Arachnida; order Araneae; family Cheiracanthiidae; genus Cheiracanthium; species Cheiracanthium punctorium. The sequence continues at coordinate 19,191 of JAWZYV010010236.1, forward strand.
TTATTTAACAACGACGGTATATATATGTACATATAAACATGAATACTAACCTTCACAAAAATAGGGAAAGAACAGAGGTGGAGAATTAAGAAGTGTTAAGATGAGAGGAATGTAGAAGCTTTCATCTGTGGATTGTGCCGCCCAGTCGCTTATAGATCCGTTCTATTACGCCTTGTGTCTGGGTTCATTTCCCGGCTTAAGCTTCGGTGTCAACGCCTTTCACAGGCAGTAATGTTGGCTACCCGTTCGATTCCCCCATAATAAAATGGAAAATACAGTAGACCCCCTCTATAACACGGTACATACGATCCGTGTTGTACGAGTCCTGAGCTGTGCTACACCTGGAGTGTAAACCACGCTATTCAACCGCTGCACACCTTATTTGGAGCAATTTATTTCACAAATAACTTAAATACTGCTTACTTGATACTACGTATGCACTAGATAGCTGATAGCTGATATGTACATTCTCTAAATGAAATCGGGTATTCGATTCGCAAATTTATTTTAATAAAACGCTTTACTTCTCAAGTTGAAATAAAATAAAATAAATCATACAAAAGTTCTTTCAGATACGTTTAATGTACACCACAATTAGATAAAGCAGACGATATACGAGTCTCATTTATAACGTATTCTAGGGAACCCGATCGCAATATTTCGCCGTGTTCTAGGGGGGTCTACTTTGCCTTAGGGCTGGAGTGGTGGCGTATACCTAATCGGCAAGTGCCCGCCCGTTATTTAAAGAAAGGTACATTTATTGTTCCACAAAACGTCATTGCTTGTTCTTCGTACGAGTATTAAAATGAAAACACTTTCACTATCTAAATAAACAGTGTGTTTTATTAATAAATTAAAATGTCAGCTCTGTGAAATGAACTGAATGTGAAATTAATGTGAACTTTTAAGACATCCTTTATAAGCTTGAGTTTGGTATGAAGAAGCTTATTTCTTTTTTAATTATAAGTGATTTTTTTTATCCACATACTTTTTATATTGTTGAAAATGGCTGAATTCAGTGATTAGGGTAAGTATCGCGTCCCTACTGATATTATAAATTCAGTTACAACAAACTAAACTACCAAACTAAAACACTAACCTTGAAATAGAATAATATGTCGGGCTTCTTGTCGTCTCGAATTTCCATCTGTGTTATTCGGGGGTAAAATACGCTTTATATCGTTTTTAATATGCCTATATCTTGTATTATTACACACTACACAAATACCATAACATAACAGGAATATCACATCACATAAGTACAGTAAGATAAAAAAAGAACATATTTTTTCCAGCGTTGCCAAAAAAAATAGAGCGAAGCAAGCTAATTTTTTTCTTTCTTTCTTGCTTCATTTATGTCCATGCATACCGAATGCAGGTGGAAGAGCGTCTTTCGCAACACTAAGACTGCAACTCTTACGTATCAATAAAAATGAAAGCTTGCAAAAATATTTGCCGTATGCTTTCCTGTGGTTCTCCTACATAGCTCATAAAAGTAGCCTTACATGTAAACTTAAAGGCGAAAAGAATAAATGTGGCATGTTTTTGTGGAGCTATAATGTCCATGCCGTAAAAGTTGTTTTACAGGCAAGTTTAAAAACTAAAACTGTGGCATGGTTTTGGACTGTTATAGTGTCGATGCCGTAAAAGTAGTTTTACAGGCAAGTTTAAAAGTAATAAGAAAAACTGTGGCCTGTTTTGGAGCAGCTATAGTGTCGATGCCGTAAAAGTAGTTTCACAGGCAGACATAAAATAATTAATATAAAATTAGATTTAAGAAAACTAAAAGGACACATTTTTTAAAATACACTAAATTCGTAAATGCATCGCTCTCAAACCTGGCAAAATTTTGGACATAGCTTTAAACAAAATACTTCAGCAGTAAATTTTGTGAGTACTTGTAAAAGAAATTTAAGAGCCATTTCCATCGTTTATATGATAAGTAAACTTTTATAAACATATATATGCTTTTTGTACTGTGCTTCTAAACTGCCTAAGTCCGTAATGCAATTCTTTTGAATGCTGCTATAAAAAAAAGAAAAAAAAACTATAATACAGTTTCGATGGAGAATCATCTTTTATAATCAGTAACAATATTATATCAATTTTGTTTAGTTTGAAACAGATGAATACCTACAAAATACGTTTTAAAAAATGACTACCCATAAAGCGTTATGTATTGGAATTCTTTTTTGTGCTTCTGTAAAAAAAGGTTAAATTCTAAGTACACTATCATCAATACTTTATTGTCATCTATTTTTTTTTTTTTTTTTTTTTTTTTTTTTTGTACCTGCGAAATTTTAAGTGAATTGGATGCCTGGAATTGAGGGAAAATTGCTTCGTATATGCATACATGTGAATTCAAAAGGTATTAAAAATAGAATATATATCCGAAATCAATTTTTGTTATTTTTATTCCTTAGCAATCAAGTTGCTTTCACATTGTTTTAAAGATATTTTTCATGAGATCTATCGTTCTTCATTAAAATATAGTGTTATTCATTATTCATCGATACTCATTAAAATATAGTCGTAGCTTAGAGAGGTGCTGTCTGACTGCGTTCGGCGTGAAATATTTGCCACCTGCCAATAAAGGTGAATTCAAGTGAATCGGTCGATAAGGAGAAAAAGAGATGCATATTATAGATTTTTCATTAGTTATATTGCAAATCAGGAATCTGGTTTGCATTATTTTAAATGCGTAAACTGATTCATTGTAAGTTTCAAAATATCATCGCAGTAAGCAAAGCGTTATTTCTTGAAACTGCGTCTGAGTAATTTAGCGACCAGCGCACATCTGAGTGGCCCCCCGAACAACTAATGGATGTGCACGTTTCTGCCTCTAAACCGGATTTTTATGTTTCTACCGTATCGGTATTCAAACAGAAGAAATCGGCACATTCCTGCTCTGTACTCTCCACTTTAACATGGGGCGGCTTCCATCAGCAAGATTCGCTCATCAATCCTCTGCTTCCTGTATCATAGGCTATCAACAACATCAGCAGAGCTTCATCAGTAAATTCCAGAGCCAACGGCAATCAACAGCATGCGGAGTACATCGACGAAAGCTGACAGTGCTCTTAGTGGAAGACTGGCTACGCAAAACTCGACGGAGCTCTCATATTTCCCAGCGACATCATTTGTATTTGTCTTTCTGTCGGCTTCCCTGTCGTAAACGAGTATGCAGCTCACCTTATGTTTGTGCCGATTCCTGCAGACGTCCGTCCTTCAATCGCCGTCAACAGACGTCGAACCTTCAACCGCCACCGAGGAGGAAATACACCCCTGCAATGTTTTCGTCTGTACTTCCATATGTAACTTGCAAAACTGAAAAACGGATAGACGTAGAATATTGGAACTTCGTGTTTACGACTATTGTAATAATTTTTTATCGCCTGTTGTTTTTTTCTGTTGTTGATGATTGTTTCAATCGAATGGGTAGTTTATTAAAAGGTCACTCAAAACACTTTCTCAATGCATTAAGGTCTGTGGAATTTTCAATACATTAAGAGTCTATAAGGTGATTCCATGAAAACATGTAAATTTTAAAATCTTATTTCCATTATTTCTTTGTTATTTATTGATAAATCAGATGTTACATATTATGTTTTGAATAAGAAATCATTCTCTCTTCTGGAATGGCAACACAAGAGCTTAAAAATAATTACTCTGTTCTAAAGAAGGTGTTGAATTTTAGTGTAAAATTTCTAAGATTACTTAGAATAATGAAAATCAACAGAAACTTGTGACTTTAACCCTATAGGTAAGTTTGATGGTCGAAGGTTCCATGTCATTAAACTTTAAAATCTAGTTAGTTTTTTAATAAGCATGGTATCGCACAAATAAACTTCTTTTTTGTGTCCCGAGCGTGACATAAAAAAGATTAAGATCTCATGCAGGATAAAGAAAGACAGCAAATTGTAGTTTGAATAACATTTCTAAAGCACATAAGGGTAGTACCCATAGTGGTGCACATGATGTAGTACACATAAAGTAGTTTCAGAATGTGGTCAGGCTTTTTAAAAAATAATAATTAAAAACAAAACGGTCCAGCACGTGACAGACTGTATAAGATAAATACTTTCAAACTATAAATTTTGAGACCGTCTTTATTATGCATCGTTATTTGAATTTTTTGAGGGTTTTTTTGTTTATAGAACATACAAGGAGCGCTGCCCCTTCAAGCCAATCCCAAGAATAGCTTTTGTGATCCTTTGGGGATCACTACATGCTCCTGGAAGCTTCTGCTACGCTCGTTAAACATATAACTTTATATTTTTCTCGCAGATTTGTGCAATACATGGAAGATAATTAGATTTCGAATTCAATGGCGTGTTTAGTGCGAAAAACAAAAACCCATTTTATATTGGCAGAAATGTTTTTAAAATTAATTTAATCTCATAAAATAAAACCATGGCAATAGCGCATCAGATTATTCTTATCAGATTAATGTCACGTTACCATTCATTCCTTTTTTTTTTTGGATCGTCTTAAAAATATTTTTTAATACTTTCTGTAAATGTTTTGACAATTTTGATTTATTTAATAAACTACTTAAATTAAATTCACTTCAGAAACCTTTAAGATTAAAAAATCTGCATAACAAATTTAACAAAAGTATGTCAAAAGTTCTCAGTTGTTAATGTTGCCAAAGATTGATTGATATTTTGAAGATATTTTTAAAAAGTTATGAAATCTTTGATGCACATTCTGTTTTATTAAAATGAAATTCCTTCAGATTAACTTCACATCTGTATGCTCTCCGTGAATTTTTCATTATAGTGGATAATGCATCATAAATAAGGGTGATCAGAAAATGAGTATACATTTGAAAAATTAGTAATTCACTGAATAATATAGGTAGAGAGGTAAAAATTAACACTCATGCTTGAAATAACATGGGGTTTTATTGCAACCACAAAAAAAGTTTTAAAAATGGCCGACCGATGGAGATTTATGTGATAAAAAAAGTAATAAATAGAATTAAAAATTATTACAAAGCAAAGACTATGTTCTTCAGAACAAATGCTGAAGATGACGATCGTCATTCCTCAATAATAGCTGTAGTCGAGGGACAATATTGTGAACAGCACTGTATAGCGATTCCCATTTCTTTATGAACTGTCTGAGCAGCATTAGCACTTGTGCTCGGTCGGCAGTTGCGGGGCCTGTAATGTAAACATCCCGTGGCTTCGAACTTCTATAAATCATTCTCTTCACAGCTGAACCTGTCATAGAACCTTTACCCGTTTGAATTCGCTTCTTACGGCGATAGTATCGTAAAGCTGAACAGGGTGTCTACCCAATTTCTGAAAGTCAATTTCCTGACTTTTTCCTGATTTTTGGGAGGTCCCGGGAAAAAAATTCCTGACCCATGCATTTTACTTTGGGAAATTGCACAATGCCCCTCCCTTGTCTTTATATTTGTATATGTTGTACAACTTCTTGAAATCAATTTGAACTGAAGTATACAGGATTGAGCTTTCATCCATTGAGAAACAGACGTAGTCGCACTTTCTCATAGAATTAACTAACTGTTCTCGGAAATACGGTTCTAAGCCATAAGTTACTAAGCTAATTTGTCTTTTACCCTCCCGTCACGATGGATGATCCCCCAGTTTTCCCTCCTTATACAAAATATCGCTTGAAGCTTTCGCGGTCCCAAAAATGTGTTGCAGTTGCTTTCGGTTTCCAGTCTGACTAAGAAAGAAAGGGTTAAAAAAAAAGCACACAAAAGCAAAAGAATTGATTATTTTGGTGGATTTTCGGATCCATTACCCAATTTCCCGGTTTTTTCCAGACTTTCCGGACCCACTTTCCAATTTCCCGGCTTTTTCCAGACTTTCCGGATTTTCCGGAGCGGTAGACACCCTGCTGAAGTAGCAGATTTCCAATTCTAATAGTACAGCTTCAATAACAGTGATTTTTTTGGTAACGTCAATATGCTGCAATTGCCGATGCATTTTATTCCCTATCTCATTACAGTTCCTTTTATGCAGTATTCGCATCCAGCGTCGCTGACATTTTGCTTTCCAGCGCCATCTGTTGGCCATTTTTGGAACTTTTTCTTTTTTGAGGTTGTAATAAACCCCCCTGTCATTTTAAGTGTGTGTCAATTTTTACCTTTCTACCTACATTATTCCGTGAAATATTATTTTTTGAAATGTATACTCATTTTCTGATCACCCTGTACATACGTGGGTCGTATTTGTCTCTTTTGCTTCTTTATGTTGAAAAGTTCATCATAATTTATGTATTAGTCATATTTGCCTATTTCGCTTTATTATGTTGGAAAATGTATCACGATCCATGTGAGCCCCATTTCTGTTTTCACCTTCATGTTGGATTATGTAGCCATCCGGGTTGTGTAGTGGTTAGAGAGCAATCCTAGCACACCACGGGTCTGGGTTCGATTCCCGGCAAGGGCTTCGGTGTAATCTCGTCTGTCCCTTCATAAGAGGCAACGCTGGCCCACCTATTACGTGCCTCCATAATAAAGAGACCAGTAATTCCGGCCTCGGTAGTAATCCAGTAGTAGGCCTTGGCTATACGGCACGTGCCCGCCATTAGGAAAAAAAAATTGGAATGTGTAACATAATCCATACAGAAGCCTTATATGTTTTTCTTCCTTCGCTGTTGTTGGAAAGTGTATCATAATCAATGTGTCGTCCCCTACTTCTTTCTATTTTTATTATGTTGAGAAGTATATCATAGTCCGTTGTCAGCCATATCTGCATTTCTTGCTTCATTTTGTTGGAAAGTACATCATAATCTATAGGCGGTCTCTATTCTTTTATCTTTCTTCATTATCTTGGAAAATGTACCTTGGTCAACGCTTCATGATCTCTATTTTACACAAAAAAAAATTCCTTTTAAATTTATTGTATGAAAAAACCTGTTGATATAAATGCTTTAAGTACGGTAAAATAAGTCGTTAATTTTTGCTGTACATTTATTTCTTTTATAAGCATCCAAAAAACTGTTTTCATCAAATCCATTTGTAAATGTGCCCCACCTGACGACTGTGCCCGCACGTTTCATTGTACTGTGTAATTTTTAAACAGTTTACATTATTATTTCTTAAAAAATAGCCATTTCACCTTTACATCGAGCCCTTAGCTTCTAAAACATATCTTTTGCTTTATAATAGCATGCATAATAGAGCAGAAATGTTACTTGATTCGTACAGCAATTTACAAATGGTTGACTTAAGTGCCCTACACATGACGTATTCAAATTAATTAATACTTTAAACAGAAAACATTTAAAAGTTGCATAACTTAGTCTGAAATGTACTAAATGTAAATAAAATAAAAAAATGCGCTGTTTCCAACTTGTGAAAAAGCTTATGTTTTATAATTGAATTTAAATGAAACTATGGGTGTTTAATTGTCCCGCACGTGACTGTAGAATGGCCCTATGGTTATCAACCTCTGCTGGTTAGACTGTTTCGGGATCGTGTACGCTATAGGGAGCTCGTGCACGTAAAATCTTTCTGTAGCTCCAATGTCCTCCACTCTCAAATGGAGGCTCCAATGTCCTCCACTCTCTCTCTGCGAGTGCTGATCCAGGTGCTTGGTCTCTCATCTGGATCTGGTTCTAAATTAGGATTTCACTCACATTGGCATTCACTCATATCACTAGCGTTGGCTCTACCCACTCCAGGCATCCCCACAATGAAATGGCCGGCCAAACTCTTTGGCCCTATAGTAGTGGTCAAGCTTACAGTCGGCAGCTGACCCGATCATTACACGGAAAAATAAATGTCTATGATCTTGATCAGTCATTGTTTGGGCCATGGACGAAATCTCGCCAACTGTTGACAAGCTGTCTAATTTTGGCGAAATATAGAATAGGTACTGAAAATAAGTTTCTAAAATTGAAAACAGTTTGCGATTTCATTTATATTTGGCGGAAAATCACCGAACTTTGATACTGCTGAAGCATTGCATCTCAATTTCAATTGAAATAAGTTTGAGTAAAGTGCATCAGAAATTTATATAGCTAAATTGACAAATAAGAAAGTTGCGTGTTTGTACCCATTAGTTCTTTCTTTAAATTTGATTTTATAGCGGCAGAGCTTTGTGGGGCTTTTCAATCATAATGGCCCGAGCTCACAAACCACATCCGCATACAAGAAGGGCGCGTTACGCAAACTGCACCTGTCAAACCATCTGCTTCGATCTGCTGACGTATGTCAACGAACTAATTTTAATATCGTCCTATTTGCTCCGAAACAACCTCCCTTCTTTCCGCCATTTCCCTTACAATTCACGACAATCCAAGAGATTCCTCGGCCGAATAAATAGTCAAAAATGTCTTCGTGGGAGAAAAAAAAAAATAAAGAGAATGTTTTTCAATTTTTATTATTGTCTTTATAACAGCATTTCTCGTGATTTACTGCCTCTCAGATAGTTCTATTTCTCCTGGGAAATCATAACAGCTCGAGATGAGCACTTTTTGCCAAGGGGTATAATGGGAAAAATGTCAGCACCCACTGTGATATGATCGATTACTTCGCTTCCAAGCAAAGAAGTGGGCAGGCCGAGCTAAGCATTTGTGCCCTGGACAATCAATGCCGCATTCCGCTGGTTCGATATTTTTATAAAGCATTTCCTTCCTGGATGTGTTTTAACGGTGCAGTGCAATAAAGCACTGTTTATGCGTTTCTCGTTTATACGACTTTTACACTTATACGTCGTTTTCGTGAAGTCCCGACCACAGAAGGAGTAGATAAAGAGTGCAGTTGTAACCCTAAAATGCACCAGAAATGGGGGTTACGGCCAATTATCTGCACAAGGTATTTAGCCCGGGGGTGGGATTTCCCTCCGTTGGGGACTTTATAAGGGGTCCTAACCCATATTTACGCGAAGTTTCGTTGAAAATCTCGGAAAACTCCAAACGGTTAGGTCGGCGGACGCGACTTGGCTTCGAAACAGGCACCTTCCGTCTCCCATTTCAAAGCGCTATCGCTATGCCACCGGAGGGGCTAACTGAAATCAAATATAAGTCACGTGGCGTACAGAAATGGCGCTGCAAAAACTATTCAATTAGTTCCCTCATCTCTCGTTTTGCTTCTCAGTAAAGTAAAAGGTTTGATTTTGCTAAACAGCGATGAACAGCCAAATCCTTTAATTTTCTTTCCCAGCGATCCTATTATCTTAACATCAACTTTCTACGGAAAATGGCACACTCGCTCCACCTATTTCTCCTCTATGGTTCCGACTCATTCAATTTAATGCAAAAATACTTCGAGTATAGGACGCTCGATTTCAGTTTTTACTCCGTTTTTCACTTCCCTTCTCCTCTCAATCATTATTTTCCTATTTAAAGTGAAGCTTTTCCTCGATTGAACGTCTAATGAAGAGCGTGAGGAGTATTGTAGCTTTATCACCTTCCTTTAGACAGCAATCGACTATATTGGTACGTAAATGAAAATGAGCTAATTATGTCAGGGGATTCAGAATTTTTAAAATGTGTCTTCATAAGCTGTGCCATGCACTGAAATAAGCGATAAACTTGTATCAATTAAGAAACTTAAAAAATATATTCTTAAAAATTGAAAATTTTCCAGGATGTGTGTCACTTTATAAAAAAATTTTCAATGCATTTTCATGTTTAAGACTTTATTGTGAAAAGTTTCATAAAAGTCACTTTTTTATTTGTGTAGTATGTAGATTACATAGAATCATCTTGAATTTTTTTTTCGAGTCTCTGCCTTTACTAGTTTATTCCAATTTGTGTAACAAGTCTCAGAGGAAGATTTTACCTTATTTCTGCGAAATACAGCTGTAAGTACAAAAAGGAAGTTTATTGTTAGGCTTGCATGCCTCCCCTTTCTCCCTGTCTCTTATTTATTTATTTTATTTTATTTTTTCATATTCCGTGATTAGTATGAGTAACGACATTTGTATTTATGGTAGTAGTTATTTGTCTGTAATTACAATTTTGCGCCATTAATGACAACGATGTATATTAATAGTTTTAAAATGTTCGTGTATATTTCATTATTTTGTTTACATCTCTTTAGAGAGACATCTCGATGCACTAAAATATTTATTGAAGCATTTAATTGTACTTAGGCACCATTACAACCACGAGTAATCATTTTTATTGCGAACGCAATAAAATAGTCCTTTGTTTTTAGTAATGATCGTTTGCAATGAATCATATTTCGAATTCATTATTATTGTTTCGCAAATAGCTCTGTAACAAAAAATTCATTTACATGTATAATTAGCTAACAAAAACGAAATGCAAATTAATTCTTGTATTCATTATGTGTGAGTAAATCAAAAAGAAGTAAGTAAAGCATTGTTAATTTCTTTTACGTTAGCTAAGCCTAATTAAATTAAAAGTGGGACTGCTTACTGAGTGTGGCAAAATGTTTATTTTATTAATAAATTAAATCTGAACAATAGGGCGATCACTAAAAAAGCAAGAGAACAAACAACACTGTATAAATTTCAAAGGCATCCAAATGTATTTACATTTATTTTAAATGCACATAAAATAATCTTTGTCTCTCTTATACAGTAAAACCTGTCCAAAACGAATACTTTGTCAAGAGGAACTTATCTTAACTCAAATAGTATTTCCTGGTCCCATGAGTTACAATCCTGTTCAGTTGAAACTTGAATTAACGGAAACCTTCGTTTGCAGTGGACGGAGAATCCTGTCTCTTGCAATTTTGTTAAAAATATTATTAACTCAGCCTATAAATAATCTGGATACAGATATTAATTCATGTAGTTTTATAAATAATCTAATTTAAAATTGATCGTTCAATTTTTATTTTTTCTTGACTTTACTCTTTAGATTAAACAACCTGAAATATTCTTTAGCTCTGGAACATTTTAAATAAAGTATTTTTACAACACAAAATATTTCAGCTTTCCGTAAGAAAACCAGTTATTTATAATTTGGTATTACGATTTTCGCATTTTTCTACAAACTACAATTTTTATTGAAAATCAACCTGTCTACTTGCATCAGAAAACCAACTAGATATTACTTTTAAAAATGTCTGAAACCCTTCAAAAACATTCAGCAGTTTCTGCTTAAAATCGAGGCAATCTTTAACAGACAAGACCCGATATCCTGGGGAAAGACTGCAATTTGCAGTGTACATATACAGGGCGGTTATGAATAAACTTCCCTTTTAAATAGCATTGTACAGCTGAAATGGTTGAGAGATTATTGTCATTGATTTTTGCAACTGGATACCAGATACAAACCAAATACGCCAGATTGTCGTTTTAGACATTTGTATCGTTAACCCTTTGAGGTGCAACCCTTTCCCAATGCTGCACAGCCAGCTGCGTCAAAAAAGGGTCGCTTGATCTGTGTCACGCGATGAATGTTTCGATCGTCCGCCATCTTGCTGGTAGTTAAGTCGAGCGATGGCGACGGCTGCGCTTTTTTCAGCATTGGGCAATCTATCCAGCTGATCTTGCATTCTTCCAGTTTTCAGCAGATGTCAGTGCTGTTCAAAAGAATCGTGATCATTTTTTTACGGGAAATGGCGTGCTAAAAAGTAAAGGATTTTCGTGGAGCTATGTCATCCGCAACTATTTTTATAGAAATCAAATCTATTCTTCGTGACTGGCAACAGTGAAAACATCAGAGTTTGGTGTTCCCAGAGCGGGAACACTGCTCGTTAAAAGGTTAAACTTGCTGTTTCCCATGCAATATGCTAACTAATGGACATTTTTTGAACTATGAAAAAAATAAACTGAGAGCGGCTCGTGTACAGTTTATATAATTAGTTGGTGGCAATTTGCTCACCCGTTTCCGAGATACAGACTGCTGTTCATAGCTATAGTTATAGCTATTCTGTATGTTGTAATTCGACATCATACCAGCTTCTGGAACCATCTTCTGAATGTCACCCCAGAATGTCCATTTATATAATATGGCTCATGTGTCATTTTTGTTTACAACAAACATTTCGCACAACGTACGGTTGTTTGTGTGTCAATCTCTAATCAAAAAAAATCTTGTAATTCGATCATATATATGCAAAGAGAATTCCAAATCTAAGATATGATTTCAAATTTGAAACTTATTTTCAAATTTCACATTCAAATCTTTCAATTATCTTAAATTCATTTTTTATGTATTTTATAGTAAACCAAATAAGATATTTTCAAAATGAAATTAAACAGAAGCATGATAATTTATGTTAGTAGTTCGAAAAAATACCCGACATCTTTCACTTAATGAAGCTATCTAAAATCGCTGGCATATTCTACTGAAATAAAATTTTGTTTACATGTTTGAAGATAATGGTTTAAGGAATCTTTTAACAATGATAGCAGTAAAAAATGTTTTGACACACAAAAACAAGAACTCAATTTTTAAGCGCAACTTCTTTATTAACTATAACATGTCGTAACTTACTATCCATATCTTCTTGCTTAACCATAATTATTTCAGATAAAATCTCAAACATTTAAAAGAAAAATTATGAAGATTAGAAAATAAATTAACTTTAAGCCTAATTCAATTGGATCTCACAGATAAGGCTTTTGCGAGCTCACTTATTTCACAGAAAATCAAAATGTATTCTTTGAAATAAGAAAATGAAAATTGTATTTAACTGAACGTGTTAAACTTAAAAAAGAGAGAAAGATAATTCAATATTCTATTACACAATATAGTGTTATTTAAGTAAGATTAAAAACACAGCAGACATATTTTTAAAATAGAAATTGTTTAATCAAATCTTTCGCAATTTTGTTACATTCTGTTCAGTTATTCTTATCTAAAATTAAACAACTACTTTACAATGTTATAGAAAGTTGCCTTTTTTGAAAGCGTTGTTTATTTTAAATTCTGTCAAGTATTTACTGCACGTCATAATGCAAATCGTGGGTTGAAATTATCAAGCGTTCAAATGCTCAAAATTACTAGAAATATGCATTTAACATTCTGAGTGCTTTTACGTGGAAATGCTTCTGTAAATAATGCGAGGATATAGAATTATGTGTACCCCTTTGTTTCACTCCCGATTAAGAGAAAATTCTCGTGAAGGGTACATCTTCTTCCCCCAGCCTTTCAAAATTCATGGAAGTAGCCTGAGATCCAAGCTCATGACGTCACAGAAAAATCGTCCTGAAGCTAAAGCACCTATATATATATATATATATATATACGAGCTGACACATCCGCCGTTCCTATGTCCTATGCCAACGTGTTGTCATAACAGATTAATTATCTTTTTATTAATGTACAACACACTGACGTCACATGGATCAAGCCTATTAATTACTTTCATTTGCCAAAAGGCGCATAAAATAAGCCTTAATATATTAATAATAAAGTCTTGTTATAACACTTTATGTTGTTTGTCGTTTCGTTGTTTCTGATACCTTCTGTCAACCGCAGAACAGTCCCAGATCCTCCAATAGGATGGCGATGGACAGAAGGGGGCGGCTTCCATTTGAAAGGGACCCAGAGGGAGGAAGTCTAACTTCGCTCGGGGTCCCCTAATTTTGAACCCATTTCCGATGAGGGACCAACCACCTGAAACGGCACTCCCAGAGGTATTGTTAAACATGGAAGACATTGAGGCCACGACGGATTTTAATTGCACCAACTCCCATTAGCGTACACGGTCCCACAGCAGTCCAGTCGAGAGGGGAGTTCACCTTCTCAGGCACTGGCGAAGCCGGGAGCTGCTTCGCTTGTCGTGCTCTAGTAGGAGCGTAGTTTAATGCCCAGACCACTACGGGACATGACATTTCATAAAAAGTTTTATTGGTGTTACCTCTGTCTACCTGTCTACCTAAAAGCAGAGACGTAGAGTGGAACAAGCCTACAGTAACGCTAATAGATATACGAGCTGGCACAAACCACCATTCTTGTGCCCAAAAGTTGCCAAGATGTATACCCACAGTTATTCATTTAGCTTAGGCGGTGTGTGCCCATAGTGGAAACACCTTTGAAAATCGCCAAAATGTGTATTAATTACGCCAAGATAGGACTTTGGGGGAAATCTCTCTGAACTGAAAAATGACGACTTGCACCGGCCTATATTTTTATGGGCTCTAGCCTATAGTATAGATGATATCGATGGTTTTTAATTCCTTCTGCACATTCAACGATTAGTATTCATTCTGTATTTCTAGAAAAGCAGTTTATTTAAATAATGAGGAATTAAGCGCCCATGTAAGAATATCTGATTTAAATGTCGTTGAATAATGTGATGCTTGTTTTTGTATATAAGCTTCGATTGCGTAAACACATTAGCAGCATCAGCAGTATATAGATTGTGTTTGCAGAAACACCTGTAACATTCTTTAACCATGTTATACGATCCTCTTTTAGCTTGTTGCACGAAAACCAATCACAACTTTTCAACTTGTAATACAAATATGTCCTATATGTTTGTTTGTTTGTAGGATTATGGCCGATTTTTTACACTAGGGATCTAGGGAGTGCCCTCCGTGGGGCTTTCTAAGGAGTCCTAACCCGTATTTACGCTAAGTTTTGAAGAAAACTACGGAAAACTTCTAACGGCTAGGTTGAAGAATATGACCAAGGTTTGAACAAAGTACTTTCCATCTCCTGGTAGAGAGCGCTATGTGCTCGGCCACTCTGATGGGGCTACTTCCTATATGAACTTGTGTTATAGGAGTGTATAATGATGATACATATCATTATTTTAATTCTACGTAGTGAAAAATTTTCTGTTGTTGTTTCGATTTTTACATAATTTTCACTCCCACTAATGAGAGTAAAACAAATGTAAAAAGGAAACAATTTATACGGAAAGTTTAAATTATGTACTGTCCCACTTCCAAGCATTCTAGACATATAAAGAATCAAGACTAACTATACATTTTCTTAATAGCGTATTTTCCAAGGAGGAACTTTCCAAACATGCTTTTAACCCTTTGAGGCGCAACCCTATCCCAATTCTGAAAGAAGGGAAGCCGTTGCCATCGCTCGACTTGACTACCAGCAAGATGGCGGACGATCGAAACGTTCATAGCTGGCTGTGCGGCACAGCCAGCTGTCGTCAAAAAAAAGTCTCTAGATCTGTGGCACGCGATGAACGTTTTGATCGTCCGCCCTCTTGCTGGTAGTCAAGTCGAGCGATGGCAACGGCTGCCCTTTTTTCAGCATTGGGCAATCTATCCAGCTGTTCTCGCATTCTTCCATTTTTCAGCAGATGTCAGTGCTGTTAAAAAGAATCGTGACTATTTTTTGACGGGAAATGACGTGCTAAAAAGTAAAGGATTCTCGTAGAGCTATGTCACCCGCAACTATTTTTATACAAATCAAATCTATTCTTCGTGACTGGCAACAGTCAAAACGTCAGAGTTTGGTGTTCCCATAGCGGGAACACTGCGCGTTAAAGGGTTAAATTAAATTAGTAGCTCAAGATATATTCAGCAGAAACTAATTACAGATAACTGCAAAATAATATTCCAGCGCTGAAGCCTGAATTTTCCATAAAGAATAGTCTCGATTAAAGATAATTAGAAATAAAATTTAAATCCGCATGCCTAACCTGAAACTTAATTTCGATTTCAGAATAAAGTACTTGAAAATAAATAAAAAAGATTTTTTTTCCTTTTATGAAACTTGCACTTAAGCATGATTAAACGAGACTTTGCAAGCGCTTTAACGTACTTTCTTCGCTAAATTAGTTATAGTTGCGAAATCTAATTCTTTTGCAGTAAACAACAATTTATTTATGTCCTCGAATTAATAAATTTCATTTGTTTAAATTAGATTCTTTCTTTTAAAATAATCAGAAGTAATATTTGTTTTCCTTAATCTGTTTATCTTTATTTCAGTTTTTTGCTTTTCATTTTATTTAAACATCAGCTTAGAAACTTTGAATTATCGAAAAATTTTTCAAATGTGATTTTTTTTTTTTTAAATGGAGCAGCATGGCGTAAAACGTTAAGTACTTATAGTAATTGAATTCTAATTTAAATGTTATAATATATAAATATGTAAATATTAAAGTATTTAATGTCTGGGACATGTGTTTTTATTTTAATGAAGTAACTTCCATTATTGTTATCATAATGGGCTCCCGCTACAACGCGATTTATCTTACGCGAATTGAATATTACACGAACTTTTCACAAATAGCGTATCAGTGAGCTGACGCAAAATTTTCTCTCACAATACGAGGTTTTTCGCTAATAGTAAGAAACACGGTGTACAATATTATTCTGTACAGTACAGTACACATATAGTCACATTACTACAGTACTGTGTCATGCTTTACAGTAAATATTATTATTACAGTACAGTAAAATAATACAGTGTCCTCTCACTTATACACGTTACAAGAGACCGACTTAAAATCGTGTATAAATGAGAGTCGCGTGTAAGTGAGAGAATCTTATATTCTAACTCCTCATCTAAATTATGAGAGACAAAACATTAAAAATAACTCGGCTGTTCGAGCCTCGTCAGGGGGAGACCCCCCTGAACCAACCTAATTTTTTTACTTTCATTATTACCATATTAAAACGATATTAATTGACTATGTCATTTTATCTCTCGTGTATTTCGCCTAAAAACCCTATGTTGAAATTTTTATGATTTTAATCTATTTATAGAAAAATAGATGTGATACATAGTCTATAGCTTACGAAATATTGCAACAATAGACTAAAGCTTTTGTGAACTAATAGTATTTAAATATATGTAAAAAATACACGTGATGCATATTCTACAGCTTACGAAATATTGTAACAGTAGATTAAAGCTGTTGTGAACTAACAGTATTTAAATATATGTAAAATTATGTCACATACTTTTATGTAGTTTTTTTATGTCGCATAATTGGGACACATTTTTGGACAATTTTCAATAAAGCGGGTGAGAGATAAAATGACATAGTCATTAAAACAAAAACAAATACGGGATCTTCCGAAATTCGCGCATAAAAGAGAGACTTGTGTAACCGAGAGCCGAATAAGTGAGAGGTCACTGTAATTATTACTGCACAGTACAGTATTATTACTATAGGTCCGCATGGCATATCGCACATGCAATGTTGAGCTGGGCGAATATCGTGCAGTTATCTCTACCTCAAGTTGAATTTTTTTCCGTGATTATTCCTCGATGATATGCCCGATTTCGGATTTCCTTTCTTTTTAAGTGATCAGCATCGTGACCTTGACTAATGTCATAAGTTCGACGAGCGCGCGGAGCGAGTCATTGAGAAATAGAATAATTCTTCTAATATCTCCATTGACAGTGAATGGCAGCAGGTTTTTCGGTGATTATTCCTCCCTGGTCAACCCGATTGGTTCGATTTCAGATTCATAACTTGTCACCATGGGTACCTATAACCATGCCAAACTTGAACTAAATCGGCCAAACGGTTTAGGAGGAGAAGCGTTACATTGGAATGCCTGAGCGTAGTGTAAGAGCTTCGCTCACATCACTAAGCTCAATTAACAAGAGTAGCACAACTCATTTAGAAAAAGCTCAACAGACGTTCTGAGAACGTCCCTTGAACGTTTTCTAAACTAGTTATGCCACTAGACAAGCGCTGCACTTTATTATTATGACTGCCTACTGAACGTTCAGTACTGTATTTCATGTCTCTCTCTTCTACTGATCATAAATATTGTTCATTTACAAGACTGCACAGTACAGTGTTGCATTACGTTGAATAACACTGCTTTTTTACTTTCCGAACATGTACCATGTAAGGAAAGTTTTGTAATCATGAAAAAATTCGAATTCGAGATTTTGGTGTATTGACACGTTTTGAGGTCTTCTAAATTCATTTATGCTATTTTTACGAGATGTATGTATGTATGTGTCTGTGTGTGTATGTGTGTTTGTGTGTATGTGAGTGAACACGATAGCTCCTGAACGGGGGATGCGATTGAGCTCAAATTGGGTATATATGTTATAAACCACCGTCGCAAGACCGGTATTGATTTTGGTGTGTATAGGATTTATAGTTTTTCTACAGGGCTACGACAAAGATTTCTTTTACATTATGGCCTATGGGGGAAAATTCTGGAAAGTGCGCTAGCGTTTAAACAGTGCATTCGATTGAGCTCAAATTAGGTATAGATGTTATAAACCACCATCGTAAGACCAGTATTGATTTTGATGTGTATAGGACTTATAGTTTTTCTACAGGGCTAAAACAAAGATTTCTTTTACATTATGGCCTATGGAGAGAAATTCTTGAAAGTGCGCTAGCGTTTAAACGGTACATTCGATTGAGCTCAAATTGGGTATATATGTTATAAACCACCGTCGCAAGACCTGTATTGATTTTGGTGTGTATAGGACTTATTGTTTTTCTACAGGGCTACGACAAAGATTTCTTTTACATTACGGCCTATGGGACGAAATTCTTGAAATTGCGCTAGCGTTTAAACGGTGCATTCGATTGAGCTTCAATTTGGTATATATATTTGAATGATTCATCGATTAAAATTTATTTAAATGCTTGGTAATGATCTTAATCGTAAGTGTTCGGAAAGTCGAGTGGAGTCACTCCAGATTTTTTACATTGTTTATTCATTACTTTATGTGGTAAATGATAGTAATATAGTCAGGGAATGACTTAAAACTGTTTGAGGAGTGCTCTTAAGGGTTTAAAATAATTGTGTATGTTTTTTCAAAACTTGTTACATGTACCCCGTTTCACAACGCGAAATTTTCACTTACGCAAGACATCTTGGGGCGCAATCCTCGCGTACGTCAAGACTCCACTGTACTGCTATTATTATTATTATTATTATTATTATTATTTAGAGATTGCAATCCGGAACACGAGATCTGGTAATCCGGCAAGTCCGGCATCATTAGACATCTACCGTATCCGTAAAGTACTAAAGAAAGGAAAAGAGTACAAATGAAAATGAAGGAGTTCCAGGACAATACTTGTCTTCTGTTCATGACTATTTGTTGGCAATAAAACCAGCATGTGTAGAAGCTGAAAGGGGCTTTCCAGCCGCTGGCTATACTTCTAACTCTCGAAGTTAAGTCAGTTGGCAGATAACACTGTTAACACTATTTGTTTCCTACGATTCTTTTTTAAAAACAAAACTTATTTTTTTTTTATAATTGATAGACCCAAAATTATTATTCAAAGAAAATTTATTGAAAAATACTCGATATTGTGATAACTGTGCATTTCTTTAAATCTATGATAACTGTCATCATAATTATAAGACTGCTTAACATGGCGAAATTACATAATTATTCTGAACTCAGTTGATTAAGTTATATTTAGGTAACATAAGAAACCTACATAATGTAATGGAAGTTACAAGGTAATTTTCATTGGTGTCATTTGTGAATTCTATTAGACTGAACTTAAACTATTACGCTAAATATTATATTCATAAAAGCAATTATAATTATAGTATTTATAATTAAATGTAATTAGATTATTTCTTAAGAAATAAACGGTCTTTTTCATAAACTTTACGATACACTCACGTAAACATTTTTCATTCAATTAACCCTCTGAGCGTCTTGGAAATGGGCAAATAATGTAAAGTTGTTTTCACTGCAAAATTTTGATAGGAAGATTTGTAATTATTAAAAAGTTAACTCCTAAAGCTTTAATATCGAAATATATTTTATGATGCCTTGGTGTTATATATAATTTAAATTATAGATGCATTGCAGTGAAAACTGGAATGAAGTGAACGGGATTTTACGTCTCAGCCACTTGGAGGGTTAAATTTGGAACGAAAGAGAAATCGCTTTCACGTGGACAATCCGACCGGATTCGGTCCGAATCCAACTAGATTGAAATTGGTGCCTGATTGCAATCTCTGTTGATATTATTATTATTATTATTATTATTGCGGAAGAAGAACAGTTCATGTATCTGTTAATTGAATCTGCCCTGCGTTGGAATATTGAGGTAAAATCCTTCCCACTGAATGAAAGGAAACCAGAGAAACTACCATCAGGCAACTAAACAATGATTTTGAGCTGACTTGTCGAAATTGAGACCACGATGATACCGTGTACGCTAAACGGCCGTATTCACCAAGTACTTCACAACCGTGTTAACCCTTTCAGACGTTAACCCGTAAGCAGGCGCGCTGGGGTAAATCTCACCCCAGCGACATTTTTTCTTCGTAAAATGGGAGAAATTTTTTGAGAACAAGTTTGCCCCGTCTTCTACCTTTCGAAGTCAAGGTCTAGTTGGGGTGGGTGAAGGAATTTCGTTTCTTTGTTATCCGGAAGGGAAGAAAACTCCACTTTGGGACTAAATACTCCCGTGCGACTAACAACGTTTCATTACGTTGTTAACGTAAACTAAGTATAAACTAAATGTAAATTAACTATAAATGGACGTTACACTACTGGTATGTATTGACCAAAGGCTATTAAATGAAATTAATATCCTATTAATTAAGTAATGAGTGTTTTTAGGTATAAAGCATTCATATGCGATTTTCTTCTCAGAAAGCATGGTATTTAAAGAAACTGACAGAAAATCTCTCAATAAATATAAAAAGCACGATTTCTTCCCATGAAACGTAACAGAACTGATGTATTTTATGTTATAAGTCCACAAATTTGTTTTTAAAACGTTTTTAATCAAAAATATAAAGAAGACAAAATGGGGTAAGATTTACCCCATGCGACTGCTTAAGTTACAAAAGTAGACGCGCGTGCTTACGGGTTAAATAGACATCAAATATACATCAATTCGACATCTGACCCTCGTTCCTATGAGTTACCACAGGTGTCGCAGTACGTACTGAATATGGCAGTAAGAGAATCAAACTTGAGTGAATGGAAATATTTAGAGTTATTACTTAGTCACATGCTCGAACAGTTACGGTTTCTTTTTAATCGCAGTAAGTAAGTAGGTTTTTTATATGATTATTTTGGCCGTCAGAGTATAGTAACATGCAAGTGTATAAATATCATTGATAATGATTGACTTAAAATCGCATTTTAGAAGTATTTAAAATATACTTCGTTGTTAGATTTTTTAGGTCACTAAGTTACTTATTAAATAATTTAGTACAAGCATTTATAAACACTCATGCCTACAAGCTATGTATGTGAGATGTTCTATGGATTTTGAAGAATTATATATGTGCATAATTATCAAAAATAGATTATTTTCCAATGCCAGGTCATGTACCGATTATAAGCTTGACCGCTACGAAGGACCGGAGATGTTGGTCAATTTATTAAGGGTCACCTAGAAAGCCGACCAACGCTGCCTCTTATGAGTGGTCTCCTACTTTTAAAGCAATTCCAGATGAGAGACTTAGCACTTGGCGTGGCATAACCAGAGGTATCGTTTTAACGTAAAGGACGAAATAGATAGGGCCAGGTGGGGGGGGGGGGGAAATAATCAAGTACTTGGCCATGGCGGAGGAAAAGGGAGGGGGGGGAGGTAGTTCATAAGCACCTGTATATTTTTCATAAAAATCATGTTAATGCTATGAATGAAAGAAAAGGTTCGCAATTCAATGTATTCTTAATATATTTCAAAAAAGAAAGATCAGAAAAGGATTATTCTTCAAAATATTTAGCTAAAGAAATAACGTCCACGAAGAAATATTTCCACACAGGAGTGTAGGCAGGGGATGGCTGATGGGGCAGTAGCCACCAGCGAAATAAGTAACCATGAAATATGAAAAAGATTACGTATTTGAGGATAAATTTAAAAGTTCTGATTGAAAAATGTGAGGTTCAGCTACACACCTAAGCCAAAAGAAATATTTTCACTAATGTATGTTTCTCCAACTGCATTAAGAGTTCAAGACTTTAAATTCGATTTAAGAATTTTATTTTTTTATTTATTTATTTATTTTTAGATGCCAAATCTTGTAGGCAAAGTAAAGGGTTCCTTCCACACCCCAAAACAACAGGTATGTTATATCGATTTTTATAAGCTATGATGCAGTCTAGTTTTTTGAGTTCTCAGTCACCTCGGGAAAAAAATCTTGGCTAAACTACTGGTTTCACAAAAATAATTTCTACAATAAACAGTTAATTAAACTGTAAATTTCATTGATTTTAACTATTGTTCCAGGAATATTTAACTAATGGAGTAATTAAAAATTCCATTTTCATACAGAGCTTTGATAAGTGTAAGGATACATCCATTTTACCCCTCATCACAAAAAAAAATTAACTTAGAAATTTCAATTTTATTCTTAATTTTTTTATATAACCCAGTTTTCTTAAAGTCTCTCTACTAATATGTATCAAAATATAAATGCTTTATCTATTTACAAGGAAGAATCCAGAAGAAAGTTTTTCAATATCACCAGTTAACCGGCATTCTGTTTAGAGCATAAACAAGAAGTTTTGCACACATTAATATTATTGAAATATCCTAAAACTTCATTAGAAGTTCTTGTCATGTAATTAAAATATGTCTCCATAAAAAAATATTTGAAAATCTAAATTTTTATTGTGAAAAAAGATATTTTTCAATTTACCCCCATTTTGCCCCCCACTTGACCTTATTAATGGAATGATAGATGTAGGTTTCTATAAAAATAGCAAATAATCAACCTGTGATAGCTCATAAAGGCACATCAACCGACCAATCCATCACAGCAATTCTCAAACAAAAGCCCCATTCAATTGAAAACTACTAAAAAAGAAATGTATAGTGTAAAAATATAACATCCAGGACACTTCTCCGGCACCGCACACAGCATATAGCATTAAAAGAATCCAAAAGTTAGTAGGCTTTCAGCATTGTGTTTTAGCAAAAGAACTAACGTCTCAGAAGTGAAGTACTATCCTGCTAATGAATACACCGCAAATCCAATGTTAGATCAGAAAAAAAAAAAAAACACCATGTAATGCTAAAATCAAAAAGAAAATTCTGGTTGTTCCAAAACCAAAAAGGCAAATAGCAGATGTCAGACATCGTGATTAAATGTCAAACATCGGTATATCGAACCTTATTCAACGAAAGTGGATCACTCTTCTTCGTTTCGATAAAATAATTGACAACTGTTTGTCGCTTTTTGCCGGTAATCAAAGACAAAAGCACAATAAATACGTTAATTTTGCCCTTATTGCTGTTCCGAGATCATTTCCAAGTCCCACAAAACAAGGGAAGGGGAAGCAGTAACGTTTTAAACAAATAGGCTATTTAGAATAGAACGACCTCGTAAAGATGCTCCTGAGATAGAATGATCGCATTGAAGGTATAGCAGCTATTTGGCTGGAACTGTTTTACAGGGGGAAACATCTGACGGTAAATGCCTTTTCTTTCCAACACTGAGAAGATAAAGATTTCCTTTTTTTTTCAATAAACTTTAATGTTCTCTCGCAGTTCAGAGTTAATGGTTTATCAGTGAAGAATAATAAAGCAATTAAGATATGTTTCGTTCCTCCCGCATTATTATACATATGTACAGCCCGTCTGAAAAGTAATAAAATCGATTGTTTACAGTTTGTACAAAACAGAAAGAGTTATTGCAATCATGAATAACACGATAAGAAATTGCATGTTTTATGAGCTTTTCGGATCATTTTTCTCGCGTAAGGTGATACGGTTTAAAGCGTGGTGTTTAATCAGTTGAATTTATTGAGTGATAAAGAGTTAAACAAAAGTTAAATTAAACGAGCTTTTTTTTAATGATGTGTTGCTGGAATACGATATTGAAGAATGTTTAAAGAACGTAATTTACAATGGCTGATTGTCCTCAGTGATATGACATTCGAATGTTCTATAATCGATTACTATATTTCGACTAGAATCAGTAATTGATTATTTGAATCGTGAATATTTTTACTATTCGAATAGTATTCGAGAATAGTATTCGAAGAGTATCCGCGATTTCACTATGGGAGTACTGTTCACGATTTTCACTATTCGAATGGTATTTACGGTTTCACTATTCAAATAGTATTCCCGATTTCACTATTTGAATACTATTCGTTATTTCAAATACTGTATGCTATTCGAATGCTATGTACTGAGCAATCTAATGGATTTTAAAAAATGAGTTGGCTTAAATGATTTAACGATTGAACAGTTTCGAATTTAATGGGTCATCTGTGGTCGAGAGAGTCCGTCGTCGTATGTATATGGGGTGTTCAAATGAAAAGGTACAAAACAAAATTTGTGAAAATGAAGTTTTTATTCAAGGTATGCATAATAGGCCTGAGCACAACGATCCCATTTATGAACGAGCAGAAGTATTCCTGGTTCCCAAAATTTCTGGGGCTGTGATGATATCCCGTCCTTCACAGCGTCCTTGAGTTCGTCATCCGAGTGCAAGAGCTTCCCTTCCAGATGCCTTTTCAGGGAACCAAACTCATGGAAATCGTAGGGCGACATGTCCGGACTGTAGGGCGGATGATCAAGCTGTTCCCACTTAAACTTGGCCAGTTCCTTGGCGAAAACGGGCACTCCTTTTCTCACTGACTTGCGGGGCACACAATCTTCCCTGTATACGGTCATCATCCGGCGATTAGTGGCCGGTTTAAAACTTTCCCTGTCAGAAATCGGATAATGCCTCGCTGCATTTAAATCGTATAATTTTGCAATGTGAACACCATTTTGTCTTCATATGCACTCCCCGTCAATTGGACGTAGGAGGGTGCTTTTTATAAGAGCTTCTGCTCTCTCCTTCGGCCCAGCATGATCTTATCCACGCCAGAGACTCCAAACGCGTCCCTAGATGTCTCGCTACGTTCTCCCATAGCGGCATAGGCACATATTTAAACGGTTAAGTTGTTGCGACGTTTCGTACCTTTTTATTTGAACAGACCTTGTAGATACAGGATCTCTCATTAAAAACCCGAGCCTCCGAAATGGGAAAAAAAAATTAGAATACTATTCGAACAGTATTCGCTATTTCACTATTCGAAGAGTATTCGCTAATTCACTATTCGAACACAGTTAGCAATTTCTATTCGAGATTTCGAGTGCTACGTGCTGAGCATTCGAATGGATTGCTCAAAATCGATTATGTCGAATGCATTTAATAATCGACTTGTTCGAATAGTTTCATCCATCCATGTCTACTAGTTCTACTGCGAGGAAAAAAGAAATTTTTAGATATTTCTTCTGTTTGATTATTTAAAGCGATATGCAAATGATTCAGTTATAAATGTTAGTATTAGTTTTCATGATTCAGTCCTCTTCTCATAAAGCCTTTTTTTTAGCAAATATTCTTTTTGTAAATTCAAATTAATTTATTTTAGTTAATTTATTGCATTTATAAAGTACCTTTTATGCTGCATTAATCCTATTTTTTAAGTTCAGAGTCGCAACTGAAGGGTTGAAAACAGGACACGTGCCTCAGAGGCCGTGTTAAAGGGGTGCCAAAGTCACTTATAGTTCCATTCATTTATATTAATCTGTGGAACTACAGGGTGATCAGTTTAACCCATTTATGCCTAGCGTCCCTTTTTTGGGACGGCATTGTCGCTAGCAGTTGAAAACGTTATTTATTTTTCCTAGCCTTTATTCACTAGTATTGAACCTCAACTCCACAAAATATTTTAACATGACCCAGTAGGATGTTGTCATTTCAATTTTTATACATAATGATTTTAAAAGAAAGCATCCCTTGTTCAAGAAGTTGACATCAGAAATTTATCTATTATTGCTTGTATTAGCAAAAATAGAAGGAAGTCGCAAAAATATCTGGGCAGAAATGGGTTAAAAGAGTACCCAATGCTTTTTCTTATAACCTTTCAATCTGACGTATGCGGCAACTATTCTACACTGAAATATGATTGGTTGAACGTTCTTTAAGTATGGGAAGCAATTTACAACACTGTTGGACTGTTACAACTTTATTTGTGAGGTAAAACAGAAATGGACGACGCCCAATGGTGTTTAAATCCTGTGATAATTTCCTTTTCGAAAAATATAATTTAATTCAATTTTTTTTTACATTATCATTTCTTACAGAAAATGTTGATAACCTTCGTCACCATTTTGAGTGCAAACAGGAACACGTCGAACCAAGTTTCCTGACACTCTTCTCAACATTGTTGGTGTTATTGACGAGGTTTCTACAGATATGGTTTATTTAAAATTCATGTGTTTTCATGTTTGCATTCAAACTGGTGGCAAACGTTTTCAACATTTGCTGCAAGGAATGATAATTTAAAAAAATGATTTAAATTATGTTTTTCAAAAATGAACTTATCGCAAGATTAAGCAACCGTGTGCGTCTCCATTTATGTATTACGTCACAGATAAAGTCGTAACAGTCCAACAGTGTTGGAAATCGTCTTACACATTTAAAAAAGGTTCAAGCAATTGTATTTCAGTGTAGACAATTTGCCACATCCGTCATATTCAAAGGTTATAAGAAAAACCACCGGGTACTCTTTTCAATTGATCACCTTGTATTAGGTTGTAACGAAAGTTTTCTGCCACTGCAAGTATTGCCTGCACAAGCAGTTCGCGTTGGTGTCTTTGCCACTATTTCGCCAAACGATTTTTGTTATTTGAAAGAAAAAGACTTGTTTTAGAGCACTGTGTTGTGAAATCTGTAAAACAATATCGTTATGATTAAGTATAAGGTGTCTGAAATGGAACTATCACGCTACCAGATTGAACCATCATTTACTCTCAGTTCTGTTGCAAAAAGTCAGCTACAGAATGACACCGAATCATGTGTACAGCTTAAAGTACTACTGTTGTATCATATGAAGCTGTGAAGATTTGGTACCGAAAGTTAAAAAAACGTGGACTAGGACATTAAAGAAGCAGAGCGCTCTGGCCGACCTAATGATGCTGATGAGGCCCGCCTC
Organism: Cheiracanthium punctorium; assembly: GCA_038373885.1. Classification (NCBI taxonomy): domain Eukaryota; kingdom Metazoa; phylum Arthropoda; class Arachnida; order Araneae; family Cheiracanthiidae; genus Cheiracanthium; species Cheiracanthium punctorium. The sequence goes on from JAWZYV010010236.1 coordinate 45,924, forward strand.
CGACAATCTGTAGAAGATAAAATATTCATCCACTCAAGAGCTAGCTAAAAGAGTTAGACTTTAGTGCCATGTCCATTAGTCGCGCTAAGCATCGCATAAACTTGATATATAAGGTCAATAGCTGGGTACCACGTGAGCTGACTCAAGCAAATTTGGCGGAAAACTTTCGTTACAACCTGATATAATCCATATTCCATTGATTCCATAAGAGGGGGGCTCCCTAAGTGAGGTTTCCCCGGTTGACGCTGACACAAACTCTAGTTGCGAGACTATTAAGTTATACCAAGGTTGTAAGGCTTTACCCCATTAGCACCAAGCCATTTATATCACATTCTCCAATTTATGCTGATACCTGCAGTGATAAATAGATTTCCTACATTAGTTGGGTATGAAGAACACTTCTTTTTCTAAATAATATGAATTAAACAGGGGAACGTAAAATGGGAATTTCAATAGCTTAAGGGGAAAAGCAACAATAATTCTGGATTTTTAGAAAACACTCTCAATGGTTACATTAACAGCATTTGTATCACTTTTTGTTTGGTAAAATGTGGCACATATTTTTAGACCGTAAATTCAGATCTGGAGGACTTTCTAGATTCCTATACATCCATATCTACATTCAGAAAAACTCGTCTTTATAGACTAACTAGCTGAAGTACCCGTTCTTCGCACGGGAATGAATGGACTTTTTGATATTACGATTTTTGGTGATTACTATTCATTGTAATAAACAGATATAGCAAAGTGGATATCGCGTTATATTGTGTCCAATAATCATGCATACCGAATTGCAAGGCAATCGTTTGTACGGTGCAGAAGGCCATGCGGCGTAGCGCAATCTAGTGGCGAGTTTTAGCAAAACGGATACGGCGAAAATATTTTTCGCATTCAGATATCGATGTATACGAATTTTCATGACTATCGGCTGGACAGTCCTGAAGTTCATGTGTTGACGCAACATCTAGTGTCAAGTTATAGGAAAATGGATAGCGCCAAACTCTTCCCCGTGTTCAAATATCTATGTATACCTATTTTCATAGCGATCATTTGCACAGTCAAGAAGTGATACACTGCAGGGCCATCCAGTGGTTCATAAAGTAATGATTTGCTACAGCGTCGTCAAGTGGCGAGTTATAGCAAAATGGATAACGCCAAAATATTCCCATTGTTCAAATAGCTATGTATACTGATTTTCATAGCGACCGTGTTCAACTATCTATGTATACCAATTTTCATAACGATCATTTGCACAGTCAAGAAGTGATACACTGCAGGGCCATCCAGTGGTTCAATAAAGTAATGATTTGCTACAGCGCCAAGTTATAGCAATGGCGAGTTATAGCAAAATGGATAACGCCAAAATATTCTCATTGTTCAAATAGCTATGCATACTGATTTTCATAGCGACCGTTTGAATGGTCAAGAATTTGGCCTGCTGCAGCGTCATCTAGTGGCGAGTTAAAATAATAATGCATTGCAGTGTCATCTAGTGGTGAGTAACATCAAAAGGAACGCAGTTAGAATATATTCTTCGTGCTCAAATGTGTAAGTATAAAAAATTTTATGCCGATTGGTCGAACGGTATAGAAGTTGGTGCTTTTCAGCGCCATTTAGCGGCAAGTTACAGCAAAATGGATAATGAAAAATATTCTCCGTGTTCTAATATCCGCGTGTACCAAATTTCATCGAAATCGGTTGGACGATATTCGCATAGCAAACGGCTAAACGGAATAGAATTCGACGTTCTGCTGCGCCACCTGGTGGCAAGTTAGAGGAAAACGGATAGCATAAAAAGCTTCTCCATGATAAAAGACTTAGGTGAACCAAATTTCATGGTGCAACGGTGCTCAACGGTGCTGGAGTTTTTCAACCTCATACACTCATACCAACATTCATTTTTATCTATAACCAGTGTCATTATATATCCCAGTCTCAAATAAAATCCAGTTTCAAATCTAAGCCTCGCCAAAGTGCCAACATACGCCATTTTGCAAGCGTTTTTTCAGGAAATCATTCGAAGCATTGACTTAGCAGCAATAATATATGGGAAATGGTTCGACCGCGAAAAAGTAAAGCAAGCCTTTATTTGAAAAGTTGAATCCCTTAATACAGCCGAATTTTTTAAAATTATCAACTATAACGTGTTTTATTCATCGTTACTCCGATGTACTAAATGAGAAGATTTCAATTTTCTGAAATTTGGCGGAATTCCCCCAACTTAAATCAATGTACTCATTTGGCGAGAATTCTGGAGATAGATCAATTGAAATCCCTTAATAACTGCATTATTTCTTCACGGATCATTAAAATTTAACGTTGTATTCTAATAAGACCTTTGCACTTGTTTTCAAAAATCTATTTCCTTAAGCTCTCAATAAATTGCGCCAAGCCGAAATCTGTGCAAACCGCTAGAACTCACTTTCACAAAATCGACATTTGAGCCATTTTATTTTTTCGCCAAACTAAAATAATTTACCTATTAGCCTCGGAAATCTTCAATTCTTATTGTTTTGCGTGTAAAGCATTACATTCCTGCTCTGATTTCCCATGCACACGATATTATAATTTAAAAAAAAATAACCTTACGAATATAAACTGACAACAAAAAAATCATTATTATTCTTTTATTTTTACTTTGAGAATTTAAAACATTTTATTCGGCAAAATCGCCACACATGGCAACCGCGATCCTTATTTCACATTTTTTTCACTACAGGGGTTACAATTACGGAAAGTTTTTTGCGTGAATAGCATAAAAAATCTCTTAAATTCCGGGAACGGGTGGACTTTCAAAGTTTTAAAGTGGACTACGATTTATTCTATATTATTTTACATATCTGTGCTAAATTTCAGGCCGATAGGTCCATTTTTGTGGATTTGTATACGAACGACATTTTATTCGGCAAAATCGCCACACATGGCAATCACGATCCTTATTTCACACTTTTTTCACTACAGGGGTTACAATTACGGAAAGATTTTTGCGTGAAGAGCATAAAAAATCTCTTAAATTCCGGGAACGGGTGGACTTTCAAAGTTTTAAAGTGGACTACGATTTATTCTATATTATTTTACATATCTGTGCTAAATTTCAGGCCGATAGGTCCATTTTTGTGGATTTGTATACGAACGACATTTTATTCGGCAAAATCGCCACACATGGCAATCACGATCCTTATTTCACACTTTTTTCACTACAGGGGTTACAATTACGGAAAGATTTTTGCGTGAAGAGCATAAAAAATCTCTTAAATTCCGGGAACGGGTGGACTTTCAAAGTTTTAAAGTGGACTATGAGTTATTCTATATTATTTTACATATCTGTACTAAATTTCAGGCCGATAGGTCCATTTTTGTGGATTTGTATACGAATCAAATCCACAAACAAACAAACAAACAAACAAACAAACATACTTTCATTTTTATTTATAAGATTTATCTCTTATTTTTCGACGAATAATTTCCGTTCACATTAGAATATTTTCGTGATGTCTTCTTGCCGAAATCTGAAAAGGAGGAAAACATTTTCGTTGAATCTGAAGAAGTTTCTTCAATTGGCAAGAAAGAAAAAGAAACAGATGTTCTTCAAATAACGGAAATATTCCGGCAGCACGAATACCAGAAAAATTTCCGTGAATTGAAGAAATAAATTTTGAGAGTGCATCTTTATACACTAATTTATTCCCACGTTCTTCTTCAAATAATTTCCGTAATCCTTGGAAACGTTATAGCTTCGTGTATTCTTCACAAAAGTCTGAAGAAGAGGAGAATATTTAGTTAAATATGAAGAAATTTCTTCACTTGACAGGAGAAAAAAGAAACGGATATTCGTCAAATAACGGAGATATTCCGGGAAACTACTGACAGTAAAATCGCCTTGAACTGAAAAAACTAATTTTTGAGAGTGTATATTTCTATATGATGAGACTTCATGCTTCATATTCCTAAACTGCATGAAAGAAATACCAACTGTCTTGATGATAATTCGCATTTTAACCCTTTAACGCGCAGTGTTCCCGCTCTGCGAACACCGAACTCTGACGTTTTGACTGTTGCCAGTCACGAAGAATAGGTCTGGTTTCTATAAAAATAGTTGGGGGTGACATAGCTCCACGAGAATCCTTTACTTTTTAGCACGTCCTTTCCCGCAAAAAAAAAAATTGTCACGATTCTTTATAACAGCACTGACATCTGCTGAAAAACGGAAGAATGCGAGAACAGCCGGATAGATTGCCCAATGCTGAAAAAAGGGCAGCCGTTGCCATCGCTCGACTTAACGACCAGCAAGAGGGCGGACGATCGAAACGTTCATCGCGTGCCACAGATCTAGAGATCCTTTTTTGACGCAGTTGGCTGTGCGGCACAGCAGGCTGTCGTCAAAAAAGGGTCTCTAGATCTGTAGCACGCGATGAACGTTTCGATCGTCCGCCATCTTGCTGGTAGTTAAGTCGAGCGATGGCAACGGCTGCCCTTTTTCCAGCATTGGGAAAGGGTTGCGCCTCAAAGGGTTAAGTAATTTCAGTATTGATTCATCAACTTTTCTTTCGATACTATACCAACGACGATTACAAATTTTAGCGGAAAAGTTACCAGCGCGAATAACAACTTGGACTGGAGAGTCAATTCATTTAAGCATAAAAGGCCTTTAACAGTTTCTCGACGGGATAAAATCTTATAAATTTATCGAATTCCCGAAAACTCTGCCTTTGCTTCGGGATCCATCTCCATATATATATATATATACCTTTCAGTCGCTGCGAATTACTATGGAACGTCTGAATTCGACTCTATCATAAATACGCACACCCCAATTAGCAAGGAAGTTCCTCTAAAAGCAGATCTCTCTCTCGATACATATTGAGTACCCAACTGTGTGTGTGTGTGTGTGTGCTTTCAGAGAGAGATGGAGATATACTCCAATTTATGTTCGAATTTCACGAATTACTTCCCAGCGCCGGGGAACTCGGATATCTGGAGTGAAAACTTTCCGTATCGTGGTGGGGGGGCTGGAGAGTGGAATTTGCTGAGTAGACAAGCCAGTGCAGTGACAGAGCCCGAAATCAATTCGGAAATGTTCTGTAAACATTCAGACCGGATGAAGAGAAATTCCAGTCCCTTCCTCGTTTACCTAATGAATTGTGCCATTCTTGGAATGATAAATAAATCAATCCGGGTTAATGCCGCGATATCTCGCCGCAGATATTTCTGGAGATAAATTTTGCCTTGTAATGAACTTGATAAATTTATGGAAGGTATCGCTAAATCTAGGTGTCACATATTTTAGCTTTGGTTTTCTTTGTTTGTTTGTTTTTGAGGCGAAACCCTTTCCCATTGCTGAAAAAAGGGCAGCCGTTGCCATCGCTCGACTTAACTACCAGCAAGATGGCGGACGATCGGAACGTTCATCGCGTGCCGGCACAGCCAGCTGCGTCAAAAAAGGGGTTCTCTAAATCTGTGGCACGCGATGAACGTTTCGATCGTCCGCCATCTTGCTGGTAGTTAAGTCGAGCGATGGCAACGGCTGCCCTTTTTTCAGCATTGGGCAATCTATTCATAACTGTTCTCGCATTCTTCCATTTTTCAGCAGATGTCAGTGCTGTTAAAAAGAATCGCGACCATTCTTTTACGGGAAAGTAAAAAGTAAAGGATTCTCGTGGAGCTATGTCACCCGCAACTATTTTTATAGAAATCAAATCTATTCTTCGTGACTGGCAACAGTCAAAACGCCAGAGTTTGGTGTTCCCAGAGCGGGAAGACTGCGCGTTAAAGGTAGAGCGTTATTTCGTTCATGCCGGGTTTTTTTTTTCAGGACATAATGTGCCCCGCAGTGGTTTGGGCGTGTTCCCATGAACACGGCAAGGGAAGCAGCATCCAGCTTGGCCAGCGCTTGGGTGGGTCAACTTCCTCTCGGCTCGACTCCTGTGGGACCGTGCACGCTAGTGGGAGCCGGTGCACGTGTCGTATAATCCGTCGTGTCTCCAATGTCCTCCAAGTTGTTAAACGACGCCTCTGGGAGTGACGCTTTCAGGTGGTTGGTTCCTCCTCTGGAATGGGTTCCTCAGGAAGGCAAATACGGTACGCTCGTAGATTATGATGCACTTCCCAACGTAATGGAACAAGGAAGGAAGATAAGGCAGACACAGATTGTGCATGATGTACTTTCTAATAGAACAAACAAAAAAAATTAGGACCGAAGCTTGAATAATGATGTACTTTCCAACATAATGAAGAAAGAAAGACAAATAGATCTAATACATGGGTTATGATACTCTTTTAATGTGTAGCACTTTAGTGAGTATTTAAATTTGAAAATGTTTCAGATTTTTATTTGATTTATTCATTTATTGTGGTTGTTTAATCTTTAGAAGCACATCGGCGTATGAATATTCAGAATTGCATTGAATTCTTTAAAAATGCATCAGAGAATAATTGCTTCGGTAATTTATTTTTAATTTATTTTTCCTTTTTGGGAGGCATAATATTCTAAAAGGAGTTTTTATATAAAAAATTAAATTATTCAGTATGTTATTTTACTTTGTAAAAAATGTTTTCTGCATTAGTTTTAATTAACGGTTTAAATATTAAAAGTTTACTGAACGGAAATTTATACAACATAAATTTTTAATTTGTTTGCTAAACTCAGAATTAATTATCTAATTAGTTTATTACATCACAGTATATTTAAAAACGCGAAAGGAAATGTCAGGCCGGATCCAATTATTTTGCTAAACTCAGGATTAATCATTACGTTGAATCGATATATTACATCACGGTTTATTTAAAGTACTTGAAATATTAGACTGGAACCAATTATTTTGAATTCCATATGCAAAATGTAATACTTTAATTTTTCGCGACGCCAAAGAATAGTTTATGATGAAAATTATTTTTTCGTAGTTAAAAGTAGCTTATGTTGAAGGAATGTCCTAAACCCTTATTAATATATCCAGATAAAAAGTACTTTCATAAAGTTTCCTTTAAAATATTTATAAAGATTTAATGTATCCTACATTTTGAGAAATCAAGTTATTTGATAGTAGTTCAAAATTTTGAAAGCTTTGTCTATTAGGATTTTTTTAAAAAGAAAGTGAAATTATTTTAGACAAATTCATCTTGTTTAGTGCGTGTAGAACGTGCTGTTACACTATCTGCAGCATACTTTGAGTTTGACACAAATGAACCATTATCACAGTAAACTTTTATTACCTTATCCTAGAGTATGTTCAATAAGGCTACAATAGTAAACATAAAAGTAATACTTTGTAAAATATTAACATTTTTAAAAAAGCTTGTATAAAGGGTTTTGTTTTTGAAATCTATTTCGAAAAATATTTTTAACCATACTATGGTTAAACCCATTGATGTATATGCTAAGCTGGATTGCTGATTCAACCGGGTTTTGCAAGCCGTCCACCTGACTCTTTAAATGACCAGCTGGTGAAAAAAGTGGCAAAAAGTTCTTTCCCCCCGTAGTAATGCTTATAAGTTAATAAGTTAATAAGTTTATAAGTTAATATTTCCGTTGGCTTTATATATAATGAAATAATTATTTCAGAAAACGATAGGACTTATTTAGACATTTTATAGTAATATCGTAAAAAGAGTTGTAAAAATATATAGATTGCATTTTGAATTATCTTAAACGGAAACTAATACATAAAACCCCTATTGATAATCTCACCAATGTTTCATTTTTCAGTAAATGAATAATATGCATTTGAAAGATTTATTTTTTGAGAAGATTAATTCTTATTTAGGTAGGCATAAAAAGCAAGCTCCTAGCCTTTATTTTGAAAATTGTGTAAGATATTCTAAGAGGGATATTCACATGGTTATACGCGAAAAGCAACTAGTTTAAAAGCTTTATAATTAATTAAACTTTAAAAAAGTTCTATATCGTATTCAAAAGATTTATAAGCTACAGTTTAATATCCACAATCTGGAGAAGGTTAACACCATTGATATTAAAAAAAAAAATCAAATACTTTTTTTTAACATCTAATGAACTGATAATTTATTTTCCCGCTCAAAACATTTCAAATAATGCTTTGTAATTTATGTCAACTAAAAAAAAAAAAAAAAAAATTCTCGATACCTTTTCCGTTTGTTCGTTCAATAAATTTAACAAATATGGTGAAACCTGCATCTGATGATACTGCAGGGATCTAAAAAATTTTATATAAACTGAGATTTTGTGCATTATTTAAGTACTGAATGTGCTTCATAATTATGAAAATAATGATAAAATGTCATTAGCGTGCAGTGCAGAGTATTCCTGTCAAGGGGCATGTCTTGTACACTGATTTTAAAGAAGTCAATTTGAAAAAAAAAATACATTTTTATATATTCCTTAACCACAATATAAAAATAACAATATACCAGACAACTGAAAAATTCATAACGTTTATTCATGAACAGCACTATATACACTCATACAAATAATAAACTTATGTAATTTGTGGTTAACTCAAATAAACAAAGCTATGTAAAAATATTTAACTAAAGATTCTTATTTATTTTCATCTTACTGTAGATTGACTTCAAAAATATCAAACTGCATGCCAAACTGTTGAGTAATTCACAAAATATAGCATATAAAAATTATTCAGAGGATAAACTGAGGAAAAATAAAAATAAATAACTAGTTAAATTCAGTACTTTTAAGTATAATAATTATACTAATTAATTCTTGTTTATAACAAATAATTTAATAATTTATAACAGATTACAAAATTCATAAATTTTAGAAAAAATGAAAACTTTTGATAAAAAGCGTGATTGCTTTAAAACTGATTTAAATCACTGAACCCCGATTATATGTAATGCATAAAATATCATGCTATTAGTGTTGAAAAACTGAAAAGCATTTTTAATTTCTGAAAATTTCATGCTTTTATTCTCATACTTTATTAAATAAAATTATCTTTGGTAGTTTCTGTCTCATTGTAGTAGAATTTTTATCCCTGTCTTTAGTGTTAAACTTTTCGCATACGCATTTAATCTTATTTTCAGATACAATTCCATAATTTTCCTGATCATTTGTGATTCATGCAGACTTTTGCAACCAATTTCATTTTCGATTGGGTGATTAAATCTAACACCATTGGTTGATAAATACTATTCATTGGCAATTTTCATAATCGAAATACTTAAATTAAGTTTGTTAATAATTGGATCACATTCAAAAAAATAAAGGTATTCTTAATTATAAGTTCTGATATACAAGAAAATGACTGTTCTCTCAAAAAAAGAATTAATAATAATAATAACATTAATAATAATTTTAGTTTACCCCAAATTTCAGTAGTTTCTTCTATTTTCGCTATCGTTTTCAAATGTTTAAATAAAAAGCATTCTCCGGTAATAAGATTCTGATTTTACCAGAACTGTTTTTACACAAGAAATTCTGATGATCAAATCTCACTATTTTGTATGAACAACAAATGGTTATGATTGCTGTATGGCAGTTTTTCACACATAATTTCACATTAATCATGTAAGCCTTAATTAACCCTTTCCCTGCCGCACATACTTCTGATGAAAGTTTTTGCAAGATACCATTTTTCTACGTTATATGCTTGCTAAATAACACATAAATGCAAACAAAAAAATTTTTTTTATTTCTGTGGTAGCAACAAAATGGTTCAAAAACGCACCATCAGCAGGAACCATTATAAAAAAGTACATACAAGAAAATATAAAAAATCTTACATAAAATCATTAAATAAATGAATGGCTTCTGGAAGAGTCAAAAAACGTCTATTTCGACCAAAAAAACTAGCTAAAAAAAGAATGAAAATATCCAAGTTCAAACTTCTCTTATTCTATTTTTATACTGCTTCATGCTGATGGTGCGTTTTCGCACCAATAATTTTAAGCTTTAAAAATACAAGGAAAAATTAAACAACGATCTTACCTGCAGATGCCATTTTGTTCTTAAAGAATAAAATTATTGAATTTTTTTAGCGAAGACGTGTTCATCATATGGCGCTATCTATTTTGAGATCGATGATCTTATTAAAAATTGAAGCGTTAAATTGCCTTACATTGAAATTTTTTTTAAAATTACAAATAGGTACCAGTTAGTATTAAAAAATATTTTGTAAAATTATAACTCTTCATTTACATGAAACAATTAAACAAAAACTGTTTGTCCCAATTTAAGGCCTTGAAAAAAAATAATTTTTAAATGGTGCGAAAACGAACCACCAGCAGGAATGGGTTAAAAACGATTTGGTTTATATAGCAGAATAAAAAATATTAATAAAGTAACACAACGTGCGAAATGCAGTGGAGTTATGCTCGAAAATATACAAAATAAAAGTACATATTTTAAATTTAGTCTTGTAAGCTTTAATTAATAACGATAGATTTGGTTTATGTAGCAGAATAAAAATTGTAAAAATGTAACACAACAAGCGAAATGCAGTTTTGAGAGTTATGTTCGAAAATACACGAAATAAAAGTACTTACCTGTGAAATTTCATTTTCCTTCCAGATGCATCAATTGCTCCAAACCTATTGGAACAATTATAGGAGCAACAAGACTTCACCATTGTTATTGTATTGTTTATACAAGCGTTACAAATTTGAACTTCATATAAAAGTATACGCACAGGACACTATTTTGCCACTTTTTTCTGATTGCACGTGGGTTTGGTTACGATTACGCGACGGCTCGAAATCTCGGAAGGTAAAAACCGGTCAGACAGCAATCCAGTTTAGCATATATATCAATGGTTAAACCAACCAAATATATCATCGATTAACCGAATCATTTGATTAAATGACTTTCTCTTATTAAAACGAAATAAAGTAACAGGTTGAATGAGCAAAAATGTTTGTCATCTTTTCTGAAAGTTTTTCATGTAATAAAAATAATACTGCCGAACTACGAAAATATTTGTTTGATTTTTACATTGTTATTTTGTTGAACCAAATAATTATTTGGTTGATTATTCATATCAATCTACTAATCTGGTCTTTCTCAGTTCTTTGAAAATTTTAGAGGTATATCTATCTATTCATTAAAATTTACATTTTTATTTTAGTGTTTTTATATAGTACATATTTTGTTAAAAGCAGCTCATTGACAGTATTTTTTTTAAGGAAAACGTAATGAAGCAATCAAAAACCACTTTTGTTTTCTCCATAAAATAAAACAAAAATGTATCTTTATTGAATATTTTTTTTCATATAAGAAGATATCTAGTCGTTTACATTGCTCGCTATTAATAAAAGGGGCTCAACGATTCACCCTAAAATGGAGCAAAATTATCTGCAAACTTATATTTGAATAAACTCTACTCTATAATTTGTTTTCATTGATCGCATTAAACTCCAAGTTATGGAGTAATATTTCTTCTCCATGGAAGGATTACAGATAATTTAGCACCATTTTAAGGCGAATGTATTTCGAAGAATAAAAATCTTCCACACGATCAATGTACACAAAATAAACTATGCTCCTGGGGCTCGAAAAAAATCAGGATGATTCTTTCTAAAAAATACTTATCGTAATAAATGAAACATCGCTGCCTTTTATAAAAATTTCCTAAAAAATTTCTAGAACATGGAATTACACAGCAAACATTTTCGAAAAGTGACATTTTACGATAATTTTGATGTGAAAGACAAAGACCATTACAACCAAAAACGTTGCATTGTTTGATGGAAGGCATTGTTTGATGAATGGCGATTAGAGTCCCGTAGTGGCCTAGTCTGTATAAGCTTGGTTTCCACAAGAACACCAAAAGTGAAGTAGCGTCGACTTGGGTCAGCGCTTGGGAGGTCACCTAAAAATCTGTCTTGACTCCAGTGAACTTCGTGTTTAACCTTTAGTCCTCCAAGTTTGCCTTTCAAGCACCACCGATGTGATGTGTTCTATTCCAAGTTTACTTCTGATATTGTGCGGTTCATTACCAGCAATTGTTTACAGATAAAAAACAATACTTCTCAGTCAGTCACAAGCGATCAGAAAAGACATTCAGATCTCAATCTGTTTTATTGTAAACCTATCTATAATTCAGTTACACCAAGAAAAATATATATTATCTTTGTGAGTAAAATATAGGCAGTGAGGATGTCAATTTTGATTTCCGCATCTGTAATGATGTAGCTGTTAGCAATATAAATATTGTAATCAAAATTATATTACTTCTGAAATGAATAAATATTTTTTGGTACAGCTTTAGTATGGTCCCTTTGGCGCGCTTTATTTTTGGCGACTTTTTTTGGCGCGATAAAGGATGCCAATATGGTAACCCCGCCGTCTGATGATCCGGAGCAGTAGATTCAGTTATTAATATAATATTTGATATTTTGATTTTATTATTTAAATATTGAAACAATTTAGCGATTTTAATTAAGGTATGAGATAAGCATTGTTCGTTATGATTTGAATTAGTTCTTTATTTTGCTTACGTAGTCTTTTGTCAGAATGCTAAAATGTATTTTAATTTTTTTGTCTTTTTTATTTGTTATTTTTGTGAGGTATTGCCTTTAGAATATTATTTGTTTGCATTGTTTAATTTAATCTACTAAAAAGAGAAGGGGGGGGGGGGTTGAGGGGGGGGGCACAGTCCCCCCTCACACAAAAAGAAAAGTTATTAAATTTTATTAAACCGAATCTATATGTACATTTAAGCTTGTTATCTGTTTAATTTTTTTTTCATAAAATATTTAAAGCATTAAATAAATCATAGCAAATTAACGGCGACGATCATTATCTCGGAACCAGCGCATCCGATCCGCCATATTGTTACACTTGCATCGCAGGCAAACTTGGGTGGCGACAAATCTTGTCGCCAATCAAAAATCGCCAAAAGGGACCATACTAAAGCTGTTCCTATTTTTTTGAATTACTTTAATGTTATTATTAGAACACCATAGTAGCATTTAAAGTCTGACACTTAAACCTCAAGTTATAAGGAGAATAAGTTGAAGATGCCAGGCGATATTCAAACTTAAAAATTGGAGTGTCAAGTGTTAAACAGTGTATCTGGGGGTTACAATCCAAGTGATGGTCTCTCATCTGGGACGGGCTCAAAATTATGAGACCCCCCCCCTACCGAGCTCAGTCGGTCTTCCTCCCACCGGGGCTAACTAGCATGGGAGCTGCTCTGCTTCACCCATCGTCATCCTATATGTGATGTCGGTGTCCTACACAGCACCGTCCGTCATATATGAAGGATGTGGCATCACTCCGCTGTCGGCCTGAAGGTATTAGTAGCAACAGCAGCATGAATGTTCGTGCCCAAACGGAAGTATGACTCGGCATCGTACAGCAAATCGTTTAAAAGCAGTGGGAAAGATATTAAAAGGAAATTCATCAGTACACTTGGTAAACTTGTTGGTTTGATTTCAGGAAAACGTACAGGGTGATTATCCTCTTCGTTCAGGCGGTCCACTTACGCGAAGCTTCTTTTTTCCACTGTTAACACGCTCTTTTACGAATTTTTGTTATTCTGAACTGACGTACAGATTATTGGATGCTTTAATTTTGAATAAATCCGTTTAATTCATTTGAATGTGTAAATTCTGCACACTGACACATAGATTTTATTTTTGCTTGCAGTTATTTTATTTATTTATTTAATATTAATTATTTTATTATTTTACTTTGTTTATTTATTTAATATTATTTATTTTATTATTTTACTTTGTTTATTTATTTATTCTTGCCGTTACATAAAAGAATATTTGAATGTTGTTAAAATTTCCTTTTTTGAGATTTTTCTTTAAATTCATATAGCTGAAAAGAACTCGTAGGACATAAATTATCTCCAAAATTTCTTTTATCAATCTTCGTTTATGGGTGTTAACAACTTTTTACTATTGAAATAAAGATTGGGAATTGGGATTTTATTCGAAAAATTATTTGAAAACACGCTTTCTACTTACCATTTTTAAGGGCAATAGGTTTTTTTTAAACACAATTATAAAATTTATCTTTAATTTGAGATGTGACATTTATGTCAAGTTTGAAGAGGTTATAATCAAACTTCTTTTCTCTAAACAACATTCTACAGCTGAAACGTGTGAGCAAGCAGATTGCTACCGAATTCGGCATATGGGCTGTAAGCTCTTTCAAAAGTTTAGTTAAAATAATGTCCACTACGGGGCGGTTTGCATGGTATGACATCAGCTGAAAACATGACTCAAATAAGTTAATGAAAAAAACTCTTGAATAAATGTTGTTATTGTTTGTGCATTTTAAATTACACATTTCCCTGGTTAAATTTTCTGTTTTTCATGCAAAGTGGACTAGTGGAAATTTTTCAACTAATTTTTATTTTTATTATTTTTTATTTTTTTTATTTACTTTAACGCATCTCAGTATGGTCTATATGCCAAACTTGGTAATAACCCGTTCACCGTTTGTTTCAATATATCCCTATTTATAGCAGAAGGTCCATTATAACCACCCTGCATATTCATTACTCCCCCCCACCGCAACTTCATAATTTCACCTTACCATTTAGCATAACCAAGCAATATTCGACCCAGAAAATACGTCGTCTCTATCGATATTCTAAGAATAGCTCAGTGTCTAAGTGAATTCAACAGGGGAAGCCATTAGGCAGAATATTAATCATCGTTCATTAAATTCACCAAACAAACGTGTCATAATGCAGATCAAACAAGCATAATTCAAAGAACGCCCAGTAATCTGCTTGTTTATCCAAGGGCTGTTGAATCATCGGATTTGAAAGCAAACAGTTTAAATCATTCCTTAATGTTTGGTCACTGAGTAAGGGTCTCACTTGTTCTGCGAAAAATTCTCTGTTGAGGATCACTGGAGTTCTTGGTATTTCAAGCAACATTTTAAATGTATTAAAATCATTGTAGGCTCTATAGACTTACATAATTTTCAGTGATAAGTTTTTTTTTCCTATCTTATCGACCAGTATTCCAAATGAAAAGTTTTACTGTATACAATCCCTTCTTCGCTCAACCCTTTGAGGCTCACCCCCCCCCCCTATCCCAATGCTGAAAAAAGGGCAGCCGTTGCCCGACTTAACTACCAGCAAGATGGCGGACAATTGAAACGCTCCTCGTGTGCCAAAGATCCAGAGACCCTTTTTTTACGGCAGCTGGCTGTGCGGCACAGCCAGCTGCGGGAAAAAAGGGGTCTCTAGATCTATGGCACGCGATGAACGTTTCGATCGTCCGCCATCTTGTTGGTAGTTAAGTCGATCGATGGCAACGGCTGCCCTTTTTTCAGCATTGGGAAAGGGTTGCGCCTCAAAGGGTTAAGAATGTTTCTCTGTTTCCTTGTCACTAAAACGTTGTAAAACATCACCCTGTGGTGACTTTAGGAACTAATTTTTTCCCAAGCAAATCTTTCTCCCATGGTCTCATTAAGATGTCCCGCATACTTTAGTGGGATTTCTGACCAGTAGTTTCAACTGTACAACTCTTTGAATAGTGAAACTTTAATTCTGGACACCTTGTTCATAACGCTCTGTTTACTAAACTCTTCTGAATCTCTTGCCAAAGTCCTTGACACCTAGCTTCATCTGTCACGACACTAATTAGTAGGAAACGAAAATCTATCACTTTTTTTGTGAGTCAGCCATCATTCAAATGCCAGGTTCGTACCTATAGTTCATTTTATTTATTTTTTTAATACTAGCCGCCAAGGCTGCCAGCTTCGCCGCCCCATGCCTTACGGTTCTTTATACTCCGTGCATTTTTGTGTATCCATTATCATTATTTTGTAATAAAGATACCGTGTGATATATGCATGATCTATTTGAGGTCACTTTTCATATGGATTTTGAATTGTTCATTTGGATTTTAGCACATGTGTTATTGTTATTGCACTACATCAAGCTCTTCGCAACGTGGAAATATCGTTGATTTTGGAAGCGCATAAGTTAGCGTATTATACAAGTAGAAGATTGTAAAGTGCCCTGCAATTCTCGGGCACTCTGTATTGTTACGAATTTTCGGGGCAACTCGCTGCTCTCGGGCTTAAAATAGTTTAAAATTCGTATTCTACGCTTCAAATAGATAAATTTTGCTTTTTGTTGCATCAAAATCGGCCAATTAGAACCAGAGATATGGAGGTTTCGATTTGCCATTATTTTTCAATGGAGGTTCTAGAAATCTCGAGAAATATTAGTCCTAGAGCTTAGATCTCTTCACTTTTTAGGACTTATTTTTGGCGCCAAATTGGCGATATTTCGCCAAAAGTCGCCAAGCTTGGCGACTTTTGGTCAGTGGGCACGATTTTCCAATGGGCCTGGAAGTTGTTTTTCTGCATTAAAAACGCATATAACCTAACATTTCTCTTCTATGACGTAATCAATATTCTCGCTTTATGTAGAATCTTCAGAAATATACTCCTCTCGAAGCTTCACGCAGTTTCTGCCTCCCTATATAAACGGCGCGCTGCCCCGACAGTTCAGTGTTGATCAAGCTTTGAGAGAGTGATACGCTTGCTTTGGAAGGAAGCTGTGTTTCGCGCTGTTTGTGAAGCTTTGAATTAAGTGCTGTGTGTAAATTCTTCATCGCTGAGTCTTGAGAGACTGTTAGTGTTATTTCCCTTATATTTTCACTGAAATCTTGCCAGTGAATGGTTCTATTTTGCGTGAGAATACAGCATTTGTGAGAGCTTCTGATCTAAGCGAACTGTTAAAAGCACATACTGCTAGATTGTGCTGTGAATTGTGTACAGCTGATTGTTCTACGAAGTCTAGCAGCAATAAAGTTTGTGTTCCATCTGACAAGTGACTTTTTTTTTACTTGAAATTTTACACCAACTGGACTTTAGAACGACGAACCCCAGGAGTAGCAGAGTAATTCCGCAACAGTATATTATACCTTTTTTAGTTTTAAATATTATACAGCACGTTAAAGAGATTTCACGGCAATAAAAAAGCGGGAAATGAAAATGTTCTTTATTACTGATTATTTAAAAATTATGGTAACAGAATTTTTTCTGCATTTTATCTACATCATGTTTGATATAATCATAAAGAATGAACTAATAGTTTATAGCTTGAAATTTCACTCAATATTAGTAATTTTGGTTATTTAAGTGTTATTACAAAGTAACATTTGAGAATTTCAATATTACGTTACTCACATAAAAAAAGACCAATATTTTACTAAAATTCAAAATTAAACTACTATGTACTTATTTATGATCTTATTATGCAAAGCTGTAAAGTTGAAAAGTTAATTTTATTTTTAACTAATAAGTCTTAAAAATTATTTTCGTTTCATCTGCAATTGCTACGTAGGTCTCTATAGAATGACCCAGGCATACTTTACAGGTTTTTTAAAAGCTTTAAATGTTATGCAATTTGTTAATTTTAATCTGGTAGATAAAGCCTGTTGTGGAAGCAATTACAACGGGAGCTGAATATATTTTACACTTTTTTTTAAATTTTCCATGAATTTTTCATTAAATTTTCACGAGGCATATGTACTCAGTTCTACATTATAGGCAGTAACATTTTTGTACTATGCTTCGTCAAAATTACATTTTTGAAATTATGGCTTCTGAAAAAATAAAATGGTCAATTTTCAACTATCAATTCTTAGTCTTTGATTAAAGGATATTTTAGGAGTAATAGTTGTAAGACATTTGTTTTGGAGTGATACATCCCGAAATTATTACACCTAGAATTTTTTTATAAGTTAACATATCCAATAGATCCACTAAAAAATAAATAGAAGATCCCAGGAAAATTGCTTTTACAATGGGGTTTATGTGTTTGTTAATTATTGACATATTGCACATTTAAAGAAAAATATCAAGCACTATCGACTTACTAAATTTCACTCCTTTGCGACCTACATCTTTGTAATAGTACAATTCATCAAAGCATCTTAAATCATCTGCAATGTACATAATTTATGATGTATACAAAAACTAAGAAAAAAAAATAGTTGATGAGGCAGAAAATTATTTCAACCATATACATAAATGTTCTTTTTGTATGCTGTTTTTGCATGTGAAAAATCTACTTTTACGCATTATTTAATTAAAAAAGTCTTTAGTTGGCTCATGAACAACTTATACATGCAACAAATTTAATTAATAACATCGAAGAACAATTTCTAAGTCTTTAGGGGATTGGCGTAATAAACATTTCATCTTTAATTACAAAAGTTTTATGTCATAAGTGAGAATCGTTATAAAACAAAATTCCCATCGAATAAAAGTAGAAAAAAATATAAGTCTCTCATTTTTAATCATTATGACTGCATTTTTTTAAAAAGCCATTCTGTTTGAAATAACGTATAATTAAATAAATGGAGGAGAGATTAGAATTACAAAATATAAATCACCCGATATATTTCATTAGCTCTTATCCCAAGTAAAACTGGAATAAAAAGAATTTATGACCTGTAAATGCCTCTTGGGTTGCAGAAAATTTATTGCTTGCATCAGAAACAGAATCGATATTCTTTAATACAGAGAAACTTCGATAATATTTTAAAGAATCCAGTAGTTTTGTAGCTGTGCCGTCTGCCTTCTTGTTTCCGTATAGGAAGTTAACAGAAAGCTAATATTTTATAGGGATTTTCAAAGCAATAATGTGAGATTAATCGATCACAGACTGAAAAGTCTATGGAAATTTTAATAAGTTCAATTTATATTTTTGTTTGCAATTTTAAAAGTTTACATGCATATATAGTAATAATTTAGGCTATGCAGATCAATCGATTAATTAGTTTTGAATATTCAAAAACCTTTTCTCTGGTTACAATTTTTACTCAGCAAATATTGTTTATAGCAAGATTTAGGTTTTGAAATTTTTACTTTCCGAACATGTACCATGTAAGTTACTTTCCGAACATGTACTATGTAAGGAAAGTATTGTAATCATGAAGAAATTCGTCTTCGAGATTTTGGTGTATTTACACGTTTTGGGGTCTTCTGAATTCATTTAAGCTATTTTTACGAGAGGTATGTATGTATGTGTGTTTGTGTGTATGTGAGTGAACACAATTTCGATTGATCTCCAATTAGGTATATATGTTATAAACCACCGTCGCAAGACCGGTATTGATTTTGGTGTGTATAGGACTAATAGTTTTTCTACAGGGCTACGACAAAGATTTCTTTTACATTATGGCATATGGGGAGAAATTCTTGAAAGTGAACTATCGTTTAAATGGCGCATTCGATTGATCTTCAATGTGGTATTTATGTTTGAATAATTCATGGATTAAAATTTATTTAAATGCTTCGCAATGATCTTAAACGCAATTGTTCGGAAAGCCGAGTGGAGTCACTCCAGATTTTTTTACCTAATCGGAAGATAAACATTTAAAAATCCGTTAAAAATTTGCTGTAAAGAAACGAATACGGATACGGATAGTTTTATTCATCGAAACAGATAACAATACGAATCCGAATCATTTTTATTCATTGGAACGGTTACGGATATGAATACGGATATTTATTTTCTTTACAAGCTCCTTGGATATGGATACGAATATTGATCATTCTCATTTATCGAAACAGATTACATTGGAACATTTTTATGAAATTGAAACGGATACGGATATGAATACAGATATTTATTCTATTCCCGAGCTCCACGCATACGAATACGAATACGGACATCTGGTACTCGTCTAGAAGTAATTAATGCTGTAGAATACTTTTAACTGTTAATAACGCTTTCATTTCTAGTTCTTGTTCCTAAAATTTATAGCATGTATTCCTAAATAGAATAAGTCGAATAAGCGATGTACAACACTCAAAATAAAAATCCTAACTTAAAGCGACATTTTCGGTTCTAACAGATGTTCTGGCAAAAGAAAGATATCCTTTAACTTCGATTAATCTGCTATTATTGTGTGAAAAGTAAAATAAATTGATTGAGCAAATAAAAAGTAATGTTTCATTTGAAATGAAAATATTAAAGCGGAGTGAAAATTAAATATATAGATAACTCCTCAAAAATTAAAAATTTGTTAGAGAAACTCAGAAAATATAAATCCATAAATTTAGGTAACATTTTTAAAATTTTGTCTCAAGATGAAGCTTAAGTTTTGCATGGTGATAGTTATGTACAGTAGATTGTGTATATTCTACACGCTTAAACCCAAAGAGCGAAAAAAACGATACACTGCAGAGTGATCCGTTTGCATCGAAACCTACCGGTATTTCGGCAAAAGGGCTCTTTAAGTAGTCTTTTTTCTGATAATTCCCCTCCTCGCTTCGTCTTTTTTCTGAGAATTCCCCTCCTCGCTTATTGATTCCCGTATATTTCGCTCCGCACTTGTGATCGAAAAACGCTCCTAAAGAAGAAGAGCACTTTTGAAAACTGTGAAATCGCTCCGACTGATCGAATTTCTTTCGTTTGGTTTAAGCGCGTAACTAAATTTGAGCGTCCGAGATCATCTAGAGCAGGGATGCTAAGTTGTTTTGGCACGCGTGCCAATGCGTTTCTGATATTCTATCAGTCCAGAAAATATTACTGATGCTCCAGAAACTCTGAGATAACAATAAAAATAAAGAAAATAATTGGAAGACTGTTTGGGAAAACTTGATTATAAATTTATTTTGATTTATTTGATTATAAATTTACTTTTATAAAAGCCTATTTGCTATCCCTGATACCGGCAGTCGTTAGCAGTTGCTGAAGCGTTCCAACATGTTTAACTTCCTTTCCCTTATGATGAGGATGTAAACTAGGAAGGAAGCGTAATGAGAAGGTGCAGATATTTATCTCTAAACAATACAAAGAATGACGTGAATTGGCCTCTGCTGGCAAGCAAACAGTTGTTAGTAATCAATTAAATTTACACGCTATGGCGAATTTGAGGATGAAAAAAGCTATCATACATTCATTACTACGATAAAACATGATTATTATAAACTACGGAGGAAAAACATATTTTTCTCCGATTTAAAATTACCTATACTCTTTTTTCCCCCTACTATAAAAGGAAACAAAACAAACAATTGCTGCATATATAATGCGGAATTGTGTAAAATTCAGAATCTAAAACCAACATATTATTAGTTAACCAAAGAAAGAAATAAAACTCAGCATTTTCAGACAAATTACATTTCTTTAAGATGTGTGAAATATAACCACTTTTATTCATGAGGTTTTTCCTCGACCAGACGAGTCTCTTTCCTCATGCCCCCCCCCCCTTTCTCACCCTCCCTCCCACTCTGAATGAGTTACTCCCCTCTGTAATGAGTTTCTGCAAAGCAAAGTACATTTACGTTTTGTTATCCCCATTAAATTAATTAAGCCGGAAATCAGACTAGTTTCCATTTCTGGGTGAGTCGTTAAAATGAACAAAGAAAATGATATAAGGTTTTTAGCCTTTTTCCCAGACAGTGCAGTTTTCTTGGTTTTGTAAAAATTCGCATTAGTGATCAAAGGGGCCTTCATTTGAGACTGAAAAGAAAATGCATTTGGATTTCATAACCCGTAATGTTAAAAAAGTAAATTCACTTAATCAAAGGGACTATATCATTTTCCAACAAAAGAATTGGATTTTATGAAAGATATATTACACTCGTTAAATGTTACAATGAATATAGTGAATGTGTGCTTTCTTTTTTTTTTTTTACCCTCTTACTATCGATTGGGTCGAGATTTTAATTTCTTTTTATGCAGCGTCTTATCTTTTTACTTTCCAATAAAAACTTCACAGACAGCTGTAGTAACTTATTTTTTATGGTTGAAATGAATTATATCTATTGTGATCCTAATTTGCAATGAAGTACAAATCTCAAAAGTGTTATGTAAAATAATCACTTTAAAATGTACCCTAATCTGCAGTAAGAGTTAACATGTTTACCCTTATTTACTGAGTTTACCTTTATTTATATAAATTGTAGTGTTTCTTCTATTTAAAGTCAGTATGTGTGGAATTTGAAGAAACAAAATTACTTAAAGCATTATAAATTCTGTCCTTGGAAAACATTAAATGCTCTGCTATAATTTCCTCCACGATTCTTTTAATTTAAAAAAAGTAGTAGCACAGTGATAATAAAAAAAAATCTTTAAAATTCATCAAAATAGCTTATTATTAACTCAGTGCAACACATTTTGCAAGTAAAAATGAGTTTTTAAAACTAAATAAGACTGTTAAAGTTAATTGTTATTACTTAATTTAAAATTATCATAATTTAGAATACATACTGACAATGTGACTATAAATGTCCAGATTTGTTGAGAAGAAAAAAATTTTCTTATACAAACATCTTTTTCGAGAAAAAACGAAATACTGAAACACACGTCAACCAGAGACGGAGTAATGCAATTTTGGCGGATGGGAGGGGGGGGGCTTATTTCAATTCATGTAGATTTTATGGAGGTAAAATAGGATCGGTTAGATTCTTCATGTAATTTCTTTTTCTTCGGGATGGCGACTGCTCCCTCGTTCTCTCCCCACCTTTAATCCATCTGGACGTCATAATTTGTAATCTTTATTGAAAGTCGTTTACTTACATTTAATAGATATTACGCTGTAAAAATTTTCATATCATTTTAAGTTTTACATAATTTCATTATTTTGTAATCATTATTCAATAAAGCAGATAAAATTTTTTGTTGTAAATCAAATTTTTTAACCTAAAATTTATATTGTGCACTTTTATACTCGATGCACTTCAACATTGTTCAAATTTTCTAGTTTTATGGTAAGTTTCTTTTAACGTAATTTTTTACTCTCAAGATATTTTTTTTTATTTAGTTAGAATTCTAGAACTGTTTCCATCATAAAACGTATTCTAAAAAAAATTCTTGACAGTCACTGAAAAAGTCTATTTAATTTACTTGAATATACTTCAATGTATATATATATATATATAGATATCTTATATATATATATAGATATATATAGATATATATATATATATATAAGACAAACTGCATGAAAAAAGATGGTACTGCATTTCAGAAATGACACAAATTTACTTTCAATGATCTAGATTTACCTCACTAAACTCTGAGACAAATAACGCATTTGAGACATTCCTCTGAAATACCGTATCACTTTAAGTAAAGTTTTGTTAGTCATTATTTTGCTGTTAGTGTCTGAGCCGGCGTCATATATTTCCAACATGATTAATTACATAACTCATCCATCAATTCAAAACAAACGATAAAGTGTCAAGTAATCAAATTCAAATTATCCGAGAGTCATCTTTAAAAATTCATTAGAGGTGCGTTTATAAGCTCGGAAAGGCACGTTTGCTGGGGGAATGCATTGTTGAAAGCTAAATTATATTAGCGTGAGAGAGATACTTACAAATTTATTGAGTTCCTGGTTATGGAAAACTAATTCTGTAGAAAATTGCAAATTAGCGTTGCGACGAAACACTGCTGATAAAAATGAAATTTAATATTAATTGACTGGATACGTGAGACGTGCTGTAAATCACCATTAAATGCAGGGGATTCTGCTGTATTTCGTTTGTTTCTGTTAGGATTGTTAAGGACAGATTAATCTCTATAAAAGCCACTTACGGATAGTTTCAACAATCCTTACTAATATGCTTTTGCCGCAGAAATATAGTAATGCTGTTTAAACGAAATTTTAAAAAGCGGATGCACTTTCCTGTGAAACAATGTTACATTTTCAATAAAAGATTTCTGAGTTTTCTCGGAAGCAAATTCAATAATCCTTTAAAAGAAATTTTTTAAGAAGGATTACCAAAATTGTCATTTTTGTTGTTCCTTGCGGCCATATTGGAACTCAGCTCATATGAACCCGGCCACTCACCATTAAAATGAAAAGATCAGGAAAAACTTCAAAATTACAAAGAGAAAAAGGTATATAGATTAACATTTAACCAAAGGTCTTAAAAACAGATAAAAGTACATTCAAAAGCAATTTTAAAGTTCTATTATAAAAATTTGAAATGTTAGATGCATAATAACAAAAATGCCTGTATCATTAGTAGATCATTTCTCTGACTCTCCAGTAAAGAATACATAAATCATCATTCTGTTGTACATTAGAGTCTAATTCCGAGCAAACAAAAAAAAAGAACTTTATTCATTTACTCTGCTGTACATTAGAACACATATATCCGAGTTCAAATTCCCTGTTTTGGCCAGATGTCCAAACTTGTATTATCATGATCTGTGTCGGAAGCTGATTTCCTGTGAAGATTGAAACTTTAATTAATAACTAATTTAAAAACCAGTAATATGGCATTTATAGTTTTACTTATCTACAAGCTTTTTACTTATTATTAACCAATCAAACATGTATGCAAAAGAGCACGTATGAAAATTTGCTACCTCCACAGAATCGTACCACCAAACGCAAGAGTTCGACACGCATGCGTTATACGTAGATGGACTGCGAACGACGGTAGTCATTGCGAGTGCCAGAGCATTTCGTTTGTGGCAAGGGTGCAGAAAATGTTCAGGGTCTAATATTTCCCCAGAACACAAATTCTTTTTTCTAAACTTTCCCGGTAAACAAAACAGAGAAGCTGCCATTTTTAACAGGCTAGCTTCTTTTGATGACAAGTGTACTAATACAAAAATGTAACTTTTTTTTTCTATAAATACACTCGGTGTAAAAATTTCCCCATCCCTGCAGAATTTGCCTGAACCTCGTTTACACCCTCGGTCATATTCAGCATTCCTGGTTGGCGGTACTTTTGTTTTACTTTCGCATTCCATTCTCGTCTCCTTTATGACGCATTTCAGCGATTATATCATCCGTTAAACACCATTTGGGACCGCATGTACCACTGCAACTTTTGTTCGTCTTGATGAATAGTATCATCTTTCTAATTATGTTAAATCAGGTATGGACAGGACAACCTTTGGAAAGTTGCTGGTCCAAAGTTAAGGATAGTAGCAAAGTCGCGGGCAGTATAGATGAGATTTATATGGGATTTCAAATGGCTTATATGGGTTTCATATGGGGTTTTAATGTGTTCCGCTGGCCGGATCAAAAGCTGGGGTGAGCCACACCTGGCTCGCGGGCCGGAGGTTGCCCGTGTGCTTAACATCTTGCCTGATTTTGAACAAAGCAAAAATGCACTTCGATTGCAATTGAAAATTCGTTGTGGTTATTGCAGAATTCTTGATTTAAAAGCCACGTCCATCTCAACCAGAAACTGGCATATTTCGTAACCAACAGCTGACACTTTCGTTGGCTCGGCGTGATTATGGAGTGTTTGGAAAGCTGTCAATTTAAAACAATCTTACTTTAACAGAGCATGCAGTCATGATGTATGCTAATTAAGTGAAGCATTGTTTCGAAGAAATGGTTCAATGAATGAATCAATGAATTATTTTAAAAACAATTTTATTTTTATAGTACTTTTACGTACCGTCAGTGTATAAAAGTTAAAGTACAATATACCGAGATAATACACATTTTTTGCATCTTAAATTAAAAGTATTTGTTATTTCAACTGTCACCTTACTAACTAAACATTAAGTAATCCTAGGTTTCGTTAATACATTCCGCAGTAGTTTCATTAGAAGAGAATAGGTTAACGTTCAGTATTCCATTTACTTATTTTGCCATTGTCACATTAACAATGGAGAAGAAAATAGTGCAACAATCAAACTGCATGTTTCAAATTCCGATATTGCTCACAACAATATAAAGTAACAAAATTTCAACTAATGATTTTAGTCTATATTAGTCCCTATTCGAAGTAAGGAGCTTTTGCTGTGTTTTTTTTCTGCTCTTGTGGCTTTTTTTTTTTGTACTGCACTTCTTTATAAGAAAGTTTTTGAGCTATTTTGTGTTTTTTCGGGCCCCCTGCTCCCGTGTTGGGAGGGCCAGTGGCGAAGGAGGATGAGTCGAGAGTAATAAGTCCAGCACCATCCAATAGTCGCAAACATTCAATTTCATACACCACTGCAAATACTGATGAAACAACAGCTCATACTACACCAATCACATCTTCGCCACACTTAAAAGCGTGGTGAAGATGTGTCACACAACCATCCTCACCAGTTCCATCAACAACCTTCTCACCAATTTTATCATCATCACTTTTCATACCAACCCCTCCTTCACCCTGCTTTTTACCATTCTTACCTTCATCTCCATTCGTATCATCAATAGAAACTCCATACTCACCATGCCTATCACCACTTCCCTCAGCCCCCGTCTTTCCCGATATTAAAATTCGAAAAAACATCCGTAAATTTTTCTCCCACCTGAATCGCTGCAGACTTCCTCCTCAATAGCTACAATAGTTCACCACCAAATTACAATACCAGTTGCATGCAATATACTTATTCAACCAAAAACGAACTGCTATATTTCCATCTTAAGTACAGCAGTGTGATTGGGAACGATGTGATCTCGTCTTATTTTACAAATTATCTAAAATGAAAAACACCATAATTCACTAAGAATCTAAATTCAAAAAGAATCGGACTGGAAAAAGCATCGAGATTCAAATAAGCTTCAAAATTCCTGAGATAGCATGTTCGAATTTCAGTGTTTTCATCCAGCAGCGTTAAAGAACGATTTCTGCGTAACAAGCTTGAGCTTTATCTGTGAATCTTTTTCCGACTCTGTCTCGTTTCAATGCTGGGATATTCTTACAAATATCTATAAAGCTACAGGGTAGCCATAATTAAACTGCAAGTGTTCAAGGGGTGCTGGAGAGAAAACTACCGATAATATACCAGTGAAATTTGGTATCTGCACGTTTCAGAACATGCGCAAGTCAAATATGCAAAAAAAATCGTCATTTTCCCCGATAGATGGCGCTGTACCGTATTTCAAAGCTCACCGGTGGCATATACAACTTCCAAAACCGATAGACAGAGCATAGTGACTTCTAAGAGGCATATAAACAATATAAAACATCATTTAGAGTTTGTCAAAATTCCATACAATTCGCTTGAGTAATTAAATTTTTACAGTAACATGTAATCAAAAATTAACGCAAATTAAGATCACAAATTAAACATTTCATAAAGACACTTTGGAAAAAAATTAAACCGTTATTTATTCTCACTGACAGCGGATTTCTCATTGGACCTCTTCATAATCGTTTCATACGCCGGTATTCCTTAAGAGTAGCTGAATAATTGCTACCATTCTGATAGAATATCTTCACTAACAATGCACGTTCCTTCTTATTCAGAGTCATGATTGACCCTTAATCAATGTGGTCTTGTTTTTACACTGCTCGGTGGGCTTAAAATTTGCATATATGACGTCCATGAGCATTGAAACACGATATAGCGCCATCTATCGGGTGAAAATGGTGATTTTTTTATTGCATATTTGACTTGCGCATGTTCTGAAACGTGTAGATACCAAGTTTCACTGGAATATTCCTGGTAGTTTTCTCTCCAGCACCCCTTGAACACTTGCATTTTAATTATGGCCACCCCGTACAATGCTGGCTGAAAATTTCAGCGATCATCGTTTTCCGAATGCATGAGACCACCGGTATACGTCACACATAGTTTCTTCAGGAACAATTCATGACTGTCCGACGAAAGAGCATTCCCCTTCTACCATCACGTCTCATAAGCCAATTTGGATAACATCTTCAAATTTCAACCTTTTTTTAGACGTCAGTTTCAAAGAACGACTTCAACATCATAAACTGCAAGTAATTCAACTTGTGCATCATCTACAGGCACTGGCCGTCTCGTTTGGATGCAAGTACGTTCTTATGAGTGTGTGTCTCTAGTATCGTCATTAAGATTGTTCTTCAAAGAAAAAAACTCTGCTTTTAGTCTTGGTACACAAATTGAAATAAACTAATAGCGCCATGGTCTTCAAATAATTCCAGATGGTTCTTCATAAGCTGCTCTACACACTGCAATAAGCGAAAAAGGTGTACTTTTTGTGAAATTTTCAGAAAAATTCTTCTTAAACAGGGATCTGAGCCGCAGGATTTTTCGAAGAGTGACTCGTTTTGTGAAAATTTCAGATTTTTAAGAAATTTTTCTAAGAGTTTTGAAACTGATACAGGTTCATCGTTTATTTCAGTATGTAGTTACAGCTTGTAAAGAGACAGCTTCAAAATTTTGAAGTGCCTGGCATAATTAGTTTATTTGTACGTATGCACCAAAATTACATGATTTTTTCGAACTACACCGTTAAAAGTTCGCTGATTACCGTTTATCGAATAAGTGGGACGTCTGCAACAAGTCAGAGGTCGTTTCTCCGTGAGCAATCCGTAAGCGCCTGGGAAAAGAACCTTCTCCTCCCATCTCAACGATCCTGTTCAGCTGGTTGATAACGAGATTTTTACGTCATAAATTGTTCGAAGATTGAGAAAATCCGTCCGTATGTCATCTTCCTAATTTTCCATTCTGTAACTGGTGCTTTTGAATGATGTACTCTGACTCGATGCTCCTATCTGGACTCAGTTTTCCATTGCCACAAGAATCAAATGTATTCCTACCGAACACTGTGTAACATCTGTTCATTAAAAATAGAAGGCAATAAACATCATTCTTTATAACAATAACGGGTTCTTTTCTCTTTATATCTACGTTTCAGTTTTCTTGTTATTTTCCGCTAGGATGAAAGTCATTTGAATTTATTTGAAAATTAGATTTGTAAAGCTTTCTCTATGAGTACCGTATTGTAACCCCTTAATCTTCGCTCCCGTCAAAATCACGGGATAAGGTTTCTCCCTCTATTTCTCGTGCCCGTCAAATTTCCGGGCAATACTCTTCAAAAAAATGCACCAGAAAGATAAGAGCGTTCCAATTCTGATGCACGGATTTTTTTGTAATATATAATTTTACACAACAGATGACAATACCAGAGTATTTTTAACTTAATTCGGAGATAGTTTATTTTTAAATACATGGTAGCAGTACTCAAACACACGTGTATTTGTGATATGCATTATGCAATCTTAGTTTACTTTTTTTTAAAATTTATGTTCAAAGAAAATTTTAGAAATGTTTACTTATTTTACGTAGTAAGTTTAATAAAATTTTCTAGTGTTTAAAACATATTTTTAATGATTCTCTGCTTACTACAAAACACACATTCAGTCACAAGGACCCTGAATGTTGGCTTTTCCTAAATTTTTTTTTTTTCTCTAGTGCTTAAAATGTCCAAAACCTTAAAATGAATAAATATACTATATATGCACTTGTTTTATGCAATTTTCTGGAATAAAAGAAATAAGCACTTTTATGACCGTTTTCTTGAAAATAATACGACGGTTAAGGGGTTAATACAAAATTTTTCCTTTATCATTCCGTACAAAAAATGTTGAAAATGCTCGTAACCATTTTGAATGCAAACATCAACACGTCAATCCAAGTTTTTTGACACACTTCGCAAAATTGTTGGCGTTATTCACTAAATCTCTTCAGTTATGATTTGTTTTAACTCATCGATGTTTGCAGGACTTCTCTGGAACATCCTATCTTTAAGATAGCTCCACATAAAAAAAAATTGACGTGTTAAGGTTTGGTGACCTTGGTGGCCAGATGCCTTCTGAAAATTTGAATAAAAAATGAAAAAAAAATTGAACTAAATTATGTTTTTCAAAAATAAAATTATCGCAGGATTAAGTAACTTGGTGCGTGTCCTACAATTATGTTTTATCCCACAAATAAAATTGTAACAGTCCAGCAGTGATGGAAATTGCCTCCTGCACTTAACCCTTTAACGCGCAGTGTTCTCGCTCTGGGAACACCAAACTCTGACTGTTGCCAGTCACGAAGAATAGATTTGATTTCTATAAAAATAGTTGCGGGTGACACAGCTCCACGAGAATCCTTTACTTTTAGCACGTCATTTCCCGTAAAAAAATGGTCACGATTATTTTTATAAGCACTGGCATCTGCTGAGAAATGGAAGAATGCGAGGACAGCTGAATAGATTGCCCAATGCTGAAAAAAGAGCAGCCGTTGCCATCGCTCGACTTAACTACCATCAAGGTGGCGGTCGATCGAAACGTTCATCGCGTGCCACAGATCTAGAGACCCTTTTTTGACGCAGCTGGCTGTGCCGCACAGCCAGTTGTCACTGAATTTAATATACGCAGTAGTGTCTTGCGGACCGGCACTGGTCTGCGAACCACCAGTTAGGAAACATTGGTATTACGCAAGCACATACAACCTCAGTCCATAAATTACAAAGAAATACCCTTGGTGGCACAACTAGTTCAAAAAACGGTCACGCGTATATTCAAAACACGTTTCTTGACGTTCAAAACACATTTTTTTGACGTTCAAAAGACGTCTTTTGAATGTCCTTTGAACTAGTTGTGCAACTAGGGTACGAAGAGATACTCAAGCAAATCCTTCTATACTCTGGGACATTTTTTTAAAAATAAAAATTCAACAATGCACATCGTACGACCGAAAAATACGAAAAGCACGTACGACGAATGGGGATGCAACAAATAAAAGTTAATAAGCGATGTTCCGCGTAACGTATTATTATTTGCCATTACGCTTGTATTATATCCATAAATTTAAAAATATCTTGAGTCACGAAAAATTTCGAAAATATCATGAATTTTAATGCATTTTGTGTGGTAACAGGTGTTCCAGACAATCTGCATTTTATTTTGAATCCAACTGTGGTTACCAAAGGGAAAAAAAAATAACAGGAGGGGGGGGGGAGGATCTGGAATTTCTATACTTTAATTTTTCCACGCAAAAAGTAGAAAATATGCTTATTCAGTTTTCCTTTTTTCCTAATTTAATTTTTTGTTACTACAAGGGAATTTCATATTCCGGTGCTTTCTTAAAATATTTGAAAAATATGTTGTGTTTATTTTTCAGATAAGAGTAAAGCTTATGTTTCTAGAGGGATTATTTTCTAAATCTAGCATTATTTTTGTGCACGTGCTTTTGTAGAATTCCCTGAAACTCCGACTCCAGAACTATTGGAATTTTAAATTTAAAAATATTTCGTGTAGAGCACCATGTATGTTCATTTCTACAAGACAAATGTGGTCATTGCATGTCTCAGCGACTCAAAAATAATCTCAATAATTTAAATCAATTTATGATTAATAGATTTTAAATCTTTACAACTAAGTAAACACGTAAGTACAAGTGCATTGATTTCGTATTGGCGATTTATAACGCGACTTATTATGCTTCTAGGCCTGGGTGTCCGACTGTCTGCAGACGGGTGGGCCCCCACCCTCGGCGGACCCCCCCTGCTGAGGGCGGGCCCCCAAACAGAAAAAAGAAAGAAAATTAAAAAAAAAAGTGCTATAGTGATAGCACTTGAATGAAGTTTGACACATACAAAATTTTTTTTGCAGCTGCAATTGCGCCCCAGAAGGCTTCAAAACACTTCATTTTAAATGTAGTTCTCAAACTTTTTTGAGTGAGGGTTCCCGAATGAACAAGTGATTCATTAATATGAATGGCGCATATTAATTAATAGATCAGTATTTTATTAATACATTCATTATCAATCATAATTAATTAATAATAACACCATACCTCACCCCTATACCCCGAAAGTTAACACATCCTATTATTTATCGGTTACACAATGACCCGAGCCCCCCTTCTCTTGAGACAGGCGGGCCCCTAATACAGATGAGACGGGCTCAGCCCGAGCCCTAAAGCCCGAGCCCGAGCCCGACTCGGGCTCGGGCTCTGTAATTCACGATTGCGTTCGGGCTCGGGCGGGCTCGGGCTCGTGAAAAATTTCTCCTTTGTTGAACATACTCCTTGAAACAGATTTTATAAAGTGATTCATGGGATAAATAGACGTACTTATTTCAAAAAATAGCGGCACGAGGGACTAGAAGGTGTGTGAAGCTCCAAAATTTATTGTATCCTATTAATGAAGTAGTTAATTTTATTTGTCTTTAGCTGAAATTTCGGGCTCGGGCGGGCTCGGGCTCCAACTTTAATAATATTGCTCAGGCTCGGGCGGGCTCGGATTAAAAGTCTTCGGGCTCGGGTGGGCTCGGGCTTCAAAAAATGAGCCCGAACTCATCTCTAGCCCCTACCCTCCTAGTCCGGGCCTGCTTCTGTATTTATATAAGATACACCCTTCAGTGCTCATCGTCAGTTCTTATCATTGGTCATGGTCGTAGCTTCCATTTGCAAAGATGAGAGCGAAGATGTGTGAACTATTTGTGGCGCAAATAGTACATGCATCCGTAATAAAAAAAACACCATACGGAAAGTATTTCATAATCGGTACTTTCGGCTTATTTCTTGTTCATTATATTTTCAGGCACAAAGGATAAAAAACCCAAGAAAATATCTATTTCGTGTTGAGTAACTCTGATTAATCAATCTTTCGTTAATATTGTATCATAGCAGTATCATAATATTTGTATAAACCTATAATTAACACTCGTTAATGAAATGTTATCGAGAAAATAATTATTTTAAGAAAGAATAATTTTAAGCCAATAACTAGTATTTCAACTTATTTTAATGAGCACATAAAGCTTCCGACAATTAAATGACATTGTATAAGTATTAGGTTGTAACGAAAGTTTCCCGCCACCGCAAATATGATCTGCACAAACAGTTCGCGTTGGGGTGATTGCTCATATCTTTCCACACTCTTTTTGGGATTGGGAAAAAAAGAGATTTACTTTAGAACACTGTTCAGTGAAATCTGTAAAAAATATATCGTTATCGTTAAGTAAAAGGTGTCTTAAATGAAACTAACCGGGTTCAAAACATCATTTACATAAAATTCAGTTGCAAAAAGTCAGCTACAGAACGTCAACGAATTATGTGTACAGCTTTAGGTACTACAGTTGTATCATTTGACATTGTGAAGATTTGGTACCTAAATTTCAAAATCAAGGACTATTGTGTACAAGTTCAATCGCTGGGTGCCTCATGAGCTGCGTCAAGCAGATTTGGCGGAAAATTTTCGTTACAACCTGATATTTGTATATCTGAGCTGCATTATTCGGAAATGTAAAAGATCAATTAAGCATTTTTATGCAATGAGCTTGTTGTTACAGTCATAGTAAATGATACACTGTGGTTGTCGAATGCTAAACTAAATCATATGACTATATAAACCGCCAAAAATGAATATGAAATATAAATTTGCATTCAAAGGATTATTATCTCTTGGATTAATGATACTTAACCCTTTCGTGCTGATTGTCTCACATACCTGCCAGCAAGAAATGGACTCGTTTTCCGTCCGGCACGCTGACGTGCCAGAGCGTTTTCTTCACACTCCTGGCGATCATATATTTGTACGAATATTCTGGGACCTTTTTTTGAAGTACAGGGTGTCGGAAAAGTTCTTGACTCATTTCAAAAATTCACAGAAAAATGACAAATTGTTGTATGAATGTAGGGTTCGCACAGTAATGCTTCACAGAATCAAGAATTTATTTTTCCATCTCAAAACAAATTACTTCCAAAATGTGTTCATAGATGGCGCTGCATCTCCAGTTTTCAGCAGTGAGAGCCAATAGGGATTTTTCGTGAGTTTCAAACAGCATTGACCTTGCGGGAATTTTCATTCTATCTAAGGCGACTGCAACTGGGAAAGCGTATTGCGTAGGTTGGTATTTTGAATCAAAATCCATAACTGCATTTCAGTGAAAGTTTCGTTACATGATTACGAAAAATCCACCGAGTCGAAACAGCATTATGGCTTGGCATGAAACGTCTTTAGGGAATGGAAGCTTTTAGACAGGTAAAGAAAGATCGGATGAGACTATACAAGGCATTTGGGAAGCTTACTGTGACGGTACAGCGCCACCTATGAACACAATTTGGATTTTTTTTTTTTTTTTCGTGAACCTGTGAAGTATTATTCTACAAATCGCATATTCATACGATGATTTGTTGCTTTTCTATGCATTTTTTAAATGTGTCAAGGACTTTTCGGACACCTTGTATAGCTGAAATCATAGAAGGTGGTTATAATTAAACTTTCCCCATAAACAGGGTTTAACCAAATTTCGTACATAGACTATACCTGAGACAATCTCTGGGAATTTCGAAAAACGCAATAGTTCAAAATACGTCCACTAGGTGGAGCTTTGCCATAAAATACCGCAAATTTAACAATGGAAATGGCTAATAGGAAATGTACAAATAATTTCAACATTTATTCAATAGTTTTTGAGACTTTGTTAACCAATGTTGATCATTTTTTTAGCTGATTTCACCATGCCAAGCGCAACCTAGTGGATATTTTTTGAATTAAACTTTTTTTTAAATTTCGTTGAGAGCATCTCGTGTACAATCATATACCAAATATGACGGCAATCTGCTCACCCGTTTTAGCTACAGAATGCTGTTCAAAGGGGGACTTTAGTTACAAACACCCTGTTTTTCAGTCATTTGTAAAGCAGCTATTATTAAGTGATTAGTAAATACGTTTTTGCACCTCACGAAGTGAAAGGAATTATAAAATGTACAAATTTCAGTATTATGCGTGTACAATAGATGAACACCACGAGACTCTCTATGTGTTCGTCAAAAACTATACCAGATATTTAAGACTTCTATTCGCTTTTCACGCCTGTAACTGCGGTTTAATCCAATGATCGTAGTTACGGATTAGTAATTTATTTCTTCATTCTCTAATCGAATTAGAGAAAAAAAAAGGAGAGAGAGAAAAATAGAGAGAAATCTCTTAAAGTGTCTATAAATCCAAACTTTTCTAAAAAAACGAAAATAAAGTTAAAACGTTCGATAGATCAGCCACAATTTTCTCCCGAATATCTCGTGGCAAAGAACAATTTAATCCGGGGGAGCACAAAAAAAATCTCTTTTCATTACTGAACATAAATCAGCGGTAAGAAAAAAGTCAAATGAACCTCCTGGAACTTAAAAAGAAAAAAAGGTTCTTTCCTACCTCCCCACATTCTCACTTCAATCCGTGAAGAAAATTGCTACGTAAAAAAAAATAATAATAATAACTGAGAAGATGAAATAAAAAAAAGACGAATCAGGCGGATTCGATAAGTTATGAAATAATATTTTTATCACATTATTTATTTATTTATTTATTTTAGCTTCCGACTGAAACTCTCTGATGAAATATACCGTGACTGCGATAGAGTGGCAGCCAGCTCTGATCACATGTTGACGCTGCTTCGAAAAAAACAGAATTTTTTTTTCGCCTAGTGCACAGGCGTACGTGGCAAAAAAAAAAAAAATGTCAAGAACCAATCCGATGGGATACATTACTGGAATTCAGTTGATTCGGATGTTTATTGGATGTTAATTTGCGAGTTGTTCCCATCTTCCTTTTATGCACCAGCTTAACCCTTTAACGCGCAGTGTTCCCGCTCTGCAAACACCAAACTCTGACATTTTGACTGTTGCCAGTCGCAAAGAAGAGATTTGATTTCTATAAAAATACGTGCGGATGGCATGGCTCCACAAGAATCCTTTACTTTTTAGCACGTCCTTTCCCGTAAAAAAATTGTCACGATTCTTTTTAACAGCACTGACATCTGCTGAAAAATGTAAGAATGCGAGAACACCTGCATAGATTGCCCAATGCTGAAAAAACGGGCAGTCGTTGCCATCGCTCGACTTAACGACCAGCAAGATGGCAGATGATCGAA
Source organism: Cheiracanthium punctorium (assembly GCA_038373885.1). NCBI lineage: Eukaryota > Metazoa > Arthropoda > Arachnida > Araneae > Cheiracanthiidae > Cheiracanthium > Cheiracanthium punctorium. The sequence continues at coordinate 81,391 of JAWZYV010010236.1, forward strand.
AAGTTCATCCAGTGCCACAGATCTAGAGACCCCTTTTTTGACGCAGATGGATGTGCCGGCACAGCCGGGAAAGGGTTGCGCCTCAAAGGGTTAAAAATTCTTCATCGAATGCGTTTCCCCCGTTCAAGTGTCCCGTGGATTCAGTCAAGAAACACACAGATATGTCCATTTTTGGGGTGAATTGATGGATTGTGTCATTTCGATGAAAATGGGATTCGGTTTTATTTTATTTTATTTTTCCTTTTCCCTTCCTGTATTTTAAAAACTTAACCCTTTGAAGCGCAACCCTTTTCGGATGCTGAAAAAAGGGCAGCCGTTGTCATCCGTCTATTTAACTACCAACAAGATGGCGCTCGATCGAATCGTTCATCACGTGCACACAGATCTAGAGACCAATTTTTGACCCAGCCGGCTGTGCTCGAGCGATGGCAATGGCTGCCCTAGCATTGGGCAGTCTCTATTCCGTGTTGTTCTTCTATATCCATGTATTTCCATCGTGTTCTCTAGTTTTCAACTGATACCAGTGCTGTTAAAAATAATTCTGACAATTTTACAAATAATCGGTCATTTTTTGCGGGAAATGATGTGCTAAAAAGTAAAGGATTCTCGTGTCATTATGTCCCCATAAAGTATTTTTATAGAAAAGAATTTTATTGTTCGTGATTGACCACAGTCAAAACGTCAGTTTAGTGTCCTCACGGCGAGGACACCGCGCGTTAAACGGTTAATCCTTTAAGGCGCAACCCTTTCCCAGTGCTGAAAAAAGGGCAGCCGTTGCCATCGCTTGACTTAACTACCAGCAAGATGGCGAACGATCGAAACGTAACACGAAACCACAGCAAGCTGCCATCAAAAAAGGGTCTCTAGATCTGGGGCACGCGATGAACGTTTCGATTGTCCGCCATCTTGCTGGTAGTTAAGTCGAGCGATGGCAACGGCTGCCCTTTTTATGAGCATTGGGCAATCTATCTAGCTGTTCTCGCATTCTTCCATTTTTCAGCAGATGTCAGTGCTGTTAAAAATAATCGTGACCATTTTTTTACGGAAAATGACGTGCTAAAAAGTAAACAATTCTCGTGGATATATGAGGTCCGCAACTATTTTTATAGAAATCAAATCTATTCTTCATGACTGGCAACAGTCAAAACGTCAGAGTTTGGTGTTCCCACAGCGGGAACACTGCGCGTGAAAGGGTTAAAGGGTTAAAGCATCTTTTCCAAGAAACTTCTTTCTTTTCATGAAAGAGCTGAAAGATAACTGTACGAAAACGAAAAAGATTTTTAAAAAACACTTAAATTATACAAATACAAAATCTGTAATAATTAAAGAAACACTCGTTTTATTGGAATAAATTTGTCACAAAAATATACGGATTGTTATCAGAGAAAGTACAGTCGAGCCCGGTTAATGGAATATCGGTTAAAAGAATGTCCCGCTTAATGTAGTAACTTTTCGATGCATCAAACAGAAGTAAGTTAAGATTTTGATCCCGGATAATGGAATATCCCGTTTATCAGAATGATTCTTCGTGACTAATTGCTTATTCCAATAAGCGGGTATATAGAACATAACAATAAAAAAAAGAGTGACTTGTTAGTTAGTATCCAGGTTAATATCAATAATTAATATGATAACGGTTTAATGATGATGATGACCTCTAAATAATATAAGCCATCTTTAACAGCATGATGGCTTGTTGGGAAGCTTACATAGCAGTTCACGGTATATCCACACACTTTATTGGGTGAACCTTTCACGAGATATAAAAAAAAAAATCATGATTAGACCGTTTTTGATATATAACCTGTATGTTAATTAACAATTCACCTTCTTTTGGTTATTATGTTGCTGTATGCTTTCTCCGATAATAATGTATTTCTATGTCAAATTTTGTTACAATAAACCAAGGATTATTTATTCAGTTATAATGGATTTTGTGTTTGTAACCTTAATTCCGGGCATTAATAAGAATGCAGACTGAGTACGGTATCGACAAAAACACTCAATCATTGTTCAAAACTTGGTGATGGTGTAAAAATAATGGTCTAAAAAAAAAAAAAAATATGCGACACCAGATGACTCTGATCCACACAAGAGGCAAGCGCATGCACGGCTGTAATTTAACGATCTACAAATATAAAAAGAAAATCTTAGAAAATTAATTCTCATTGAAAATTATTCCCAATACATTTAGTTTTTGTCCAATTAAAATGAATAATTAATTTTAAAATAAAGTTTCTAATATTACTACAGTATCCGTAATGACGAAATCCATTGTTGCCGCTTAAGTTATTCAAATCAACAATTAAGTGAAACGGAATTATTTTTCTACCGTTCTTAGAATCGGAAAATGAAAATACGTAAATAGAAAACAAACAGAGCATTAACTCACTGGCTTTTTAAAAATACTCGGAATTTTCACGCAATTTCAACTATTTTGCATTTTATATTCTTTGCACGTGTGGCACCATTTCCCCGATAGAGTCGTACACGCGTACTTTCGTTTGACCTCTGCGTGGATCAGAGTCCTCTGGTGTTGGAATTTTTGACACTGCTCTTATAGAGCTTTAGACACGTATGGGATTCTCATTCTTAAGTATTGACCCATGCACTAAGTCTAATGCTGGTGTTAAGAAGTAAAGTTAATTAAAAGCTTCGTAAACACACTTACAAAGAATATGTTTATCAAAACTTTCGTTTCATGTGATGCACAAAGTTCACCATTCTTCAATTGCAAATAAGTTCCACCATCCGCACAAGTAGATTTTTGTTTTGCTGAGGAAATGCAGCCTAGGGCTATCTGCCTAAAATAGGAGTGTCTAAGCTGGTAACGGTTAGAAATAAAAAGGTGAAACATGCTAAAAATGAAACGCTGGGTGGACCATCTTTGACTTATTGTAAAATCTGAAAAAAAATATGTTCCATTTCTTTGGTTGTCAAACGACATAAAAATAACATTGATGCATGGATGCATAGGATAACACTTGTATTTCAAATTCTGAACAACTGCTATTTGTTGCGAAAACGGATCATCACTTTTACAGCAACCCAAAGGTGAAATAGATTAGGCAAATTAAAATTGTACCTTAAGCTTACTCTATTACAGTCAATGTATAATTAACGCCTTTGTAGCGAATTGATTCCCAATCCTTTCATCTACATTCAGAAATATAATAAGCCTCAAATGTTAAAGTAAGTCGCTTAAACTAAAAATGAATAAGTAAATAATCAAAAGCAGCATGTTTGCCCTTAAATGCCTAAGAAATTGTCATATTCTTTAGATTTCTTTTTAACTTTACTGCAGTTACACTGAAAAAAATATTTTGTTGATTCAACAAAATTATGGCTGTCTCCGTTTAAAAGAAAATTTTTTTGGTTGAATCAATAAAAATTTTGTTAACAAAAATTTTGTTAAAAACCAAAAAAAATTATTCGGTTGAAATAGCGCCAACTAAGTTTTTGTTGAATCAACAAAATTTTGTTCAAATCAACAAAACATTTTCTTTCCCGTGTAAATTAAAAATTATTTCAAAATTATGGTTGTCTCTGTTTAAAAGAAATATTTTTGTTGAATCAATAAAAATTTTGTTAATTTAACAAAAATTTTGTTGAAAATCAAAAAAATTATTCAGTTGAAATAGCGCCAACCAAATTTTTATTGAATCAACAAAATTTTGTTCAATTCAACAAAAAATATTTTTCCGTGTAAATTAAAGCATAACAAAAATGTAGTATTTTGGCAGAAGCTAGGTACATTTTATTAATAATTTTTACAGCAGAAGGTATATGTCATCAATAAAAAATATATGAATGAAAATCTCATTTTCCCAGTTTTGAGCTATTTTCTTTTCAGCAGGAAAGGAACCATTAGTCATTCTTGTTTCAGGGTTACAAATATTTTCTTGAAGTATCATCGTGACACCAAACAAAACGAGTTGAACGAATTAAACTCTGTAAGTTAGTAATAAAATATCTTTCAAACGATAATTAAAAAAAACCCTTTTATATAAGCTTTTAAAGTGCCAATCGTTTATTTTATTAATTCAAACCATGCATGTTTATGAAAAATTTTTAAACACACATTTTTCAAAAGATTTAATGTAATAATAGATGTAAAAGTATTTCAACTGGTATATTTTCTAAAACAGACAAATTCATTTTTTAATTTTCTTTGTAGGCAGTTTTAAACAGTCAACTAATATAACGCTCTTGGATGACATTATGAAGATTTCAATCGAACATTTTCTTTTGTAACTTTATGAAATATTCAAAAGGTTTTCCAAAGCTTTCTTTACTAAAGAAAGGGATTTCTAAATATTCTTTACTAAAAAAAGATTGCTATAATCCGTTTTCCAAGTTTTGTTTGAATTTATGCAATTTGTCAGCAAATTATGTAGAATAAAAAACTTACATTTTTAAAGTACATGTAAATTTAATTATTTTTCGTACGGATAAAAATTTAAATATAAATGTATATATTATAGGAATATTCAATGAAAATGTTTTCATAAATTTCACTTTATGTGAATTACATTGCTATGTTCAAAAACACAATTTAGATTTTGTCGAGAAATAAATCTATTTGTAATCTTTTTAAACCTTGACACAATAGCATTATCTACTTTTTGAACTTCAACCGTGAAAAAGCAGCTAGTCTTTTTGAATTAATAATAAAGGATGTGGTAACACATTTTAAAAAGTCTGAAATATCCAGCATATGCAAATTTAAAAGATAAAACTTCTGAAGAGAATATTAAATCTCATTTAAATTTTTAGTACAAACTTTTTTTGCATAATTTATATGTATTATAACATGAAAATAAATTTATGAAATATTATACACTTTATACTATATATTATATAAATAATGTATGAAAGTTCATAATTAATGAAACTTTGGCGCTGTAGCAATAAAAATTTAACGAAGAATCGCTTAAATACTTCTCTTTACTAAATTCTTTAATCGTATATTTTATTTCTAGTATGCTATATGTTTAGTTAATCATTAGAAACATTATATAATTGTTCACTGCTCTAATAAAACTCAAATTTAATGATTGGCTTTAACAAAAACGTTAACTGGTGTCTCTATTATCTAAGGTATTAGAAATAATCTATAATCTTTATAAAAAAATTAGAAATACTAGATCTATTAGAAATGATCTATAATATTAAAAAAATAAATAGCATGATTCTATAATAATGACAAAGGGAAGCAACGTTTTTGATCACATATTGCCATCTGATTTTGAATCCTTTGATGTGCCCTATCTGCCTTAGAAGATTTTCGCAACATTTATGGGCCACCCTGTATACTTAAATTAATGGCAAAACAAAATGTATTTTGTAAACATTTTTGAAGTGTATGTATTAGGACCTGTATAGTGTCCAAAGTTTAAATATTAAAGCGTTATTCCACCTGGCATCACAGAATAAATAATGAATCAAAGCTTTTATAAAAAATAAAAGAAACGCTAAATAATTCAACCAACTTTTACTAACTATTCACAGGGTCGACTATACATAAAAATAAACGCTACATTAATTAATGTAATCGAACGAGCAGCCGTGTAATAAACAACAATCTTCGAAAGAGAACAATTAATATTGTTCTTTTACGAAGATTCTAATCTATTACACAGCTGTTCATTGTTTTATTTCGAAGATTTTTTATCTATTACATGGCAGTTCGAATTTTAATCTTCAAAGCAGTATTGCAACCAGTGTTGCCAACTCTGCCGGAGAAAAAGAGGCTTGAATCAAAGCAAGAATTGGCTAGAAATGGCTAAAAATAATTTCGAACAGAAAGACAAAAAATGTTTTCGTAAGTGATCCCAATGACAAAATAAAATTTTGTTTTTGCATCGTTTTTGTGGAATGTGTCTGTTGTAAAATAAATGAACTGTGACGTGAAGTGAAACTGCCCTAATTCACTGCCGAAATTCGGACAGAACGAAATGCGAAGCTGTATTTTGCTGCCGTTTACATTAAAAAAAAAACAAAAAAAAAACACAATGGTGAAATTATATACGCTCAAATTTAAGCATGCGCTTTATAAATTAAACTTAAAGGAAATTTAATAATGGAAATGGAAAATGAAATTCTTAAAACAGAAAGAATATTTCTAAAATACACTCATGTCCATAAATTAAGGATAATTCAGAATCACACAGAAATTGATCTCTGAAATAAAAATTTCACCTGTGGAATGATCACACACATCTTGAAGAAGAATATGCAAATTACAGGAAACCACCAGATGGCGTGGATGGTACGTCACAATGACGAGAGTGTAAGAGAGGGGTATATAAGGAATGGTGGCAAAGAAGTAAAATTGTTCACAAGTGCTGTGAAAGCCTTTCAGTGCAAAAACCGCATAGTTATGGCACAAAGGAGGCATTTGGATGATGTTTTACGTGGCAGAATTATCGGACGACTGGAATGTGGACGTACCCAGCTGGAAGTATCCGAGGAACTTGGAATCGCCCAGAGTGTCATCTCCAGGCTTTGGCAACGATTCCAAGATGATGGTAATGTGAGTAGACGTTACAGCACAAGTCGCCCCCGAGTTACAACGCCGAATGAGGACCGCTATTTGGCAGTTACTGCCAAAAGAAACAGACGGAGTACAGCATCAGACCTGTCTCGTCAGCTCTCTTCAGCTACCGCTACGACAGTTTCAAGGCAGACCGTGTACAGACGCTTAGGTCACATTGGTCTATATGCTCGTAGGCCTGTCAGATGTGTTCCACTTATCGCAACTCACTGGCGCCTGCGATTAACCTGGAGTAGAGAGCATGCATTGTGGACACCGCAACAGTGGTCTTGTGTGATGTTTTCCGACGAGTCCAGGTTTAGTTTGGAGTCTGATTCTCGCCGGACATTCATCTGGAGAGCGCCAGGTACCCGTTACCACCAAGAGATCTATCGGGATGTCATTCTGGAACAACATGCACGTTTGTTTCGGGACGCCATGGGTGCTGAATTTGTGTTTATGGATGACAACGCCCGTCCTCACCGTGCAAACATTGTAGACGAATGCCTTCAACCGGAGGATATCACCCGTATGCATTGGCCAGCATACTCACCGGACTTAAATCCAATAGAGCATGTGTGGGATATGCTTCAACCCCCTCCCACCTGTCTACCGGAACTTCGGAGTGCATTGCTTGATGAGTGGTGTAATATTCCCCAAGATCAGATTGATCATTTGATACTCAGCATGCCTAGGTGTTGTCAGGCCTGTATTGCATCGTCCGGGAGGCATACTCCGTATTAACCATCCTACTAACCATGTTATACTGTTTTTTGTAAATAGGTTCTTTTTTGAAATTTTGTCAAGGGAGTAAAACTTGCAATTTTTATTAATTATGTCAAACATATAGCATCTTTTTTGCTCTTTACTTTTTGTTTAATAAATAGACTTTACAAATAAGTCAAATTTGTTTTGCTTCTTTCTCTTTCTTTACCTGAACTTCATTATCCTTAATTTATGGACATGAGTGTAGATACTTGTAGCTTTTTCGAAAATTTGTGGCTAGTCAAGTTAATAAACGGGCCAGATCTATCCACAAAGTGACTAATTTGGCAACCCTGTTTGCAACTAGAGATGAGACGGGCTCAGCCCGAGCCCGATCCCGGGCCCGAACCGGACTCGTGCTCTGTAATTCACAATTGCGTTAGGGCTCGGGCTCGTGAAAAATTTCTATTTTATTGAACATACTCCTTGAAACAGATTTTTAAAAAGGGATTCATATGGAAAATAAAAGTACTTAAAAAGATAGCGGCAAGGGTGCCTAAAAGGCGCGTGAAGCTCTTTTAGGCACCCATGCCTAAAAGAGCACGGTGGGTATTTCAGAACGGCGGCTTATATTGCTTAGTTAGTCATGAGATCGGACATTATTTCATAAACATAGATATAAAGAATTAGAAAGTGCATTAAAAATTTGCAACTCTATTTGTCTTTAATTTGCACAAACGGCAAAACTCATTGTATTCTATCACAGAATTACTTCTTTGAATTTTATGGAATTTTATGAATTTTATTAATCTTTAGCTGAAATTTCGGGCTCGGGTGGGCTCGGGCTCCGACTTAAATAATATTGCTCGGGCTCGGGCTCCGACTTAAATAATATTGCTCGGGCTCGGGCTTCAAAAAATGAGCCCTAACTCATCTCTATTTGCAACTAAGAATTTATATTACGTAATTCTAGCACTCTTTCTTTCACCATTTAAAACCGATAGATAGATTCAATTTTTTTTTCTCCTAAATGCCTGCCTTCAACGTCTTCCAATACAAGGCATCCGAAATCCCTGATATTGCAGACCTTTTAAAATGCCCCCTCGGAGATATTTCTGAACATCGCCCTTTTCAGTTTCTCTCTGCCCACAGTTTTCTCGGTCTTGTAAAATTTCCCGTTCACTTTCTTTGATTCGATCAAATGCATTTTCGACGAAACACCTGCGACACAGACATTTCAGCCACGGTTACAGAATTACAAGGTTGGGGGGGGGGGGGGGGGGGAGGGGGAGGGAGACGAATGAAATGCTTTCCAAAACAAACACTCTTAGAGTCGATTCGGTCGGGGTATTACCGGGACAGGATATATATCGAGGAAACAATTTCATTTTATACCCAGGATGATGTCATTAGTTTATTTATTTAATAGGGTTGTTGTTTTTCCCTAAATTCCTGTCAGAAGTGTTCTTATAGCTGTGATCTACAGAGCGTTCTCCAACCGGTGGGATAGAGAGCAGGAGGGGAGGGGGATGGGGGGGCGAGAAAAACAGGCAGGGAGCAAGTGATAATTTCATGTTTTAATCTTATTTATTCTTATTTTTATTCCAAAATATATCTATTTTCGCTTAACAGTTTGAGACGCAAACCTTTCCGAATCCTGAAAAAAGGGCAGCCGTTGCCATCGCTCGATTTAACTACCAGTAAGATGGCGGACGATCGAAACGTTCATCGCGTGCCACAGATGGCTGTGCGGCGTCAAAAAAGGTCGCTAGATCTGTGGCACGCGATGATCGTTTCGATCGTCCGCCATCTATCGGGTAATTAACTCGAGCGATGGCAACGGATGCCCTTTTTTCAGCATGGGGCAATCTATCTAGCTGTTCTCGCATTCTTTCATTTTTCATCAGATGTCTGTGCTGTTCAAAATAATCGTGACCATTTTTTGACGGGAAATGACGTGCTAAAAAGTAAAGGATTCTCGTGGAGCTATGTCACCCGCAACTATTTTTATAGAAATCAAACCTATTCTTCGTGACTGGCAACAGTCAAAACGTCAGAGTTTGGTGTTTCCAAAGAGGGAACACTGCACGTTAAAGGGTTAAATAGGCGTCCACATCAGATTTTTTTTTTCCGCTTTAGGATTGATTGAGTGAATACTTTCGCTTCTATTTTTAGCGCTGAGTGTTCAAGTGCTCGGAAGTTTCTGGTTTCTACTTCTTCTTCCATTCCCCCCAACCCTACCTTGAAGCCTTTATGCAGTCAGGGAATAAAAAAAAAAAGATATGAAATACGCCGCGAAACAATTGTAACCAAAAGAAAAAAAAAAATAGAAGGGCAGCGCATCGGAAATTGTTAGATGTCTGCCTTCGAGGCTCCGTAGATCAATTTCTTCACTGACCAGCAGCCTCGCCGCGGTCTGCAAGTTATGCATAAAGATTGATCAAGTTCCCCCCCCCCCCTTTTTTTTTCCCCGTGAGAAACGAGACACCCAAAGGGGTTTTGGAGGAGTTACGATGTCTCCTGCAAGCATTACTATAATTGAATAAAGCATGTTGGATGGGGGGGGGAACATGTCAAGATAAATCGCATTTTCTGATCAAGAGGATTCCAATATTCCGTCGGTAGTTGTAGAATGTAGACGGAAACAGGAGATTAATATCTTATGGCGCAGTTTCTCAATCGAGTAATAAGAAGGGGCTGCCGGGAGGGGGGGGTTACTTTTATAAATGAAGGTATATACAAAATTCGTTATATAAGTAGTGGAATTTTCTTGGATTGAATAATAAAATATCAGTCGAATATAACAGATCGGAGATCCCTGTAAATGTTATGTATGTACAAGAGCAGCGGTTCCCAACCTGTGCAAACGCTTTGTGTAAGCTCATTCCTTAGTGACCAATTAACTTAATTGTCAAATTTGGCGTCAAATAGTAAGTCCCCAAAACTGAACCCAACTTTTTGATATCGTGTATTGGTGATATGTAATATGGATCACACCTTAGTGCATATTTTAAATATGAAACATTTTTCAGATTTTTTTCTATGTTCAGATAATGTGTTTTTAATCCAATACATATTTTTTTATGGCTTTGCAAAGCTGTTATTTATATCATTTTCTTATGTAAAAAACTCACTGAAATCCTTTTGGAAATTATTATACCAAGTAATGTATTACGCTTCACATGTATTTATGAGAAAAAAATATTCTTTAATTTTATTAATTAATTTATTCATTTTATGTCCTCCTATTGTCGTATTTAAGTCACCAAACACATTCCTATTAAAAGCATTTCTCTGTACCCGTACAGTATAGTACAATCTCTTATAACACAGGTTTACATATGACGTATTCGTATAACATGGACGAAAATGTGCGATCTTTTTCCTATAACACCCTGAAAGAGGTTCGTATAACTCAGTAAATGAAAGGGGCCAGGTGTTTCTGCATTACTTGTTAGCACTGCTGATCAGGGCCCGATCATCACAAAATTGGGCCCTGGGCAAATACAAATTTTGGGGCCTTTGCAGTTACGAGAAATTACATATTACGCATTTTTTAAGTTGTTTTGGGCACATGTAGCTGCAGATATATATATATATATCGAGTTTAAATACAAAATATATGAATACATTGCAGTAAAGAATATTAAAGGATTTTAGTAAATATGAATAACAATTATTTTCACAAATAATGAATATCTAGACACATACTACATACACTTCTATACTAAACTTCTTTGCGATATAAATGAAAAATATTGCAAAAATTACAGTATTTATCTTAAAACTGATACGATTCTTTTAAATAAAAAACTTACAGAGTCAGACGTGGGATCACGAACTTTGACCTAATACTGATGGGTTTTAGAGGGCCTAAGTGGAGTAAAATGCCAGAGAATTAGCTACCAGCTCTTGAGTATTTTCGAGAAAATGGCAAATTAAATATTCGTACAAAGTTTTTTTAAGAATTTAATTTTTTAATAAATGAAAATTTGTTGAAAGGTACAAAAGTTTTGGGCCCTTGAAATGCGTGGGCCCAGGGCAGATGCCTCGGTTGCCCCGCCGATAAACGGGCTCTGCTGCTGATGATGTGCGTGTGTGTGTATATAATCCTAGAATAAGGATTCGTATAAAACGGAACGTATTTACCGTGTTATAGGGAGTCGACTGCATCTCCTGATAGCTTGACAGAATGTGAACAAGTTAAAATAAAAGAATTTCCGCCAATGCACATTAGGGTGGAACGAAAAAAACTTTATTTCAAAATTCACACTGCCTGAGTCATTAAATGGTGCGAAACTGATAAAAACAAATTGTTTCAAATTACAGCTCAAAATATTGACATCTTCAGGTTCCACAACTCAAGCGAATATATTTCTAGCTTATTTTTATTAAAATAATGATGTTTAATTAATTAATTGAATAATTAGTTATGTTTTCATTATTAAATTGCTTTATTAATACGTTATTATTCTATGTCAGTGCTGGAAATCGTATATTTAGAAACAAACGTCGACTTAGGATCTGATTCAGAAATGGAATATACCTCAGAAAACGATGACGATTCCGTTCAATGGCGGTCAATTTCGTTCAATCGATTCCAAATGTCGGAAAACGACACAGGATGAGATTCCCAAAATCTCCAAGACAGACCAAATGCCCGAACTAGCCATTGTTCTTAATAGAGCAGGTGTATCGGAGTATTAATTACTCAATTAGTTAATTAAAGTTAATTATTTCAATAGAAATTCATAAAAGAGTAGAAAAGACACTGGGAATATATTCGCATGAGGTTTGGAACCTGAAGATGGCAATATTTTGTGCTGAAATTTGGAGACAATTTGTTCTTATCAGTTCCGCACCATTTAATGACATAGGCAATGTGAATTTCGAGAAAAAATGCTTTTCGCTTCACCCTAATGCACATATAAATTCTTTTATACTTTTATATTTTACACTTTCACGCTTGCCAAAATCTTATAACATCCCCCAAAATTTTTTTTAAATAATAATAATAAAATCAAATAATATAAAATTTCAAAAATCCTTTCTTTTTTTCTTAATAATGAATTTCCTCTTTTTTCACTTTCTCTCGTAATTTTGACGTCAATAATTCCCGACCATGACCGTTTTACATCCAGTAACTCATTTATCATTTCCGCTTCCATTGATTTGTTTCTGCGAACGAAAACTTTATCCGTCCAAGTATAAATTTTTTGCATTTCGAAACAAACTTGATAACCCATCTACTTTTATTCTTCTTGCTGTCACGGATCTTTTGCGGGATTTTCTAATCAAAAAAAGCTAGCAAGAATTGAACGGATGAGCTTGCATCATCGTCAATAAAAAGTAAAATTGTTATGGCTCGGAATAGAGATGAGTTCGGGCTCATTTTTTGAAGCCCGAGCCCCAGGACTTTTAATCTGAGCCCGCCCGAGCCCAAGCAATATTATTTAAGTCGGAGCCCGAGCCGGAAATTTCACCTAGAGATAAATAAAATTCAGTTACTTCATTGATACAATACGATAAATTTTTCCGTTTGTGCAAATTAAAGACAAATATAGTAGCAAACTCTTAATGCACTTTGTAATTCTTTATATCCATGTTTATCAAATAATAACAATAATTCATCAATTTTTATTAAAAATTCCCTTGAGTACTCACATCAGTGCTAAACATTCGTATGTACTTAGATATATTAGATACAGAAAAATACAAGTTTTAAATCTCGTATAGTGACATTTAAAAATGTTATATTTAAAACACGTCCAGAAAAGAGATTTTGCATAATAAATTTAAGAAATTTGCATATTTGCATAGAATAGCATAAGAATATATTATTGCATAAGAATTGATGGATGATATGCTAGTTGATAGGAACAAAATTACTTTTAAAAAATATTTTATGATACGATGTGAATATTACATTTAACTAAGATAGACCAGTCAATAATGAGGCCAAAATTTTGAATGAACAGCATTTTAACACACATACGCAAATGAAATAGCACAACACACCACTTAGTAAATTATGTGAAAAGCTAGCTTTTTAACCACCAATTATTTTGTTGCAAGTCCTAGCATCACATCAGTACGTTTATTTTTCTGATGAATCACTTTTTAAAATCCGTTTCAAGGAGTATGCTCAATAAAGGAGACATTTTTCAAGAGCCCGAATGCAATCGTGAATTACAAGGCCCGAGCCCGGTTCGGGCCCGGCCTCGGGCTCGGGCTGAGCCCGTCTCACCTCTAGCTCGGAAGACAAAAAAAAAAAATACACTTTGTGTGACAGATCGCTTTTGAACATTCAGCACTAAATACTGGCTATCCAGTACCAGATTTTATGATGCATCTTTCATTTTCAAAGTGGATCATACGTTGCACAAAAAAAATGTATCTAAATTGTTTCAATTTGAAAAAAAAAATGAATAAATAAATAAATAGATCAGTTTATTTAGTTTTCCAAAAATCTGTGTGATTGATTTCTTGATCTAGGAATTTTTTTTTTAGTCCTGAGTAACTGGATTATTTTATTTTTCGTTTTGAATGCTAGAAAAATTATGATGATAATACACTGAAAAAAAACGCTCTGTTGATTCAACAAAAATTTGGATGATATGCTATTCCAACCGAATTATTTTGTTGAATCAGCCTAATTTTTGATAATTCAACGAAATAGTCCGTTAGTTTAACAAACATTTTGTCAAAACCAACAAAATTATTCAGTGGAAACAGGGCCAACCAAATTTGTGTTGAAGCAACAGAATTTTGTTTGATTCAACCAAACATTTTTTTCCGTGTACGGAAATGTTATTGTTAAACCCTCCACTTACTAATCTGTCAGGTTTTCAAGATGAAAATACATGATACAGAGAATTCATTTCATCACAAGCCATGCAGTCAAATACCGTAAACAGGCATACGCAAAATACAGCGCTTACTAAGAAAAAAGGATAGAGAAACGGATATCGTTGCGAAAGCGACTCCCGCACCTGCATTCCGTATGCTCATCAACGCTCAGAAAGAAGTGAAGCGAAAACATAATTGAATTTTTACTATCTTCCATGTTTTTTGCTCTTAGCGCGTTCGAAAAATATGTTCTTCTTCACAACTGGTAATTTCAAGGTTAGTATTTAAGCTAAATATTTATCTTGTTGTAACGGAATTAATGAATATCATTTGGTACGTGATAGATACGTCTTTTCAAATTTATTCATTTCAATTAGATCTACGCACGTCATATTCCAATAATATCGTATCGGGATTTGACATGGTACACACACAGTACTTATCACTTTATATTTTTTATTCCTCCAGTAATATATTGTGGGCTAGAAAAGAACATTCGATTCCTCTTTTTAAAAAAGTCATTGATAAAGTATTATTCAGCACTTTTTTTAACACATTTTTCTGTTTTTGCTGTTTATTATTTTACATTTTCGATTTTCCTCGTGTATGTTTTGTGCCCGGAAACAACATTCGATTCGAACTCTAACATATTTAGCATTTTTTTTTAATTCTAAAAGCAAACACTGAAGAGTAAAACGCTATCAACTGTGTTCTATTACGGAACTAAAAGTATGCAAATTTTTTGTGATATATTTGGATGGGAATAATAATAATTTGATATAACAGCATACTTCGTTAATTGATTATTATAACTAAATTATATACTTGTTTTGTAGCAACTACGAGTAATTATTTAAATGGTACAAAGTATTTAATTTATATATATATAGATATATTTAAAAAGTAATTGTTTATGTTTTGTTAATATGGTAAAATTTGCAATATCGAATTCGCAGAGATGAAATATTTCGATTTGAGCCACTCAACTGGTGTAGTGACTAAAGAAACTTTCTACCACACTTTGTGTCCGGGTTCAATTCCCCGCTTGGGTTTGGGGGTTAAATTGACCGTCCCTTCACAGTGAGTAATGCTAGCCGCCCATTGGTTGTCCCCATGATGAAATGGCCGGTAAGTTTGGGCCTCAGTAATGGCAAAAAGACTTGATCAGTTAATGCCTGCCCATTGGGAAAAAATAATAAAAATTTAAAAATATATATCTTTCGACCTGTTTATAAATTTGATGCAGAAAAGTAAGAAACAGCTTAAAAATAAAAAAATAGTGCTGTTGTGCTCAGTATTCTTATTAAAATTGTCTTTTTACGTACTTTTACCATTTTCATTCAGCTATATATCTCGTACTATTATATTACTCTATGTAAAGGTAATTAATAAAACATATTAATAAACTAATAAAACAGATCCGCATCTACATAGCTGTATTGTAAGTTTCAAATCACATAAAAATTACTAGTAAAAGAAAACTATCCATTTCTTCAATCTTTCAAATGCTCAGACATCGATTTGAGTATTCATTATTCATGATCACCAAACAATTTATTGATAGTTGAGTTTTATTTATATTTTCTACTCTTTTTCTCCGTATTTCTTATTTATATCCAAGCCTTTAATAATAATCTTTCTTCCTTAGCAGTTTGCTTTTGTAATACATTATGATGAATATGTTTCTAGATGGCATTGTTATTTCACGGAATAATTTCATTCCTTAAAAGCTTTTATTATTTATTTCGCCTTTCAAATAAAATGCATTGTAATTCCTTTCCAATAAATCTTAAGCAATTTTTAATAATCGAAAGTCTTTGCATAATATAAGACTTTCTTGAAAGGTCTTTCATTGAAAGGATTATCGGGTTTTCCTTTACTTCATCAATAATGCACGCTTGATGAAACAGAAAATAAACTATAAAATTTTTATTAAAAATATAAGTTAACCTATATACTGAATTTAAATAATTCGTATTCTTGATAAATGCGTCAGCCTTATGTGAAGCTTATATCATAATAGTTGCATCACATGAATTTTTAAACAAAATATACAGAGAGACCCATATATAGAGAGAAACTTCCTTTAAGAGCAATCGTTATTAAGTTGAAACACTTCTTAACCCGTTCAACGCGCAGTGTTCCCGCTCTGGGAACACCAAACTCGGAACGTTTTGACTGTTGCCGTCACGAAGAATAGATTTGATTTCTATAAAAATAGTTGCGGGTGACATAGCTCCTCGAGAATCCTTTACTTTTTAGCACGTCATTTCCCGTAAAAAAAATGGCCACGGTTATTTTTAAGAGCACTGACATCTGCTGAAAAATGGAAGCATGCGAGAACAGCTAGATAGATTGCCCAATACTGAAAAAAGGGCAGCCTTTGCCATCGCTGGACTTAACTACCAGCAAGATGGCACTCGATCGAATCTTCCATCTGGCGCCACAGAGCTAAAGAGGTTTTCTGACACAGCAGGCTGCACGGCCGACATGTTGTTGGTAGTTGAATGGACCGATGGCAACGATTTTTCTTCTTTAGCGTTGGACAGCCCATCCAGTTGGTTTTGTATATTGATGCGAAAATGCTTCCACTCCAAAGGATTAAGCAGGAATATTTTGTAGTCAATTTGAATTCTTCGGAACGTTAAGTTACATATCTATTTAGTGGACTTGTAATCTTTCTTTATTTAAGGATTATTACTTATTTTATGTGCGCAAAATTAACGTTTATTACTAAACAAAATAACTTTCACATGAAAAACAGACATTAGTAATTTAATAGAAAATTTTTAAAACACTAATTTTTTAATTTTTTTTTTTTTAAAGTCAGGAATTTTTAATTTTCCTTCTTCCCTTTTGCTTATGAATTATTTATTACCAAAAAGTTTTGTTATGTCGATTGATCATATCATTTCGAAATTTCGCTCAGTTGTAATAGATGCGTCTATTACAACTATGCTAAGAAAAAAATTGAAAATGCCTTTTCGCCATTTGAAAAAAGCTAAGTCTTCAAGGTAAGCTTGCCTCATATCTATGGTTCAATTTTGTTCTTCTCTATTCTTTGATATTGGTAGATGGCTGAACTGTGAAGATCCCAGGTTCGGGCTTATCGCGCAGATGTTGATCTAATGGTCTAGAGTTTCGGGGGTTTTTCTCCAGATGTAACATGAATATGCGTTAGAACCACCTTAATAAGTCCTCAGCCCAAGGCATCCTCCTAGGCTAATGCCCCTAGTGTAAACTCACCATAACATAGAATCATAAGTTTCTACTTCAACGTGAGTATTCAGTGTTGGAACAAATTTTCACCATACCATGAAGCTAACTTTTCTAGAACCTTTTTAAGTGAAAAGGTTTCAATGTTTTTATATCAGTATATACCCGATGAAAAATTCTTAAATTTCCGATTTTCTTACAGTTTAGCTAAGCAAGAAAATGCTAATAAGAAAACTTTCTAATTTCACTTTCATTACCTGTTACAATTTTTTGAATAATCTGAATAATTTCCTGCAACTTTTACACGAATGGTGTTAGGTGTTAATGTTTCACTTTTTATTATTATTTTTTTTTCGTTGTGGCATGAAATAATTATTCACTTAGCAATCCTTAAAGGATTTCTAATCGAGTTTCTATTCAACTTAGAAAATTATGTTATACTAAGTATCCTATGAACTCCACTGTGGCACTAAATGAATTATGTTTGTTTGCATAATAATTTCATTAAGGTTTAATACTTTTCTAAGGGGGATTTTCAAGAACAATCATTAAGGTCTTCCGGCTAATAATGGTATCGGCAGGAAAGAAGATAAATCTTTAGAGTGATTCGTAATTCGGTTTCGAGTTTCATATGATTTGAATTATTGTAAAGAGTATAGATTTATTAAATATAGGTTCGCAGACTAAATTGTGTAGATGCAGCAATCAATGGCTTGAGGAAATAATTTGGTCATCAACTACTACTACTATATCATTATTTTCTGAAAATATAATGTATCTACATTTTTGCATTAAAGTAGTATACACAACGGTATTACTATAGAGATATTTACACTTTCGAATCACACCTAACAGACAGTTTCAATAGCTACTAATAGTGGTTTTAAGATATTATTATGAAGATTATGGTTCAAGTTTATGAAAACATACTTTCACAATATCTTGGAGGTTTAAGGAGTTTTCTTAAAATGTTACGCGTGATATCAAACCGTTTTCCCATGATTATACGTACCGTTCCTACATCAGATAGGAACCTATTTGCTGAACAGTGGCACTGCTTGCGATCTTATCTGGACATCTTAATGTTAATTGTTAATAGACGTCTCTAGACTATAGTTTTAAATTTTGAGTTTGCTTAAACGTCCTTTTCACTCAGCTTTTAAAACTTTTTAGGGATTTCTTTTACAGTATTAAGAAATTTAAGTTAATGCATTCCTCAAATACTATATTTTCATCACAATGAGGTGGAAAATGATTAAACAAGTTTCAAGGTATAAACTACTGTTCACTGTTAATAAAAGTAATTAGCATTTCACCATAAAATGTCCCTGAAGTAGCTGCACCCTATCTATGAAGAAACGCTGAACCATGATTTGGTGCTTGATTATCAGTGAAACCAAATCATGGTGAAACGTTTCTAGATAGAAAGGATGAACATTTGGTGGAACATTGAAAGACTTCTGTATACGGCGTGCATGATCACAAATCTAAAATGTAACGGCGTAAAATATATTTAAAATAATATGACGCGTAGAAAAAATACATCCTGTGATGGCAAAAAAATGAATCAGACTATGATTAATAATCCGATCAATTAAAAGCATTAAGTGGGAATTTTAAAAATGACATAACTTTCATCTCCTGTCGGGGATTTGTCATGAAAGAATGCAATAAAAATCATTCACCTATCTCAGACAGTAATTAAATGCTTTATATTTCCAAAAGCGCGTTCTGTAAGTTTCATAAAATATTCTAATTAAACTAATTATAATCTTCCAATTTGAGAAAAAGAGTTTTAACAGTAAAACAGTAACGACTTTATTGCTATGTTCTCGAAATTAATAAATTCTTTGTAATATTTAACAGCCCCCCAGGGCAAAATAACAGTTTCGGAAAAATAAATGGCGAAACTTTAATTTTTCTTCATTATTCTAAGTACACACAATATTACTCGAAGAATAAGAAAACTAATTACACATTAGAGTAGTTTTTATGCTATAGGAAAGCGGTCTTAATTCATTTTAGATTGTAAACTGGATTCATTTGCTACGGGTAATGTAAATATATTTTTCATTTGCAGTTCTTTACGGCAGTAACACACCAGTTAATGATAATTTACTAAATACATATGTGTCCTTAATGATAAAAGAATTTATCCATTATATTTTTGAAGAATCGCAAGACCGTTATGAAAAGTAAATTATGATTTTAATTTCCCAAAATTGCATTTTTAAGCCTAGCAAGATGGTATTGCGCAGTTTCTTTCACTCGGTTTTTGAAAAATTTATGCTATCTTATAAATCATTAGGAATTAAATAACACAACTTCATGTAAGCTTAAAAGTTCCAGTTTTATTGCGCTCGAATTTATGAGCAAATAAATGAAAGGAGAAAAGTATTTTCTCTGTCTCAATTTTTCGGACGTATTTTCATTTTTGTACATTAAAAAGTCCATTTTTATAAAAGTAAAACGATATATATATATATATATATATATATATAATACATAAAATTATTTCGTAAAAACATTAACTAAAATTTTAAGTAGTTTGTTCTTTTTTCAACGGGCTGACAGATTAAGCAATGGCCACTGCGACTGCCTGAAGGTATTAGGCTATTTTATTAGCGGGGCACCCAGTCGGTGGCCAGCGTTACCCCCTATGAAGGGACGGGCAAGTTTACATCCATACCCAAGCCAGGATTGGAGCCCGGACACAAGGAGTGTTAGAATGGTTCATAAGCTACTACACCTCCTGGACGGCATTTTAAGTAGTTTAGTATGACTATATACTCATTGAAAAAGATTGTCAATTATTAAACTATTTTGTATCTACCCAGCTTCGTTTTGAGAAGTTTACTGCTATTCATGCAGTTCCTGGGGGGAAAAAAAGAAAGGAAAAAAAAAAAAAGATGAAGGAAAAAAAGAATTTTTACATCTCTTCAAACGTAAGCATAATATACGTTTGGAGTATGCTAAACAGATATAGTTCTTTTATCTAGTGAGTGTCTTATAGGGGTATCACACTAAGATCCGTCCGACCAACTTTCCCTGCAGATCAACTCACGGGCGGATTTTCTCCCGTCGTTGCCTTGACGACGACGATCTCCAACTTTTACCTTTCGGAACGAAAAAATCCGAGTCGGCCGAAATTGCGGCCAATCAGAGTACTTCTTCCTGCTACATCATAAGCAATGGCGAGTAATGGCGACCACTTCTGTGTTCGAAGCTTGGCAGCTTCGCTCGATATCAGAATAGAATCGCAATCACGCAAGTGCAAATAAAATTATGGCGGCAATCAAGGGGAGTTTGGATTTAGAAATGGATTTCATCGAAGAAATTAAAAAGTTCCTTTGCATATGCTGAGTCACGGTTAGTAAAATAATAACCTTCATGCCAAATCAGCGATGCGATGACTATTTGCGTCGGAGACAGTTTACTTTTATCTTTAAGGGTTGCAAAAGCAACCCTTAAAGATAATCACGCCTTCAAGTCCGTCGAGGTCCAGCGGAAGGTTGGAGGAAAAGTTGGCGGAAAAAGTTGGTCCAGCTCGGAGTTGCTCGGATTTTTCCTTTAGTGAGATACCGGCATTACACAGTTTCAAATAAAGCTACCAGGTAGAACCGTTATATAAATAAAAGTTCGAAATTTACGCAGTTGGTTATGCTGATCTGCGCATTCACAAATTTTGGCGCATCAGTTAGCTTGTTGCATACTTTAAAATAAAATGTAACGCTCTTCAATGATTTTTACATTGTTGAAACGTTCATTATGGCTATTTTTACTAAGCGGATATATTTCTTTTTTCTAGTGAGCAAACTTGTTGCATACTTTAAAATAAAATTTAACTCTCTGAAATGATTTTTACACTGTTAAAACGTTCATTAACGCTATTTTTATGTCATTCCATTCATTCAAGGCTGTCGTTAAAAAAGGGGTCTCTGGATCTGTGGCACGCGATGAACGTTCCGATCGTCCGCCATCTTGCTGGTAGTTAAGTTTGAGCGATGGCAACGGCTGCCCTTTTTTCAGCATTGGGAATGGGTTGCGCCTCAAAGGGTTAAATCGAAAGAGTAATTGAAGTAACAGCCAGCACTATACTTTCACGTGAGACATCCATAATACTCAATACACTCAAATCAAGCACAGAAAATCCTATAACCAAAGAATTAAAAGAACGAAATTTTTGGCTGAACGAATATTTCTGCAGTGGATTTATCACACTACATATCACCGTATATTTTGTATTTTGGCGTAGGCATGCAAAGCTCCATTAAATTGGAGGGGCGATTACAGAAAGTGTTGCCTGCTCCACTCTCATGACGTGAAGCTGATAACATACCATAAAAGTTGCGATTTAAATAAATCCCGCAAAAATATCCAGGCACAGCTCTTACCATTGTAATTAACTATTTGAACGAAAGTAGTGACTACTACTTCCACCTCAAGGGCTGCCTGAGGGATGTAGTAGCTAACGCACCATATGTCTGGGTTCGATTCCCGTCATGAGCTTGCATGATTGTGATGCCCTTGTTCGAGGTAATGATGGCCGCGCGTTGGATGCCCTTCAGCGAACATCTGGTCATAGCTCGATGTACACGCCATGAGGAAAAAAGTTTCTTTTTGTATTTTTAACTCTTACAAAAAAAGTAAAAAAAAACCATAAAGATTGTGGTTTTTGAACGTCTGCGTCTCCACCTGCCTTTCTGTACTTTACCATCCATTTGCATCTTATCTTTCGTGAAATAAGCACGCATTACTGATGTTATGCCATAATTTTTGCTGGAAAAGTTGTAACACAAAGTCATTTCAGTACATTGAAATTGATGGGCACTAACTATTTCAAGTGCATCTTAAAGATGTCACTCATTTAAAAATATAATAATGATAAAATTATGAAATATTTTTGGTGTTTATAACAGCATGCTATTCGTCGAAAATGACACACTTAGCATTTAGATCTCACTATCGCATTCACTCAATTAGCTCATTTTCGTGTGATGGCAAGCCTACACTAGGGGCATCTGCCTCGGAGGGCTTGGTCGGAAGACCGTCTGAGGGGTTTTAACCGTTTGAGTCGCAACCCTTTCCCAATGCTGAAAAAAGGGCAGACGTTGCCATCACTCGACTTAACTACCAGCAAGATGGCGGAAGATCGAAACGTTCATCGCGTGCCACAGATCTAGAGACCTTTTTTTGATGGAGCTGGCTGTGCTTTTTTCAGCATTGGGCAATCTATCCAGCTGTTCACGCGTTCTTCCATTCTTCAGCAGATGTCAGTGCTGTTAAAAATAATCGTGACAATTTTTTTTTTACGGGAAATGACGTGCTAAAAAGTAAAGGATTCTCGTGGATCTAGGTCACCCGCAAGTATTTTTATAGAAATCAAATCTATTCTTCGGGACTGGCAACAGTCCAAACGTCAGAGTTGGGTGTTCCCAGAGTGGGATCACTGCGCTTTAAAGGGTTAACGCGTATTCACGCTACATCTGGAGGAGACCGACCAAAGCTTCAGACCATCAGATCAACAGCCGCGCGGCAAACTCGAAGGTGGGACCGTCCCACTTCAGTAGCGTATGAAGTTCAGTGTCTTGTCGGGTCGTGGCGGGGCATCGGATTCACTCAAAATAATTATTCTGAGTTACGTCTATAGCAAATGAAATAATAGAGTTTTCTTTTATTTGCTGTAGCCCATTCATTAACGTAACTGTGTTCTTAGGGCACTCAAAAACCAATAAAAGGAAAGCAATACTGAACTGAAAAGAAAAGTCTCCACTGTTAAACTCTCACAACGATGGAAACGTATAAGTAAATTATTTGTTATAAAGCATTATGTATAAGAACAAATATATTGGAAAGTGTTTTATAAAGGAATATATTGGCAAGTGTGTCCGTAGTGGTCTGGGCGCTAAGCTCCGCTCCCATAAGAACACGACAATTGAAGCAGCATCCGGCTTGGCCAGTGCTTAGGAGGGACAACTCCCTCTTGGCTCGACTGATGTGGTACCGTGTACGCTAATGAGAGTTCGTACACGTCAAATCCGTCGTGGCTCCAATGTCCTCCAAGTTGTTAAACGATACTTCTGGAGGTGCCGATTTCGGGGGATTGGTTCCTCCTCTGGAATCGATTCAAAATTAGGGATCAACGCAGAAGTTCAACCCCATTGGGGAGTAATGGCACCCACCTTCCGTGGATAGTGCAATCTTCTATCCCTGGACACGACAATAACAGCAGCAACAAAGTGTTTTATAATCGATGAGTGTTGCTTTATATTGCTATATCCTCTTGTAATTTGTATTGTTTTTATTAGCACCAGAGTGCTATTAATTTCAACCTTGCTTTTTGGTATAGACACGATTTTGGTACATTTTTCAAGCAAGTTTGCCAGATAACGTGGAGGGGGGGGGCGTTAATAAAATGTTGAAAGTCGCACAAGGTTTGCAATTTTTGATAAATGATCGCTCAACTGGGTGACAATACGCAACAATTTATTATAAATATATTTTGAGTATAGTTAGATAACGCCTGGCGAATATTGTAAAATAGTTTGAGTAAGCGATTTAAACATAGATTTTAATTCCGAAGCAGTGTTTTATAGAAGAGAGAAGACAAATGCGGTACACATCATGGATTATGATACACTTTCCAAATGGTATTTATAAAGGTGAAGTATAGTCTGACTATGCCTGGAGAAAATGGTTAAACAGTTTTCGTCGGCGATTTCAATGTAGCTTTCTATTCCGAAGAAGTGTTTTATGGAACAAGGAAGGAAAACACGGTACATTCATGGGATAGGATACCCATTCCAAACAGCATTTAAAATGTCTACGGGATATAGTTGGAATATACCTGGAGAAGATTGTAAAATAGTTTCAGTAGGCGATTTTAAGATAGATTTCAATTCCAAAGATGTGTTTTACGGTACAAGCAAGAGTTGATTCCTATTTTAACGCCCCCGCTCTCGCCAACCTAAAAAATCCCGCACTTTGGCGAGCTTTGCAGTCATGGGTCTCTAGGACATATACACAAGTTTCAACGCTCCCAAAAGAACTAGATGAAAACTAAAGTGTACTAATTAGTGATCAACGCACCCGTTAAGGAATTTGAAGACACTTCATTATTAAAACTACATTCATTGGCAACCCAAAATAAATAAAAATGTAACGGAATGCTTTACTTACAGGTTATTAAAAATCGCCATTTTAATTCTAAATTACGATGGCCACATCGATACAAAAAATCGTCGTGGTAGCTCCATATGCTTAATGATCGCCACCTTGGCGAGTGTCGGGGCGTTCAAGGAGGAATCAACCCAGAAAGAGAAACACGGCACACTCATGGATTATGATGGACATTCGAAACAATATTTAAAACGGTGAAATATAGTTGTAAGATACTTGGCAACAATTATAAAATAGTTTACGTAGGCAATTTTAAGATAGATTTCGATTCCAAAGATGGCTTTTATGAAACAAGGGAGAAAAATACGTCCCAGTCATTAATAATTATACACTCTCCAACTGAATGGAATAAGGAAGAAAAATAAGGACGACGTATAAACTATGATACGCTTTTAATATAGAGCACTTTGGTGCGTATTTAAAATCTGAAAGTGTTTCAGATTTTCTTCCCTTTTTTTTAAATATATAGTTAACTGTATTTGAGACTGTGCATTACACAAGCTTGTGAGTTAAAATTCAATGTGATCAGTGCATCATTTTTTTCTAATTTCTATTCCTACATATTTTAAACCTATTAGTGCTTGGTAAATTCAGTTCTTTAGGCTCTAAAAGACAATATATTCTTATGAAATGCAGTTTTAAAAAAGATCAATTAGTACAACATATTTAAGCATAGAAAATTTCTAATTTTTAAATTAAATTCTATTATGCAACTTTAAAAAATCAGAGATAATAGCTTCGAAAGAAAAGTGCGCTAAAATTATACCTTCTCGAAAATAAATGTTTAAGCCTTAAAATATTCATGCATTTCATTTTGAAAGCTTAAAAATGTTTTCAAAATTTCCTTTTAGACAAATTATTGTAAAGTATTTTTAACACTAAATACTTATTCATGCATTAAACTTTTATAAATGAACCCTTAGGGGATGTTGATACTCAAATTAAACTAAGTGTTCGTTAAAAAATTTCCGGTAATTAAAATTTCTTTATTGGCTCAGGAACTCAAAAAATGAATTCATACACAGAGAAATTAAACATTTTAACAAACGAATTAACTTTTACTATTTTCGAATTGCTTTATGTAAAAAAATAAATTTCAAAGTTGAACAAAAACAAATTCACCAAGTTTAAGAAGTACGGGCTTGTGAATAGTTTAAATTTAGACTTGATTATTGCAAAATCAGATAACATTTAAATGAAAAGAATTAATCTCACTTTTTATTTAATTATTAGTATGTTTACATTAATCTTCCAAATTTATTCGCATTCTCTAAATGACTATGTTATGGGAATTTTCATTTCAATTTCAAGGAATCAGAGATATTTTTGTCTTCTAATTGAAAATGGGAATGTTATTCCTTAAAAATTATTCTTACACTATGAATTCAAGTACTGTGTAATTAAATTACGTTCCAAAATATACTTACTGAGCAGAAGACTGCATTTTAATTTTTAATTCCATGACCTGAAGCATATTCTTAGTCTGATTATTTATGTTGTTCGAAACAAATTTGAACCGAGCATTTTGTTTAGAAATTACATGGTGTTGTTAAAAGCTAAAAATATTCATAAATTCTACAAAACAGAACATTTATTCAGCATCTGAAAATTCCTGTATTTCCGGAAATTTTTCAATAGTTAAAATTCATTTTAATGATCCTACATTGTAAAAAAATTCAAATTGTTGAGATTGAATTTCGAAAGGAAAAAATATACAAAGATTTTAATGTTATTGCTCCACATAATATTTTCTGAAAAATATTATAGAATACTCTCCTAACAAAGAAAAAAAAAACTTTAAAGAATGATTTTTTAAATCCTTAATTGCAATTATAAGTAAAGGAATTCTTTACATATTTTATAAAATATAACTCCAGGGAACACTTGATACGGTAAAATTTTCAATCGTTAAAACTCTTTCTTAATTAAAATGTATCGTAATACATTGAAGGTAAAAATTTATAAAATTACTGAAGGATAAATTAATGTGGGACTTTCTGTAGCAAGTAAATTAATAAATCTCTCTCATAAGAAATTTCTTGACATAAAGAAGTGCTCTTCAAAAAAGAAATTGTTAACAGTAATAATAAAATATTTATTTTTCACCAGTGAAAATCATTCCGGTTCAAGACTATTTTTTTTAGTTTAGTATAGTGAATAACTACGGAGATTTTCGGAAAACACACTAATCGAAAAACAAATGTTATCATTAAATACTCTGTTTCATTTTTAAGCTGAAAAGCTCTCTAGATAAACCTAACTTAAGAAATTTGATTAAGACTCGAATACTATTATGAAAGGGTGCACACTCCCTATCTGCACTTTATGTTGGAAATTCAGTAAGCAAAAGTTAGATGTTTATCTCTTGTTTGAAACTGAAAATCATCTGGATAAGAAATTCCAAAAATGATGATCGAGATATCAGCCTAACAAGCATATAAGAAAAACTACCACACATCTCATCTTTTTTCAGTCCCGTAAATCAGTATTTTGTTCAATTCAATTCATTCAGAAATTGAACCAGCAACATATTAATATAAGCCATCTTTCACTATATGTGCATTTTCTATAAATATTAAGTCACTTACCTAAGTTTTGAATGGAATTGGACACTTGATTTTTTTCAATGGTAAATTTCCTACTTATTTTCTTTCAAACATGTAACCCTACCCTGCCGATGTCATTAAGCTTAACGTTACGTTGGAACTACAAGCAAATATTGTATTAAGTGAACTAAACTGTTCCCGTCTACTAATTTGAATACATGAATATGATATGCGTGAACGGCCACGTAGTTACATACAAGTTCTCAGCAACTTGTACAACATTAGCATTAGAGAACAATTTGCATGTAATGAGATGTTTGCAATTAACACTTCTAAGAATTCTGAATAGAATTCGCGTGTTCTTCAGCACAGAATTAACATGTTTAACGAGTGCATTTCGAAAAACATCGCTTGATTGGTGAATACAGACAAATAAGCTAATTACGTCAATTATAAGAATTTTTAGAATGTTTTTACAAGCTGTAATATGTACTGAAATAAACGGCAAACCTTTATCCATTACGAAACTTTTAGAAAAAAAAATTTAATAACTGAAAAAAAATTAGAATGTGTAATTTAAAAAAAATTCTCTGTGCTTTTTCTGAAAGTTTCGTAGAACGCACAGTTTTTTTTTCATTTATTTCAGTGTGTACAGTACAGCTGACAGAGTATCATCCTGAATTTTTCCGAATCCCTGGTGGAATTAGTACATTTTAGTTTGTGTTCCAAGTCAGTGAGGGAGATTTCATTTCTCCGAAATAAGCCCTTAATGGCCACAATCTTACAACGAATTTGGTACGGGCATTGAATGGATCTTACAACACAGCATAAAATGGAAAATATCCGTATTACTTTATTAAACCGTTGTAAATCATAACATTTAAGTAATTTGTATGTAATTTCATTTAATGTGTTATTTCTGTGATTATAATTGTCTGGTTAGATTACAAAATTAAATCCTGAATAATCATACAAAGAATTCAGCGTAAATATTTTGAAGTACAATCTAAAAAATAAAAATGAAAAAAAGTTAATGTGTGAAATCATTTTGGATTGTTCTGCTTAATTAATGACTACTTGTATCTCTAACATGGTATCTCCGAGAAAAAAAAAAATAGAAAACATCAGCCTACACAAATGTCAGTTCAGATGGATTTTATGTACTTTAAGAAAGTTTTCAGAAATAATTTTATGCACTTTATTACAACTATTAAACATGTACGCAATACGTAAAATTGTATAAAGTAAGCATTGAAAGTAAAAAAAAAAAAAAAAAAAAATTAATAAACTGTCCTCTTGAAAAAGGCAATCCATGTTAAGAAACGTATTTATAACTAACAAAAAATAATCAGCAGTTCCAATCTCCATCAGAGAACAAAACTGTCAGTAAGGCAGCAACATATGTTTAAGAAATGCACTTTTACGTTTGTACTGCTAACGCCCTTTCAACATGGAAATTATTTTCTTGGTAAATAAATAAATGAAAATAAAAACTTGAATTCGTTCTAGCGTTACAATTTAATTCACTTTGTATATATGTAGTCAATTTTTTTTTTTTTTAGATCGATTAAGTTAAAATAAAGCGAACTGATGTGGAAAGCTGGTTTCCGCTAAAAACTGAAGGGTTTTCTGTAAAAAAAGCGGTATCTCTTGCCAACGAGAGTTCAGAGTTACATGTACTAGCTTGCAGTTTAAAAAAATTCTTTCGTTTGGTTCGAAAAGTATGTAGCTCCAATCGTTAGTTCAAATGTTACTCAAGAAATGAAACTGCCCATTTCGTTTTTCTTTCTGTCTCTCTTGTTTTCGTGGATTATGGTGGCTTAGGCACTTCTGCTTTTACAGCATTTTGTGCCAACATCAAATAAAGATTAGATCGATAGCGGCAGTAACTGCCAAGGGTGTTCATTTCTACCACTAACTCCCGAAGAGTTCATTTCTACCACTAATTCTGTAAGAGCCGTATTCACCAAACTGTGAGTAGCCCTCCATGATCCGAGAGTTGGGAAACCTGCATTGCCGGTTTGTCTCGGAGTCAACTCGGAAACAGTATTCCCCAACTTATTTCAACCCAGGGTTACCTAACTCTGGAGTTGTCTCACCCAGCTTTGAAAGCTCGCCTGAGATTGGTCAGAGTAATGATTCCATGAAGGAATGAACTAGATTTAATGTTCCCGAGATCGAACCCAGCTCCCACCACACACACTTTCTTCATGATATTTATATTTTTTTATGCAAACTGCTCATTAAAATATGAAAATTAATTTAACTTTATTGTAAACAGAAATATACTGATTAAACATTTAATACAAAATTACATCCAATATATTTTATAAATAAAATTTCATGTCTGTTATACTTTTTTCAAATTTAGGAATTTTCATATTTTTTAACACACAAAAATTAATTTATGCAGTTTTGATGTTTTTCTTTTTGAGGTACTTTATATATTATACATAGAATATGTATGTCTTTAAAAAAATTCAATGATGCTGAAGCATATTGTTTTTTGCTTGAAGCATATTGTTATTTTTTTGCTTGAAGCATATTGTTATTTGTCTGAAAAATTGTTAATTCGCTATTCCCAAGTACAGTACACTACAATCAGACAAAAATGTTTAACTCCTCAACAACTTTCTTTTTCATCCTTTACACCCAAATGATTAATCTCTTCAATGTAAATATTTTTATCCCGCCTCTTGTTACAAAAAAAAAAAAAAAAAAAAAAAAAAAAAAAAAAGCGAGGGCGAAGTAGATCCACAGTGCTCTGGCCAAATTGCCCCTCATCTGTGGAATAATAAAGACAAGAAGATAAATAGGAAAGATCAGAATTTATATACTTATTTTCAGGATAAAAAATAATTAAGAAAAAAAAAGCGTTCAAATCAGAAAAAAGAGGGAATGGAAAAGCAAACCAAGATAAGTCCGACAGATGGCGCCTGCAGTCTCTACGGCAAAAAAGTACAGTCATTCTCGAGAGTTTTTGGAAACATTGTACAAAGATTTTTTAGCACTTTTGGCGGCTTTTATAGCTTGATGGGTGGTTTTCACAGCAGTTTCCGTCTGTTAAAGCACAAAATATTCAAGTATTAGCGAATTTTTGGGATTTTCCAAACCTATAAAAAACAACCCTCGTATCCGCCATTTATAAACCCGAGTCAACCCTCCGATTTTGCGGGGTTAGAATCTGCACCTGGAGTCAGGGTCAATTCTTGGGGTAACCCCCGATTTTGGAGTTGTGAATATCATTTTCTCACTAACCCTTGAAGTAGCTCGCTTTGCTGGGTTAACTCCAGGGTTTGAAGTTTGGTGAATACGGCCCTAAGAGTTCATTTCTACCACTAACTCCCGAAGAGTTCATTTCTACCTCATTCAAGAGCCGATAGATGGCAGCACTACCAATCGTTAGCGGGACTTCTTAATTTTGAAGCAAATACTAAGCAGAAGACCATATGGCTTTCTTTGCCACTCCCAGAAGATCGTCTCGTTAGTTCGTGCTGAATCTTCAAGCTCTTTTTTCTGCTTTTTTTAAATGTTTTTCTGCAAACTTTAATAGTTCGAGTGACCTCGTTTTTGCAGCATACTCTTTCATTGTTAATTAGTAAGTTGTTCTCTGGTTGAAGCTAAGGTTTCTACAACCGTGGCTACATTAACTGTCCTGTTGACGGTACTCTGCTGAATTTCGTTCATTGCAGACTTTTAAGCCTTGTATGAACTTAAATGCTTCATAACTGGAACACGTTGTATGCCTTCATACAACTTCTAAGATAGCTACAGAAATCACTCTTTTTGATAAGTTCCGTGATTTGTTGATGGTTTCTGATTCTTTTATTTGATTGATCGACAAATTAGCAACTTACCTTTGTCTTCGAAACACAAAAGAAATAGCAAATGACGTCAGCATCGAAAACGATGTCTAAGAGTATGAGCGGCTCTGGTCACAGCGGACTGCTTAGCTAATTAGAAAGTTTCTATCCAGTGTATGAATTTACTGTTTGCATTCAATCAAACTCGATTGGGTTAATAATCATGTGTGGCTTGTACTTTCCAAAGCAATTCGGTTCAATAAGTATTCAAGAATAAAGTAAAACGAATGACCTTTTCTAACGAAACTGCACTGTTCAAAATACACTTGTTCTAATATTCTTAAAGCAAATTTTGCGGACATGACCACTCTTCAGCGGCAAACGTGAATGGCAAATAAAAATAGGGAACTCAAGATGCGGAGAATCTTGCCTCTCCTTTCCGTCTGGAGTACAGCTTTATCCTTCATCATTATTCATTTACATTTCCCGAAGCGTACACGTCTTTGGAATAAGTCTGGCAGATGTCCATTTTATCTTCCTTAAACCATTCGACTGCAAAGTGTGTCCTATCCTTTTGCTTTTATCCCTGTGTATATGCGGAAGATGAAATATGCTGCCAGAATATTCTATGAGGCATAATGAATGAAATTCCTCTATTTCATTTATTCTGTCAAGTAAACTGAGTTTCGTGACAGAGTACTTACTTATCAGATTCTTTGCATCAGAATAGGGCTTAATGGCGTGTATCTTTACTTTTGGATTATTCCGCTCGCTAGGAATGTTGGCATTCCACGGCATAATTTTCTAGAACTGGTAAAACACAGCAAAAATGTACCACGTTTGTTTTTCTTTGGGAGGGACTGTAGTTTAACTAATTTTCTG
Organism: Cheiracanthium punctorium; assembly: GCA_038373885.1. Taxonomy (NCBI): domain Eukaryota; kingdom Metazoa; phylum Arthropoda; class Arachnida; order Araneae; family Cheiracanthiidae; genus Cheiracanthium; species Cheiracanthium punctorium. Next base: position 113,106 of record JAWZYV010010236.1, read on the forward strand.
ACTGTTCTACGCTATTGTATAAAATAATATCAACGCTAGACATATTAAAGAGAAATGTCTCTAATTTTTTCACGCATGCGAGAAATGAGACGAGATCAGAGACGAGACGAGCTCAGCTCGAACCCGCGCCAAAAGCAGGCTCAGTTTATATAATTCACAATTGTGTAGGGTTTCGACTCGTGAGAAACTTCTCCTCTTTTGAACATACTCCTTGTAAACAGATTTTCCAAAAGTGAATCATGGGAAAAATAATCTAATTATTACATTATTTGATAAACTTGAATATAAAGAATTATAAAAGTGCATTAAGAGTTTTGTATTATATTTGCCTTTAATTTGCCCAAACGGTACAATTTATTATATTCTATCAATGAATTAATTGACTTTTATTTAAATATAAGCTGAAATTTCGGGATCGGACAACGACTTAAATAATATCGCTCGGGCTCGTGCGGGCTGGAATTAAAACTCATCGGGCTGGGCTGGACTCGGGCTTTAAAAATGATCCCGAATTAATCTCTAATAGGTATCCGTAATTTCAATGCGGTACTTTATATAAATTTTAATTCTCTTTTAATAACACTGGCATTTAACTTTTAATTAAATATTTACCATCTCTATTTCTAAATATTTACTGCGGGACATTTTAAATAACAGTGTATTCACGCCTAATCTGAAAGAATTATATTAATTTTAGGCTTTTCTCATACCAATTGATTATAGTTTATAACAAATTAGAATGTATTTTTTTAATGTGCAAAAAAAGTCTTACTCAACTTATTTAATAGTCCTGAAATGAAATTGTAAATCTTGTATTTGATCGCTCTACTACCACACTAGCTAACCTAGCTAACTATAACCGTAAATGTCAAGTTTAGTCAAACATATTTCATTATTGCGAAGTCTAACAATAGAATTCTTAAACTGATACTTTCTCAGACCTACCGTAAACAAAAGTGAAATGTCTGATTTACAGTCTAACGACAATACTATTTATGTGTTTCTTCTTTAAAAGAATTTAAGTATTTTACCAGTTGTGCAATAGTTTTAAAAAATTCACTGAAGTGATACATAAGCAAATAAATTGTTAGAATTTTCATCTAATAATTTAACTTTTTAAATAATTGTCGTTTTCTTTAACTGAAAACTGAAGCATCACTGCATAGACTTTACACGTATGGCAATAAATATTGTTTTAGCAATCTACATCAAGCCAGAAATTCTTCGATGTTGGTGTTGGGTGGCTTTAGTATTTCACCAAAATTCACTTAATTGAATTGAAATTCATCCAATTAAATTTTCCAAAAACCCTGTAAGAAAGTTTTAAATTATATTTCCATCATTTAAAGCAATAGTAATCTGTTACTTAAATGTTCTTGAAATGGATGAATGTCTTAAAACCACCATGTAAAAAACTAAATTCGCAATAAAACAGCTTAATTTACACCGAAGGATTTAAAATCGGAATAGGATTGTAGCAGTTTTAAGTCCTTATGTGCTCATTGAGCTCTTTTGGAGCGAATTTAGTCCCTCCAAATTAAGTGTATAGGAGTTAATTAAGTGTATATACCGCATAATATTGGAATTATTTCGAGTGATCCTGTAAAAGATCTACAAACCTTACGTGCACTATATTCGATAGACAACATTATTCTATAATCCTTAACAACATACATCAATTTTCTTTCGTTCGAAACACAAAAATGTCTCTAAAGTACGTTTTAAATAACATCTAGCCATAGAGCGTAATAATCATAGAGCTTATTTCATAGAGCAGAAAGGATTGGAATACTTTTGGGTGCCTCTGTAAATGAACAATAAATTCTACTTACAGAATTTCCAATAGAGTACGTGGTACAGAACATAAGAATAGCATATATAAATTTTGTAGAAATCGATGCATATCAATGGCAATTAGAATACGTTAGGCACTAGACAAACCAAAATTATAAACTTATCAACTTTGTTCGAAAGTGTTGGAAATTGTAATAGATGATATTATAAAATGCACCTGCGTATTTTTTTTTTATCTTAAAAAGTAAATTTTTATGCCTGTCTTCCAATGTGTGACGTGCTGTATGTTTTGCACATCAAGTGACTTTTTTTTAAATTGTAAATAGAGGATGATCAATTTAAATTAGAGCACGTTGGTTTTTCTCTTTAAAAATGTGACGAATGTAGCAACTAGTCTAACGATGAAGTATAATCGTTTGAGCTGTGTTTAAATTAGAAAGACTATTTCCAACACTGTTGGACTGTTAGAACTTTATTTGGAGTTAAATAAAAAAAAAAAAACATGCAGGCGTACAATGTTACTTAATCCTGTGATCATTTTATTTCTGAAAAACATGATTTCATTCAATTTTTTTTACAATATCATTAGATTCAAATTTTGAAAATGTCCACCATCATTTTGAACGCAAACATGAAAACACGTCAAACCTAATTTTTTTCCCACTTCCCAACGTTGTTAATGTTATAAACGAATTTACTTCAGTTAAGCTTTTTTTACTTCATCGTTGTTTGCAGGGATTCTCGGGAACACCTTATCTGTGCTCGATTATATTCAACATTTGCGGTATGGAACGATAATGTAAAAAATTTGAATTAAATTATGTTTTTCAAAAGTATAATTATCACAGGATTAAGTGACATTTTGCGATTCTATTTCTGTTTTACCTCACAGATAAAGTTGCAACACTCGTACAGAGTGTAGGAAATTGTCTCCTACAATTAAACATAGGTCTAATAATTATATTTAAAGTTTCAGAATTGTTGCCACATCCGTCCGATTTAACCCCTTAACGTTCAGTGTTCCCGCTCTGGGAACACCAAACTCTGACGTTTTTGACTGTTGCCACTCACGAAGAATAGATTTGATTTCTATAGAAATAGTTGCGGGTGACATAGCTCCAAAGAGAAGCCTTTACTTTTTAGCACGTCATTTCCTGTAAAAAAATGGTCACAATTATTTTTAACAGCACGGACATCTGCTGAAAAATGGAAGAATGCGAGACCAGCTGGATCGATTGTCCAATGCTGAAAAAAGGGCAGCCGTTGCCATCGCTCGACTCAACTACCAGCAAGATGGCGGACGATCGAAACGTTCATCGCGTGCCACAGATCTAGAGACCCCTTTTTGACGCAGATGGCTGTGCGCGCGCACATCCAGCTGTCTAGATCTGTCCGGTCACTAGATCTGTGGCACGCGATGAAAGTTTCGATCGTCCGCCATCTTGCTGGTAGTTAAGTCGAGCGATTGCAGCGGCTGCCCTTTTTACAGCGTTGGGAAAGGGTTGCGCCTCAAAGGGTTAAGAGTAATAAGAAAAAACAATAGGTATTCTTTTAAATGGATCACCCTGTAGTTAAGTTCTAGAAAGCAACTTTTACAAGCTGGCCATTCAACAATAAATCAAGAATTACCGAAGGCTATTTTAAGACTTACACTGTCATAACACAATACAATTTTTTTTTCTCGTTTTCACACTACGTCTCTGTAATCAAGATAAATTTTTAAGCTTTACACAACAGAGCGTTTTGAACTACATAGGTTGCTTCAGAAACTGCCGAGCATTCGTTTAAAAAACTTCGTAAAAGGGGTTCTCTTTAGATAACAAATGATCCCTGAGACAAGCAAAATTCTGGTGAACACAGCGAAAGAGATGTTTTAGGGCCGACATTTGCATAAATTGTATTAGGTCGGCTGAAAGTGGTAATTCCGTGTAGGGAAGGATTCTAAGTAATTCTAAAGAACAGTAAATTCTTTTTTTCCCCCTTTTTATCCCGCTTAAATCATAAAATGAGCGCAAAAGACAGCAGTAAGGTTAAGTGTATTTTTCAAACAAATATAACACTTTCCCTGAGAAAAAATCCTACCTTACGTTTGCTCCTTATGAAGTATTTCATTCTGTTGGGGAAAATATGTTGGTATTATTCTTTTTACTTTCCGAACATGTACCATGTAAGGAAAGTATTGTAATCATGAAAAAATTCGACTTCAAGATTTTGGTGTATCGACACATTTTGAGGTCTTCTGAATTCATTTATGCTATTTTTACGAGATGTATGTGTTTGTGTGTGTGTGTTTGTGTGTATGTGAGTGAACACGATAGCTCCTAAACGGGGCATTCGATTGAGCTCAAATTGTGTGTGTTCGGAAAGTCGAGTGGAGTCACTCCAAATTTTTTATTTTTATGGCGATTAATATTTTGTAGACACATATTTCACTTTTTTTCAGCTTTTTATTTCCTTGTTTTGTTTCATTTCATCGAGAGAGGTTTTTTCGAGGTTTTTCACTACAGTCTCGAAGATGGTCTTGTGCCTCGGTACTTTCTTTACACATTTACAGTCAACTCCGGTTATAGTGAACCTCTGGGGACCGGCAAATTTCCATCACTATATCCGAAGTTCACCATAAGCGAAGTATCCCCATATGAAGAAGGAATACATTGTATACATAAGTAAAAAATAGTGCTTTATACCTGCACTGAATATTTGTGTAAATCAAACATAATTAATCGTATTTATGTCTTATTTCTCCTAAGAGCTGCAATAATTTGGGAGATTCCATTCAATTGGCCTGAAAGTGCTACAGCCAATCGAGCAATAGCGAGTAGTGGTAATCCTTAACCCGTGCAATTGCATCGGGGAATGGAAAATGGAATTGTTCAAGGAGAAGAGAGACATGTCTGTTATTTGTTCACCATGGAATGTAGCTTACTTTTTTTTAAGTGCTTAGTAGCCGAAAAGTGCCATTGATTCTAACCGACTAAGAATTTAATCCCCTTTTACAGATGTCCCCGGATATCAAGCGTGGATGCATTTAGGAGGGACACAGTTTGAAGCATTGGATGGAAGCGCTTGTGGCCTTTTCTTTCTGGTCAATAATAAAAATGAAAAAAATTGCATGTTTCTTTTAAAAATTGCCGTTGCTACCTTGATCATTGTGGAAGTGTGAGTGCCACGGACTTTCATGCAGTGTGGAAAAGATAAACTTATGCACTTAAGCACTTGGGTATCGGACAAAAGAATACGGGGAGGCATATCCCACAAGACTTGGGCTGTTTTGCGAGGGAATCGGAGCCCTCAAGATAAGTATGCATTACTGCAATGAATAAATTTCTGGTTTCACTGCGGTCAAGAGTCTAAAAGCCCTTTCTCTATCTAGTGCGCTACAGTTTCCCTCTCCCCTTCGCTTTGTTAGCCTAGCCACTGACAATTCTCCTGTATTTCGGAACAGATGAGTGATTCGGAACAAAGAGATAATAATCTCTTTGTGTATTTATCGAATGCAATACAGACGACCTTTGAGAATGTAGACATCGAAAAACTCATCTCCGCCATTTCCAGAATTTTCGAACTTCAGTTTTTAGGCTCACTACAACCGAAGTCATGTACGCTAAAACCGAAAAATGCAATGCACATTTCTAATGTAAGTGAATCGGGACTACCGCTTTGCGTTCACTATAGCCGAAAGTTCAGTCTATCCGGGTTCACTATAACCGGAGTTGACTGTATTTTGTTTTATAACTATCATTAACAGTCCCATAATAACACAACGGAAGCGCAAACTTGGGAAAAGAAAAAAGTAACAGTTATGGGGGAAGGGACTCGAACCCCAGGCGCGGGTGCGCAGACCCTCGAATCTACTTATCCCCCCCCCCACATACACACTTTCTAAGTGTGTGTTTGTTAATTTAAAAATTTTATATCTCAAATTAGCATTATAGACGGTGAAGCTCATGTTCATACTCAGAGGCATACTGTTAAGTCCCCGCCATCCATGGATTACGGGAGTCGGTATTACAATACTTTGCAAATTAATTGGGACTAAGGCAAAATTTTTCCCACATAGAGTTTTACTAGAACGAATTCAGTTAAATGCTTGGCATACGAATCTTTACCAAATATGCCCACTTCTAACTTTAATGATATCATCTACACATTTTGGCATAGACTTCATTGAAATAAATTTTGATTTCGCAATCATGAAACCACAATTTTAGAATTTTATGAAAAATGAAGTTCATCCCAATTAATGTGTACACCACTGTACATTCTTTTAAAGTAATTATCATTCAAATATTTTTCCGTCTAATAGCATTGGATATATATATTTCCATTTTTTCACAGAACAGTGAAATGGAATGAAATAATCTGAAATGAGCATGAAGAAATCTAAACAGTACACTGTAGAAAAGCTAAAATCTGTTGGTCTCAGGGCTCTTGAATCGGTACGTAACAATTTTTCAGTGAATGTATTTGATTGACACTTCTTAAACCAATGTTTTAACTTTAAAAACTTTTTAAAAGAATTATTTAAAAAAAAGCAGTAAGATTATTATTTGTTTAACATTAAACAGAGGGGAAAAAAACTGAACCTTATCTGAAACTTTCGACTGACATATTTCATAAATCTCTGTTCCCAAAATGCATAATTTCTTATCATTTATTCTCACAAAAGAGGGGACTTTAAAATTTTACGTACGTATTACATCAAGAAAAAAAACCCCTCTTCATGAACAAGCCAAGCATAAGGTGAATTTCTACATTCAAAGCGTAAATGCTCTTTTCGGAGGAACTCTATATTTTAAGCCTTATGTCATAAACAGTTTTATACGCTTTGACTTTCCAACCTTTCTAGGGTTAAAATTTAAACCCAGATAGAGCTTTCGATATGCCGCAATAAAGAATATTCCTTTTTTTTTTTTAAACTTTAATCATGAATTTCTTTATGATAGGTTAAGAACGTTTCTTACACGGCAGCTGGTCGCGATGTTTTTATCTAGGCACATTCCAATTTTTTTTTTTCGAAAATATCTCCGAATAAAATATGGCTTTACATTTTGTAAAACCTTTTTCTCCTACCAGCTGCGCTTTTCAAAATCTCGCATACGTGTAGCTGCCATTTACCTGTGCTGAGCAGAAGAAAGAAAAAAAAAATTCAACAGTCTAGAAGCTGATGTACGGAGATTAGGCATGATATATATTCATTTTTCTTTATAAATATTTAGATTTTCCCTGACATTCTTCGTAGAACATAAAGTGAAATTTTGGATTGTGTTGCTTTTGTTTAACAACGTCGTTCGTAGGAGTAAAAAAAAATATTCGTGCTATAACTGATGAAAAGTTAGACGGTAAATATAGATTTATGCTATAAAATCACAAGAAGGCCAGAAGTCATTGTGATAACTTTGAATGACACTTTTCTTTTATCTATCACTGGCTGCATAGGCCAGCGTTACTGAATGCATTAGAGGTATTAAGGAATAATTTCCTCGAAAAACTATAGTCAGCTGATGCCAATCACTAGTTTTATCACTGATGCACTGATCTGTTCAATTTTCACTGATGCACTGATCTGTTCTGTTTTTCATAAATACAAGTATTTTAATATCCATGCATATTTGCTCATATCTAATCATATATAATTTTACAGTGTAACACTATGTTTACCTAGTGCCTAGGTACATATAGAATACTAATAAAATACTATGAACTAATGTTACGATCCATGGGATATAATGATATTTCATGATATAATGATATATCATGAACTAATGAAATATTCATAAGTTTATCTAAACATTTTAATTAAACTTGTGAATAGTTCATTAAAATCTGTTATATGGGTAATCGATTCAAAATATGACATTCAAAAAAATTTTTAATAAAAAATACATGTATATTAAAAATTATTAATATGCTTTTACGTTACTTCTGTGATCTACCACTTACGTACGGTAATTTAGCGCCGTCTGTCAACACCTGCATAAAAATCCCGGAAGCAGTGTTTTTGTTTTTGTTTTTTTCAAGAAAAATGGTTACTATGTGTTAAATCAATGTGTTAAATCAAGCTATCTCCATCCAAATTTCATCCAAATCTATCCTGCAGTTTCAGCGTGAAAGAGTAACAGACATACAAACTGGCAAACTTTTACATTTATGATATTAGTAGAATTGATTTCCTTAAGTATTACACAGACTTAAGACCGTATTGCACGAATAAAATTTCGAGTACTTAGGTTGTCGCAACCAGTTGCGGGAACTCGGGACACGCCGATGAGCATGCAGGATTGCCATAGTAAACGAACTCTCTATGCTCACAAACCCAAGAGATTCGCCGAATTGGTGATTGCAAGAGCATGTAGCATATCGCCTCAGCAGTCTTTTCAAACATTTAGGTTCTCGGGGGATCTATAAATGTGGAATTTTAGTATTGCTTTCAATCAGATCTACTATTTCCATATCGCTATTCCATTTAAGAAACATTTTTTCTTCGCTCACCTCTAAAATCGGTATCGCTGAGTCTTCCGCCATCTTGTGAAGTAGAAATAGGAAGCACTACGATTGGCTGGCATTCCAGCAATAACCAGCAATATTTTCGCCTCTGAACGAAAGAGTTAAACGTTGCCTAGTTAACCAAGGGAAATTTCCAGGAAATAGGTTGCTGAAACTGATTGCGGCAACCAAACTACTCGAGATTTTGCTCATGTAATAAGGCCTTTAAAGACCAAGAGAGATTCTTTACGCTTATGTGTGGAATACGATCTCTGGAGAGTTAATGACTGAAAAGACATGTTTGAGCATTGAGGGCCTTCACCTTCTATATTCACTATTGCGTCAACGATTTTAGTTTTAATACAAAATCAATTATAACAATGTATTCCCTTTTACAGAAAAAAAGCAGGAATTGTGAGAAAAACATTAATGATCAGTCACCTTTCACCTCAAATAGTCCTAGTTCAAACGTTCAAATAAATAGTAATTTTTGACTACTTTTAGTCTATTATGAATAGCTTGAACAACAAAAATAACTCATGAATTATTATAATTTTTATATCATAAGTATTATTTTTCCATCGCATACGTATCCCGTACAGCAGGACATTTAGAACGTGTTTGTGCTGAGTGTGACCCTATGAAAAACAGAAGTTGACTTATGTAAACAGAAGAGTAACAGTCAAAGTATTGTTTTCCAATTTCAGTCTTACAACTTAGCAGAACTCCATTGAAAGCTTGTCATATGAATATTTCTTCCCAATTTCCGAATTCCGATGTTAATTCAGTTAAACCAAAAGAGTAAACAGAGGAAAAAGCCAGTTGCAATTGAATGGATCTGTGAGGCGGAAATTTGCATCGAATGAAAGATGACAACATGCTTTTTTTCCCTCTGATTACTTGTTCAGTTCTTCCTCTTCTTCACTTGTGGATGGTTGAACTTCTCTTCAGCTGATGAAGGATGAACCTTTTTCTATCACCCGAAAATTACGTTCTATCGAGAACTACCTTATTACGTGTGTTACTTTACAAAGTTTTATTTAGAAAACCTTATTGCTAAAATCGATTTTTAAATTTCTTTTCGTCAAATCCAAGAATCGCCTGATTATTTTTATTTCTATAGGGTGACAAAAAACGAACCAAGGCCAATCCTTTATTTTCATTACTAACTTAAAAAACACCAGCGTGTATTCGTATACTGTCGCCATCTTTTTCCTTCGGGGATATTTTTTACTGTAAACAGATAAGTGGAATTTTCTTCATAAATACAAATCTTACTTTCATCATGTATCTCTCATCATTAATCATGTGTTTACACATTTTTTTTTCCAAATAAACCATCATTCATGCCAAAATATTTTTTCAGAAGTCTTAAGCTAATGCTACACAAAATTCACTTAAAGCTAAAATCCTTGTTTATCTTTACTTTGAAAGGGAAATCAAATTTTCTTCTCTAAAAGTAAATGCATGGAGTGCTTAGAGTAAGCATTTTTGTGGTTTTATATTCTCTTTTTTTTTTCGTGATAAATGTATTCAAGTACATAAAAAATAAATATCATTTCGGATGGCATTATTTTGTTTTTTGTAAAAAATTTTGATACTCTCTAATTCTCACTGAGCTCTCTCATAAAATAGAATTTTAAAATCTAAAACTAATTTTTCTGGATAAATTGATATAAAAGGCATACTGTGTTACGTTTGGTTAATTAGTTAAGAGTGTGAGAAGTTCTTAATTGCTCTAATTTATTCATCTTTTTGCAAGTTTTTATTGTTCTAAGAAGTTTACTAATTTTCACTAGGAGAAAAAAAGAATGCAACCTTTAATGTGTTATTTACAGATCTCTACAGATGTTTCTCCGTTTCCTCTTAACACTGCTGGTGAAGTTGCACGGAACATATATACCGAGTTAGCTAGTTTGTTTGTTTGTGGATTAAAGACGATTGACTGCACCTAGTCCTAGGCCTGTAGCGGAATGCTATCCGTGAGGAACTTTCTAAGGGATCCTAGCCCGCATTTTTGCGTGGTTTCGGAGAAAACCACGCAAAACTCCGTCGGCAGGCGCGATCGCCGTCTGAACCTAGCATCTTCCGACTTCCAGTTTCGAGAGTAGAACCTCTCAGCCACCGGTGTGGAATCTACCAAGTTAGAGGGGGAATCTATTGTATAAGCATGTATTTTATCTACCACTAAATCAAGTGTCACACAAATATAGTTTTTATTTAGAACGGCATTTACTGCTGGTTTTTTATTAGTATATTGACGTGGACCGGCAATAAGTCTCGTCGACAGGCACAGGCCCGCTGACCAGATTGGGAAACACCCGTCCAACTAATAAAACCAAACAAACAATAGGCGAATTTCTTCTACGAGATCCACCAAGCTATTGGCCACTGAATATGCTTCGGGCTAGGCATCAGCTAAGGTTATTACCGATATTTCGGATCTTCACATACGCTGTCAGCTAACTGTTCCTCTTGGCGAAATTGATTCTTGACATGGAACCACTGAAAATAAAATGAATACAGATTATGAGTATATGGGCATAGATATAGACTTTCCCAGGCACCCCGTATATTAATAAAGAACGTTTATTTATTAATCATGATTAGTAAAATAATAATCGATAATCTACTAATTATTCTAATTATAATTGATAATATAATTATCCTAATTGATAATAATCCACAATCTACTAATTATTCTAATTATTAACAGTCGAAAATCTCCTAATTAGTATAACTAATTATTCTCACTAATAATAATAGATAATCCATTAATTATTCTATTCTATTGATCTAAAATTCTATGCTTTAGATGATGGCATGTATTTAACAAATTTCGCCGTAATATCAATCAAAATGTGTAAGCAATGTTTATATTTAAATTTTTAAATAGAAACTTCACTATCATGTTTTAACCCTAAAATGCAGAGATTCGAGATTTGAAGTTCTTATCAAGTTTACTCCCGAGCAAGATCCTGCATTCGCTACTGAATTTAATCACATTTAAAGATATAGTAAAAAAAACTGGATATAAGCAGCTACTTTCTAGAGAAAATCGGTTTTAAATACTTGTTATTTTAAAGTTGAAAAATAAATTAAGAAACGCATTTTAAATGTATGTTTCAGTAGAAACTCTGTTTAGTTAGAGAAATTATATACGTCATTAGTGACTCAAAGTGTTAATAAAGCGAAAATTATTGTAAATCATTAGATAATTACTTAATAATGCAGAAACACGACGTTTAGGCCCATATTGATATCTATGTTAAAGCTAGCAATCCCCAGACATCAAAATTATTTCTTGTGTTATTTTTCTCTCGTTCCAATTCATTTCATGAGATTCAGAATCAAGAAGAGAGATCGGCTCATTTTGTTTCTTCCTAAACATTAAAGACATTTGAAAAATGCCCTGGCATGCATCCAGTTGTTTTTCAATAAACCGATATGAATCAAAAGAAATTTCCACGGCCCACTTTTGCGTTGTCTGACAAAAAAGAAAAAAAAAATCAGAAATGATGTATGGTTTCAAGTAGGCATACATATAATTCATAATGCCTAAATTCTAAAAGCTTAAAAATCCAACACTGTTAGTGTCTTGCAATTAAATCAGGAATTAAAAAAGAACCCTATATTAAACTACAATTATGTTAGCATACTTCAAGAAAATATGCAGGATGTTTTCGATTTGCTTTAAGAATTTTGGCTTAAAACTGTGAAAGTGATGCATTTAAAGGCCATAGCATACTTGGGGAAATAAAAGTATTTTAACGATACTTTTAATTCTTCATTTTTTAATTCATTCTGAACTTTTCGAAATATATTGTAATTAATTCTTTATTAGAAAATTTTGTATATGCATATTACTTTATTTGAAAATTTTGTGGCTAAAGGAATATTATATATATAAACATATATATACTGGGAAGACCGGGTCGCATTTTCCAACTTTTTCTTTTATTTAATTTTTGTATCTTTTATTTTTATCCGTTTTGAGGTCAACAGAATATCATTGTATTTCCTACACCTTTCTCTGCAAACTAGTACTATTATTTTTCAAAAAAGTAAATATTTTTTGCAGCAAGTGGTTAAATCTGTTCATTAGGGTGATTCATAAAAGACCCCAAAAATTTTTTTTTCCCTTTATTTTAACTCTCAACCCCTGAAAATGGTCTATTCCACTAGAAAACATACCAGTATTTTTTTTTTAAATTTTAATTGATGTTTAAGGGTCGCTACCGAATTTTGAAATATGAGAAATGAAGCAAAAACGATAAACTTTTAAATAAATAATTTTATTACAATCAGAATACAGTTTTATGAATGAAAATACTAAATAACAGTGTTGAAACCTCGAAGTAGAAAGAAAGAAAAAATGTTATATAAAATTTGACTTATTGACGTTGGGGTTTTTCTGTCTATAATTCTTAACTAACAACATCAAGTACTGCTTTTGCTCCTCATCGTTTGTATGTAATTTGTTGTATTCTTCCATCAAAGCAACACCTCGTTCAGCTATATCATTAATGACTCTCATGTTTTGTACAATTTCTTTAGCTGACCTGTAGCTTTCTTCTTCTTCCCACAGCTCAGGATCTTTTTGTATGAACTCGCATGAAATACCAGTCGTGTTGAAAAATTTCATTGTATTTGTTGTAACGAAATCTTCGATATTTTGATTTTTGATTTCATCATACCTCAAAGATGCCTTTTTAGGATTCTTTTCCGAACTTTCGTTATTTAGTGCTAAAATCATTCGGCGTTTTGTTTCATTAGAAATTCGCTTATCAAAAAAAGCTAGAGCAACCAATTCTTCAGAAAGATACCAAAGATGACCCAACATCTTTTTCCCGGCGACTTTGGCTAAAACTGTATCATGTTTTTCGAACTCAGCTATGTCCTTCAAAATCTTCAGGTCATTTTCAGGTGCCATGTAAGCCACTGGCGCTGTAAACCAGTATTTTGCATAGACAAGTACAACAAATATGCAGATATCCGTAATGGCCTTAGCTTCTTTAATTGTGATCTTAAGCTGGTGCTTAAATAGAAACATTTTCAATGCCTATACAGCTTTCGCCATCCAACGTGCACGATGCATTCCAGAAGGGGCTTTGAATGAGATACCGCTTTCAGGAATCCCTCCTAAAAAGATAATGATTAAATGAAGGAGCTCCCTGTAATCGTCACGAGGCTGAAATTGTTGTAGTTGATTCTGAGCAAAAGTAATTATATCGGTCGCAGCAGTTTGAACGCAATTCCAAGTAGATGGTTCAAAAATTGCAGTTATGAAGTCTTCCTGATTTATTTTTGTCCAACGGCTCTTAAATTTTTTGAAAATTATAATTTCAGGACCGCTGTATGGTCCAATAGCTGATACTACGACAGCTTCCAGTACGATTTCTAAGATGTGATGCCGACAAGGGAGCCAAATCAATTCTTTTTGCATTTTTTGTTCCAAAAGAATACAGGCTCCGTTTATTCGCCCAGTATTAGATGCGGTTGTGTCGAAGCACATACATCTTATTTTATCATGTAAGTTCCACGATGAAATTGTCTCGAAAATAGCAGACGCCATGGTTCCTCCTTTGCCATCTGGAAGCTTAGCAACGGCCAAGAGCTGGTCCACTCCTTTTCCAGATACCAAGATTGGTAGACGATCTACTACTTCATGCCCTGTTATGTCCTCGAGCATTTTTCCATCCCAATGCACAGTTAGTGTAGTTTGGGGTTGGAAATCAGATTTTATTGATTCAGCAAGCTGCAGTCTATTATTCATTCTTTGGCGACGTATAGAGGAATAGCTTACGTTGTATTCTGATACATTACAGCCTAGACTTTTGAGTGTAGATGTCAAAACAACAGTTGCTTTCCGGTCGCTCAATTTAGCGACATCGAGTCTAGTTGCTAAATTAGAATCTAGGATTGTTTTTCGGCCTCGTTTCCTTGGTATCGAAAAATCTTTGCTTGAAGAAGGTCCTGGCTTCGGAGAATTAGGACGACTTTGACTCATGTCACTATCACACCTGTCCTCTGTAGAAGAAGTAGCTGAAGATGACAATAAATCGTATTTCTCAGTTAGTCTATTTATTGCTTCTTTTTCTTTTTCTTTCATTTTTTCCAACTTAACTTCTTTTTCTAATTGTTTAGCAAGTTTTCTAGCATACTGTTTATCAATCTTACCGATTCGTCCAAGACGGTTCATTTTTCTTTGGTTCAAAAGAAATTGCTTATGTTCGTCAATATTCATTATATTTAGAGCATTAGAGTGAGCAATATCAAACAGAATATTTAAATTTGATTGCCACTTGTTTTCTTTTTCTTTGATTGTTGCTGAACGCTTTGCCTTATTTTCTTTATTTTTTTTTTTTTAATTCTGCCATTCCTTGAAATATTTGAGTATTTTTGTGATAACATGTTGCTTTTCCTTGGTGGGAATACTTGCTTTTTCCCATATAGCCATCACATCACCAGCAGTTAATGATGCTGATTCTCTATTTACATTTTTATAGTGAAAAAATAAACTCATTACTTCTTGCACTGAGGGTAATCTTGTTTGCACTAATTCTGAGCAAGTGTGTCCGATTAACCATATTTCATCTCTTTTTCTTGTTTTTATAACATCTGAAGCCATTATATAAATAATATTACAACCAAGGGCGGCTCCAGACTGAATTCTCGGAGGGTGCCATCGAACTTTTTACTTAGGTCTATAAATTGTTCAAAATGCAAATTAAACGTGTGAAATCGTGAAGTATGCGAATCTAAAGTTATAAAACAAAATATTAGAGGGGTCATGGCCCCTATGGCCCCCTCACTGGAGCTGGCCTTGATTACAACACTAAACAAAAAAAAAAAACGAAAATAAGTCGCATTCACGAGCGAACACAACCACTTTGGATTTCAATGATTTTATCTCTGGGTAAGAAGCAGGATTGTTTATGTAATAAATATCAGTCCAGCTAACTAAAGCTAGGGAATGTCATACGCTTAAACTGTTTTTTTTCTTTTTTCTCCCCCCCCCCCACCTGCAGTGGGAGGTGCTCAATTTATTGGTACTTGCTTGATATAGGGGTGGCCGGAAGTAGAGAAGAGAAGGAAACGCGTAGACCCAAAAGGGCGCTATTGCAGTTAATTTTTAAACTTTGAGAGTTGGTAGCGACCCCTAAATATCAATAAAAAATTCTGAAATTAATAACCAATTCCTATTTTAGTAGATAGAATGATATTATGGGTTGTGAGTCAAAAATATAAAAACTTGAATTTTATGAATCACCCTACTGTTCATCTTAAGTTGGAAAATGTGCCCCTCATACGAGGTAAGCTTTCAAGCCTACCTGCGTACGAAAAAATGCAGAAAATAGTGTCTTCCGACAACTTGACAGTAACTTTCCTGTATGATCTGTGGAATGTCGCTACTTCAGCTAGTTGGCTCTGTGGCGTCCTCTAGCGGCTTATTCCAAAACTGAAGTGATTTGGAAAACGTACTCCTATGTAAAATGCGTCCCGGTGTCTCCTTTACAAAATATAGGCATCAGTTGCGTATTTTTCATAACTGTTTGATGACCCTTTGCTGTCTTTCTGGCTAACTTCCAGATTCTTCTGGTTCACCTGGGGGAGAGGGGGGGGGGGAACTGACCCGGTTGCGAATTTTAACTCTTCATAATTACTGAATTTTTTTTTTTTTGATAAATCAAAACGTTTTATAACTTTTGAAATAAATGAGAGTCTCATGGTGAAGGGTCAGAGCTATATGGGTGCCGATGCTGGATGAAGTCTAAGCCAAGCTCCAGTAATTAACTACGTGTTAGACAAGGACATGTGAGGTTTTCCATTTTGAGAACGATAAACGACTCCTTTTGACCTTCTTTCTTCCCTAGTTTACTCACTCGGAAATCCTTTCCAAATAGAAATTGATAAAATATCCGGTAGCAAAGGTGGCATCTCTTTTTCCTGTACACTTTTGCATATCTTCCCAGAATTCCAAGCCATTTGGTGTGAATTTTTAGTTTCTTAAAACATTTAAAAAATACATTTAATGGCAGAGAGAAAGTTACAGAGATTGCAATTTCAGTGTTATTCCTGGCATGGCAATTCAGATGTGAGCTTAAAGTTCGATGCAAAGCCCAAAGTACACCAAAGCTCGAACTGCAATAGTAGACGGCATGCCAATGCCATACAAACAGGAAAGTATCGCAAAATGTATCAGGGTTTACGATTTCTTTCTTTAGAACTTTCCTCAATTTTTTAACTCCTGACGTGTGGTGGTTGCGCCGTGACACCACCCTATTTCAGCGCTTTCACTACTACTCGTAAAAAAAATGTGGTTAAATGATCCCATCGCTGAAAAGGTGCAGCCGTATGCCACCAATCCATTTAACCCTTTAACGCGCAATGTTCCCGCTCTGAGAACACCCAACTCTGACGTTTTGACTGTTGCCAGTCACGAAGAATAGATTTGATTTCTATAAAAATAGTTGCGGGTGACATAGCTCCACGAGAATCCTCTACTTTTTAGCACGTCATTTACCGTAAAAAAAAAATTGTCATGATTATTTTTAACTGCACTGACATCTGCTGAAAAATGGAAGAATGCGAGAACAGCTAGATAGATTGCCCAATGCTGAAAAAAGGGCAGCCGTTGCCATCGCTCCACTTAACTACCAGCAAGATGGCGGACGATCGCACGTTCATCGCGTGCCACGGATCTAGAGACCCCTTTTAAGACCATTCCGCCATCTTGCTGGTAGTTAAGTCGAGCGATGGCAACGGCTGCCCTTTTTTCAGCATTGGGAAAGGGTTGCGCCTCAAGGCAGGGTTAAATGGATCTATTGCAACGTCAGCACTTTTTCAGCGTTGGTCAGTCTATCCAGTTGGTCTTCCATGTTGGTGTGCTTGCATTTCAAAGAGATAAAGATTCACAAATAGTAAGAATTCACAACAAGGAGTATACCCTGGAATAAATTAATCCCAGCTCACACCACAAACATTGTAGCTATGATTCCAACAAAAGCTAAAAACTCCTAAAGGATCCTACTTGGCTCATTTCCGAGAAAAAAAATGGGGGTAGAAATCTCCACTGATCTAAATTCACTGCGAAAGCAATTAAACAAGAAAATCGTAACAAACTTTTGCTACGAGCCAGCTCTATAATTTCACTTCTGAATTGCAAGGTATTTTACGCGAGCTCATTCTACCGTAATTGGGCAGACATCTAAATTGTTTTGTTGTTTTGCTTTTTTTTTACTTCTTGTTTCCTGATTCGCTTTTTTTTTATGAGATCCAGACAATAATAATCTACTTCATATCCTCCTGTGTGCTGGATAAAGAAATCCTCTGAAAAGTCCTGGCATGTTTCCATTTGTTTTTCAATAAATAGTAAAACTCGGGGGAAATTCCGCAGAATTCTTCTTTCATTTAAAAAAAAAAAAGTAAGATTAATGACTCTTGTTTTCCAAATGTTACTTCTGTTAATTTATTAAAGAATATAAATGTAATAGAAAATGTATTTTCTCTTTTTTATTATCATTGTTGTTGTTTCCAACTTTCCCTAAGCACATGTTCACGGACTGTTTTAAAATTATGCCACAACTAATAATGTAAGATACCTATAAAATTAAATGTTTATCAGAGGTCAGAGGGGTCGAAAAACATCTCTCTTTACTATTCGAATAAGGAAATGTTGAGAATTTAGAAATCAGCTCCTGCATCTTGAAATAAAGTAGTTTTAAGTCTAACGAGTCTTTACGAATGTTAATTTCGAAACACCTGTAAAAATGGCTCATGATTCGAAAACATAATATACGATATTTTAACATCTAATTGGCTCTAAAAAATTGTTATGACAAATGTTTTCTATCTTTCAATATAATTTTAACTTTTTAAAAGGTCATCTCTACCTATTAAATATTTTATTTTTTAAATTTCTGATAGAAAGTCGGCTCTGAAAAAAAAAAAAAAAAAAAAAAAAAAAAAAAAAAAAAAATGTTTTGACTAATGTTTTCAATGTGTCAATATCATTTTAACTTTTTTCATAGTACATCTACATATTGAATATTTTGCAATTTTCTTGATAGAAACTGTTCCTAGAAGAGCTCAACTATTAGTTCAGCAAACAACTGACTGATTAATTGATTTATTTTATGTCTACTATAATTAGATATCCAAATAAAGCTATTATTAGAATCTCCACTGTAACGCTTTTGCACCGATAGAAGTAAACATGTTTAACTTGCTTTCCAGAGGGGGTGGGGGGAAATCTCACTCTGGTGCTTTATGACATACTGCCAAAAGTTTTTTTTTTATTGTTTTTATTATTTCTGATGGAAAGGTATATAGCAATAAAAAGACAAAAAATAAGAAGAAGAGAAATGTCATCGCCCCATACGCAGACGGGCTCTCCAATAGCGCTCTGAGATGCCACGAATTGATTTACATCGTCCTAGGTAGTCTCTGTCCATGGTTCCATCGTTGCAAAGTGGGCAGGTAGGTAGGTCGGCCCCCTTTGCAAGGCTAGGTTGGGCTAGGTAGTACACCTATACGAAATAAGTGAGCCGCCAAGTTGCCAGGCACTGCCAAAAAAAAAATAAAGTCTGTTAAACTGACAGAAAAAAAAATGTCATCCAGGACGCCAGTTTATTTCCGTAATTTTTTCGTATACGGAAGATTTTTGTAAAATAAACTGAAAAACTTTAAAATTTACGGAAGACTTCTGTAAAAAAAAACTTAAATAAACTGTTTTCCTGGCTGACAGTTTTTTTTTCTGTAAATTTGAGACTTTTTTTTGCAGTGTGACCAACAATCAGCCGAAAACTTGCAACAACTGTGGGACGAGGCCAATCAGGAATGCCTTGGATAGTCCTCAACCAGCTCTTTGTGGAATTTCTATTCATTAAATTTTGGTGGACGTTAAGGGTATAAGTGTTTTTACTAATACTTTTGGTTTGGGTCCAAAATTTAGCGTGCACCTTTCTTTCATACTTACATACTCAGTCACTCACTGGGAAAAATGTAATAAGAAAAAGAAGAGAAATTCATAGTTTTTTTTAAACACACGATCTGTAATACAAACCAAACTTACATTAATTGTATTCCGTAGAACAAACCACAACGCAAAACAGTTTTGCATTCATAATGTCTTCATATGCCGTCTGCAGTCCTTTCAGCCTGTCGTGAGTATAGCTACTCTAATTATTTTATTAAAAGAGCATTTTTCAGGCTTTCCCCCCAAAGATAAATGTCCGAGGATAGCTTCCTATCGGGTAATTTATTAAGGATTTGCTTCTTGGCGTAAAACAAGCTATAAATTTATTTAATGATGGAATTATAAATCATTGTTTTAAAAAATCCCATTATTCACGAGGAATCCTTGGCGAAGAAGAGAGATATATCACCTACAATTTATAACTGATAGTATTTTAATTATTTTCGCCTTTTCATAAATCGTAAGGCGCTTCCGTCCCCCCCTTTTCGATATCGCATTGCATGACACACTGAAGTCGTAATAAATTGTTAACTTTCAGCTAAGTGTGTCTCCAGAGAAAAATGTTTTCTCAGCCGCAATTGAAATATCTTCTTATCAACAATATGGATGGCCTTTGTTCTGTTTTAAATGAATGAACTCGGTTGCAAATTTTCAGATGAATTTTAAAGCCTTAAAATTTCTTTTTTTCACTTCGGACTAAATGTCGGGGGGAAAAAAACTATGTAGAAAAAGATTTCGGGTTCGTGCAGTTCTGTAGCTTCATCGGCAGTCGATGTCCAAAATTAAGGTTACAAGCATGAAAAATCTGGAGTGATTCCACTCGACTTTCCAAACATTTGATCTTCACGAAACGCTTAAATAAATTCATTCAACTCAATTGAGACGCTAGTGCACTTCAAATAATTTTATCGGCAGTTATAATGAACTGATGTCCGAAATAACGGTTACCAACATGAAAATCTGGAGTCATTCCACTCGGCTTTCCAAATATTAGATGTTCACGAAACGCTTAAATAAACTCATTCATTTCAATCGAATGTAGTGTTCAGACGCTAGTGCACTTCAAGTATTTTCATCGGCAGTTATAATGATCTGGTGTCCAAAATTAAGGTTACCAACATGAAAAATCTGAAGTGATTCCACTCGACTTTCCAAACATTTGATCTTCACGAAACGCTTAAATAAATTCATTCAACTCAATTGAGACGCTAGTGCACTTCAAATAATTTTATCGGCAGTTATAATGAACTGATGTCCAAAATAAACGTTACCAACATGAAAATCTGGAGTGATTCCACTCGGCTTTCCAAATATTTGATCTTCACGAAACGCTTAAATAAATTCATTCATTTCAATCGAATGTAGTGTCCAGACGCTAGTGCACTTCAAGTAATTTCATCGGCAGTTATAATGATCTGGAGTCCAAAATTAAGGTTACCAACATGAAAAATCTGAAGTGATTCCACTCGACTTTCCAAACATTTTTATGTTCACGAAACGCTTAAATAAATTCATTCAACTCAATCGAATGTAGTGTTCAGATACTAGTGCACTTCAAATAATTTCATCGGCAGCTATAATGATCTGATGTCCAAAATTAAGGTTGCAAACATGAAAAATCTGGATTGATTCCACTCGGCTTTCCAAACATTTGATGTTCACGAAACGCTTAATTAAATTCATTCAACTCTCGAATGTAGTGTTCGGACGCTAGTGCACTCCAAATAATTTGAATGCATACACTGCAATGTATAAGAATCCTTTTTTGTAACTCTGTTTAAAACTGTAAGCCTTACACACATCAAAAATTTATGTAAGTATGTATGATAGTGACCTAAAATTATAAGCTTTACTAACTTGAGCTCAGTCGAATGCACCTTACAAACACTAGCGCACAAGTTAGGAATTCGGTATAGTAATACCTCATGCGCTCAAAGGCAGGAAACGGTAACAAAAATATTTGCACAGGAGTTTAATGTAAGCTGATAACAAATGAAAGCAACATTCGTCAAAATAGGATACGTTATAACTCTTTATCGCTTCGTTTAATAAGAATTTGTGGCGTAATGTACGTATAAGAATTATTTTTTAGAGTCCTGTACGAAAACTATTAGCCCTACACACAACAAAATCTATACAGGGCATGCGACGATGATCTATAATATAAATACCCAATTTCCACTTATTCGAATCCACCGTTAGACTCTAGCGCTTTTTCAAGAATTTCCGTTTACAGATCATGATATAAAAGAAAAATTAGTTTTTTGCAATCCTCTGAAAAAGCCACGTCCTCTATACACCAAAATCAATACTGGTCGTATGAAGGTGATCTATAATACATACACCAAATGATAGCTAAATCGAATGCACCGATTAGACGCAAACATAACGCTCATTTAATCTGCTCACACATGCAGACATCTCGTAAAGATAGCGTAAACAAATCCAGAAGACCTCAAAATGTGTAAATACTTCAAAATCTCGAATTCGAATTTTTTCATGGTTACAATATTTTCCTTACATGATGCATGTTCAAAAAGTAAAAATGAAATTTTCCGAGAAAAAGAATTGAGTTTAATTCATTGGAATTCGGTTTATTAATACCTCATGTTCTCAAAGGCAGGAAATGGTAACAAAAGTACGAGGGCGAGTCAAATGAAAGTAAGCCAATGCGAATATGTGACAAACAGAGAACTTTATTTAAAAGTAGTCTCCATGAACACTGAGACATTTGTCCCATTGACAAACGAGCTGCAAGATTCCGGTCACATAAAACTTCATAGGCTGCTAATACAAAAAGTCTGTAACTGACTCCTTCTCGGCGGCGTCCGACACGAATCTGGTACCCTTGAGATGTTTTTTTCAGTTTCCCGAAAATGTGAAAGTCACATGGCGACCAATCTGAGCTGTATGGCTTTGTCGAATCAGCTCATCAGCCTGTGGATGTGCAATGTGTAATGGTGTCGGGGGTGATTGCGAGGTGGCTTTGGCGCAGTCTTGGATTGTCTTTGCAACTTTCATGTCCTTCTCTGAACCATTTGCTCCAACGCTTCAGAGTGGCTAATGCGATGCAATGTTCACCGTACACGGCAGTCATACGGCGACTCATTTCTTGCTGGGAAACACCTTCAGCTGTCAAAAACATGACCACACCACGCCGTTCCTCTTTTGGAGCGTCCATTATGCCATGCTATCGTCTTCAACACAATGTATGAGCGCCTTAAAGAGCTTTAACCTGACACTTTCGCTTCACTTTCGTAAATGAGGGATGTCTCTGGGCTATGCGTGTGCGTCGCAGATGGTGGGCCGAACGATTCTTGTGCGGGGTGGGGGGGGGGGGGGTGTTGGATTACTTTCATTGGACTCGCCCTTGTATTTGCACATTAGTTTAATGTAAGCTGATAAGCAAATGAGAGCAGCATCCTTCAAATTAGGATACGTCATAACTCTTTACTGCTTCATTTAATAAGAGGTGTGACCACCACAGAAAGCTATACAATCTTCACATCGAACTCTCATACTGTTAATGAGGTTATTGATTATCGATGTGGCAGTATTTCCCATCCTTCCAAAAAGAGCCGATTTTAACGCCTGAAGGGTCTTTGAAGAGGATTGTCCAATGGTTATCCTGGTTGATACAATGGTTATCCTGGAGCGTTCCAAGAGTGTTCTATGGGACTTCCATGCCATAAAGTTGATACCCACTTCTTTCAGATAATCGTCGGCTTTTTAACTTTAATTTTGAACCCCAGGGAGATGCAAAAACAGCAAATTTCCTTCTATTTTTGTCTTGTAGGATAAAAATGCCACTCACGCTTATTTTAGTGTCGCTTCATGATTATGGCCGCTTCTGCTTGCCTTGTGTGTGTAACAGACTGCGGAACTCACTTTATTGCTATTATATTATTTAAAATTAAACATTCGTTCATTAACTTTAAATATGATTAATAGAATATTATAAGGGCCTTATTCATCAGGTTAAATGCTCATAACGGCCAGGGATTAAGATAAATTCACAATCCACGTGTAGACTGGGATTATATTTCTCACACAAGAGGGTTAGTATTGCTATCTGATGAAAAACAATACTAGAAGTAAATTTGCATCTTCTCGAAGTACCTTCTAAACTAAACACTTTTATCGTTTAGATGCACTTTCATCCATAAAGTTTAACATATATGCATTGCATGGATATTGCACGTTTAATATAGCACCTACGTTCTAAGTAGATTAATTTTTTAAGCATACTTACTCAATTTTTTCCTTCTAGAAGATACTAACGCTCGTAAAAAATTATGTATACATATATTTCTTCATTTAATTTTTTTTTCCTGAAAGCTGTTTCCATAAAACCTGTTTATAGATAATGTTAGAGACAACAGATTGCATTACTATAAAACATTTATTTTCTTGTACGGTCTTTCTATAGTAAATAATATTGCTATAAAAAGCGTAATTGCCCTTAAAGTTTTTCACAACAAACTCATGTTTCATTTTTTAAGGCGTTTCAGTTATTTTTCTTCTTTAGCTACAAGCAACGAGTAAGAAATATTTGAATTATTTTATTATAATTGTTAAAAAGACTAAACGAAATTTACGCGTTCTTACGCGTACGCTTTATATACTTACTAAGTATATAAAAAGTATATCTTGCAGAAACCCTCCTTTTTACTATTATAATTGATTAAAACGCTAATAAAAGCTCACGTGTTTTTTTATTAAGTATATGGCAAGTATATTTTGCAGAAACTGCTTTTTCTAATTATTACAATTGTTTAAAACATTAAAACAATATGTACATGTTTTTTAATAGGTATATAAAAAATATATTTTGCAGAAACATTTTTTAAGTATTATACGTAATTCTTTAAAACACTAAAAGAGTTTACAAAATTTTCTTAAGTACATAAAAACTATATTTTGTAGCCACATTTTTTTAATCGTTATAATTGTTTAAAGCAATAAAAATTTTTACATGAAATATTTAAAAGTTTATTTTGCGAAAACCTTTTATTTTATAACCATTATAATTGTTCAAGACACTAAAAAAGTTTATATGCTTTTTAATAAGTATACAAAGTACATTTTGCAGAAACATTTACATTTTTTCTGGTTAATGCCATTTTCTCTGGTGATCTAATTAATTTCAGATTTCAGTTTATACAACTCCATTTATAATCAAACACCGTTGTGCCTGATAATTGCGACACAGCTAATCAAACTTAAGCAGTCTGTTAATCAAAACGGCAGTTCTTTTCACATGCAAATTATTGAAGCCTGAAACATTCGAATCGACCCGAACTAACCCTTGGATCCGTCCTTTAATCAATAACGCCCTATAAATTTCGCTAATTGAAATTCATTCTAAGTTAACACAAGAATTCAAATGTATGCAGCCTCCTGAATAACACCATTAATGCATCAGCGTGTTCGCGAGTACATTTGTGAAGCACTATATGCACTGCACTCCGATAAGACTGCCGGAGTAGAATTAATCAGACGTACGGTAAAGGAGGGGATCAGTCGTTTTGAGTCAAATAAATAACAATGTAAATCGAGTAAACGTAGCTCTTAGAAAAAGGTTTAATTACAAGTTGTTTGTATTATTTTACTACTATAATGAGTGTGTCTAAATAGCGTATAATTAGTAGTCATATATATGTACAGTTAATCACTAAAATATTAGGTTGTGACGAAAGTTTTCCGCCACTGCAAGTATTGCCTGTACAAGCAGTGTTCGCGTTGGTGTCTCAAATATTTTGCGAAACCATTTTTGTTATTTGAAAGAAAAAGACTTGTTTTAGAGCACTGTGTTGTGAAATCTGTAAAGCAATATCGTTATGATTAAGTATAAAGGGTCTGAAATGGAACTATCACGCTACCAGATTGAACCATCATCAACTCTCAGTTCTGTTGCAAAAATTCAGCTACAGAAAGACACCAAATCTTGTGTACAGCTTAAAGTACTACTGTTGTATCATATGACACTGTGAAGATTTGGTACCGAAAGTTCAAAAACGAGGACTAGGACATTTAGAGAAGCAGAGCGCTCTTTCCGGCCTAATGATGCTGATGAGGACCGCCTACGGCAATCGCTGGAAGAAGATAAAATATTGATCCACTCGAGAGCTAGCTAAAAGAGTTAGACTTTAGTGCCATGTCCATTAGTCGCGCTAAGCATCGCATAAACTTGACATATAAGGTCAATAGCCTGGTACCACGTGAGCTGACTCAAGCAAATCTCGCGGAAAACTTTCGTTACAAATAGTAAGAATGCAACATGAGTAATATAACATGTCCGGTCAGTGTCATAGGTGTTGTCTGATATGAATTTATGGATTATTTCAAGTTGTTTTTTTACTGTTTTGCTAATTAACTTTTATTATTCTGTCTGTAATATGCTGTATATGCGCGCTATAAATATGATTCTTTTATCATTATAAATATATTGATAAGCAATGTTGAATATCGATCTTTATTTAATGTATCACAAGTTACAGAAGTCTATGGATTAAAATTTTCAGGGCATCAACATTGAATAAATACATCCTCCGTTCTAAAAAATATCCCCAATCTGTAAAATGTGTTCAATGCATAAATTAAATTATGTGCAAAATTTTACTTTTTCATCATAAAAAATTTTCAGAGTTATGTTTAAACAAAGATGGTGATGAACTAAAACTTAAATGCAAGCATTTACAGCTAGAATGCAATCATTATTTTCTTATTAATTTATTTACAACCCTGTACTGTGATCATATAACAAGATTTTTTCCCCTGTAGAGCCATTTAAACGTGGTTTAAATCAGCAAATAGTTATTTTCATCTCTCTGACAGTTTTTAGAATAAAATGATCAATTTTTTACATCACTTCATTAGTCGACTTCTAACTTACGCTATATTTATTACTATTGATTATACTCCTTAAAGAGCTCTAACTTACTCTGCATATGTGATCGTTCCACAAATAATAGTTAATAGGGAAATAATTAAATATCTCTTAAAAATCCAAAACAATAAGTTGAAAAAGTAGCATATACTGCTCATATATTACGTATGTAATATATGAGCAGTATATGCTACTTTTGTAATTCAACACCTACTAGTCTTTGTCTAGCAGAACCTCAGTCAATAAAAATAAGTTAATTCAAAAAAAATAAAAATAAATACAATGCAAATACAGGTGACCACAAGAAAACTTTGCGGATAATATGACCCCTTACGAACCAGTCAGTCTGTTCAATCGATCAAGATGAAATCTCAGAGATAGTTATTCCGATGTGTGAATTTGAGATTCTGTGAATGGCAACAAAGTGGCGTTCCCCTTTACGATAATACGTACAGAAACCCGAAATTTCGAATGATAACATCTATTTTTTTTCAGTCTAAAAATGATCGGCGCACGATAAAACCCCTAAGAACGTGGGAACGGTACACGCATCACAAAAATTGGAAGCGTTTTCTGCGCACAAAAATAGGTTTGTGAATGGCCACTAAAAACACGATAAGGCACACGGAGGAATTTCACATATGACAGAAGCAACACGCCATATCTTTCCTTTGCCGTATGCAAATTTCCTCCCTGTGCCTCAATCGTGTTTTTATAGCTGTTTTTTTGTGCGCGCATAACATGTCCATATTGCTGCAGAATAGTCTGCTAGTTTCTGGGTCCGTCGTTCTAAAGTACAGTAGGTGTAGAAAGTTCTAGTAAGGAGTCCACTTGTCAGAATGGTACACGAATTTTATTGCCTCTAGTACTTCGTGGAACAATCAGCTGTACAAAACTCACAAGCACGATGAGACAGCAACGTGCTTATAACAGTCCGCTTAGTACAGAAGCTTTCATAAATGCTGTATTTCTCACACAAAATAAAACACTTCCACAGGCAAAAATTCAGTGGAAACATACGAGGGAAATCATAAACTGTCCCTCAAGACTCAGCAATGAAGAATTTACACACAGCACTTAAAAACAAAGCTTCAAAAATCAAGAGAAAATACCACTTCTATAGCGTCAATACAAAGCCTTAAGCTTTCACGGACATCTGCTCTCTGATCAAGCAGAAGCAAGATTGACTGGATCGGGGCCGAGCGCACCTATTTATACTTTCTGACGTACACGTTCCAGAAAACTCGGGACCCTTCTACGTACACGTTCCAGAAAACTCGGGACCCTTCTAAAGAGTCCCCGAATAATCGCGTTTGATTACGTCATAGAAATATTAATGAATACAAGGCTGATATGTGATGTTAATGCAGGAAAAACACCTTTACAAGCCCATTGGGAAAATTGCTGCAAATGTCCGAAATATTGTCAAGCTTGGCACCTTTTTGGCGAAATATCGCTAAATTTGACCCAAAAATATCCCCAAAAGTGAGGTTAGCGAAGGTCACCTATATTTTTCGAGATACTAGAAAACTCTATACTAATTAATGGGGAAACACAGAACTCCGGTTCTAGTATATCCGGTTCTAGTTAACCGATTTTGAAGCAACAAAATCCGAAATTTAACTAATTTAAGCTGTTTAGTTTTTTATCATGCGTGGAGCATTTTGCGACGGAAAAATATAGGTATTGCCATTCGAAAATTTGGAGTTTCTAAACCTATAACCTTAACTGTAAGCGCCATTTCGTTGCCGTTTCACATAATCTCGAACCCATACCTTTGAATAACTATCTCTGAAATTTCATCTCGTTCGGTTAAACAGACCAGCTCCTAAAAGTCTATATATCGGCAAAGTTTTTGCATGGCCCCATTCTGCATAAAACGGAAAAACATCTGAAGTACAATGCCCCAAAATATAGGCAAAAATTATCATAAAAATTTTATGATAAGGATCTGATTCTCAGTTTTCCAAATTACTGCTATTTCTACAAATGAAATCTTACCCTCTATAAATTTTCCAAAGAACCGCAAGTAAAGACTACTCGATTATGAGCGATGCCCGGTGGCGTAGCCAGAAAATTTTCATGAAGGGGGTTACGAAAATATACATTTTGTATGGCAAAAAATTCCTCATGGGGGGGGGGTGTTATGACACCCTTACCGCTCCCCTTTGGCTACGCCACTGGCGATGCCAAAACATTAATAATTAGTCGTATTTTTATCGCGATATTTTTATCGAAGTGGAGGTATTGTGCAACACTTTCTGATAATTAAATTTTCCTATATATTTTGAATAATTTTTTTAAATGCTCCCTGATATGCAAATAAAACTCGTGACTTCTATCTTCTTACATTTGTATTACCATACTTGATATTTTTTAGTATTTCATAATCTTGCTGATTTCTTTAAACTTACGTTTTCGTAAACATTTTATCAATATCCTTATCCTTTTTTATTTGGCTGACGTACATAAAACATTGACGTACATAAAATAACTAAAAACATTTTCTGGAGATTTTTTTTTTTTTTTTAACGCCTTCAGAACTTGGAATAACTTAAAACTGAAAATTATATGAAGAAACTTTTTCATGTTCCTAGCTGTTGTCTGACGCTCTAATATTTCATACTTTACGTCACGAGCACTCTTATTAATCATTGCTTTTGGATATATATATCGTCAAACTCTTCCCGTACACTATTTGATACTTTAAGTAAACATTTTCCTTAAAAGCTACTCCGCGTTATTGCTTCGAGAAGTTCAATTTTCTTTGTATAGGATGAAATTTCTAGTTTACAGCTTATACCTTTACGCTTCAAAATTAATCCTCGAGTAAGTACAGTTTTCTGTCGCTTATAGGGATATTTGAATAAAGTTTGAATTGAGCACACCGTACTCTTTGTAATCGATATAGTCTGCATCAAAGCATGAATGAATCGTGAGTAATATAATAAAAGACGTTAAAAAAAGAATTGCGAAATATATTACCTAACGCTGCGTACCATATGCTTCGCTTGTTAACCCTTCAACGCGCAGTGTTCCCGCTCTGGGATAACCAAACTCTGACGTTTTGACTGTTGCCAGTCACGAAGAATAGATTGGATTTCTATAAAAATAGCTGCGGGTGACATCGCTCCACGAGAATCCTTTACTTTTTAGCACGTCATTTCCCGTGAACAAAATGGTCACGATTATTTTTAATAGCACGGACATCTGCTGAAAAATGGAAGAATGCGAGAACAGCTGGATAGATTGCCCCATGCTGAAAATAGGGCAGCCGTTGCCATCGCTCGACTTAACTACCAGCAAGATGGTGGACGATCGAAACGTTCATCGCGTGCCACAGATCTAGAGACCCTTTTTTGACGGCAGCTGGCTGTGCCGCACAGCCAGCTATGGTTTGTGTGGTTATTGTATTGTCCTTGAAATAGATGAATGCTTTTAAAAACTCATGCAGAGCGGAATTATTTTGAATGCTCCTGTAGAAGAACTATACTGCTGTAGACACTACTTTAAATGGAGAGCCTTATTTTGTAATTAATTGTAGCATGCATCAGTTAAGTACTGTTTGAATTCCAGACTGCGTCGTTACAATGTACACTATGTAGTTCATAACTGCCATATCGGTAAAGATAATCGTTTAACTTTAATTGTTGGCAGTATTCCACAAATACTTAAAATGCATATATTTTATGAATTCAGACTTTTCGTTTTTTCCCACAATACATTTCGAGACTTTTTGAGGGTTCGAGTGAAATTTTCTGCAAAAAAAATAACATTTTCTGATTATTTTCGGTTTTTAAAACGTTTTACATGAACGGTGCACCAAAAACACCATTGCATGTCACCTAGATGCATCCTGAATTAATCGCGTGATAATTGTTATCTCCCACATTTCCTTATCGATAACAAGCTATGTTTTTAGCACTAGAGGGATTTTTTCTGTAGACATATTTTTGTGGACCGATTTGCGTCGACACGTTTTCGTTGCACTTTTCAATAGGGTTGACACCACTAGGGAGGGGAGTAAAATGTTGAAAGTCGCCAAGATTTGTAATTTTTTGTAATTTATCGCCAAATTTGGAGTCTAGAAATAAGTCCCCAAAGCTGCAAACTAGCTTCTCTTCCATATTTTGCGAGAAATTGGAAAACGCTACAGTTCATTAGAAAGGAGAAGTATAGTTAGAATATCTGACGAACAGTTTTAGTAGGCGATTTCAATACAGATTTCAATTCTGAAAAGTGTTTCGTGGATCAAGAAAGACAAACACGGCCGACTCATTGATTAGGATGCCCATTCCAAACAGTATTTGCACAGGTGAGGTGAAGTTATAATATGCTTGGCGAAGATTGTACAACAGTTCTAATTGGCAATTTTAATAAAGGTTTTGATTCCAAAGAAGTACTTTATGGAAGAAACATACGGAACACTTATGAATAATGATACACTTTCCAGCTTAATGGAATAAGGAAGAAAAATTAGACGACGCATGGATTATGATACTTTCTAATGTACTTTAGTGCGTATTTAAAATATGAAAGTGTATCAGAATTTTGTATTAGTTTTTTTTTTTTTTTCACACAATTTGTCTGTCAGCACCTTTATTGCCAAATAATGTCAGCCTTTCTTGTCCCATTCACTGTACATGTTTATCGCGTAGCTACAGATAGCGTCATACCTTCAATAAGCTCTGAAACATAAACAAAGGAGGAAAAAAGTTAGGACTCAGGCCCGAAAGTTTTCTTCCCATCCCAAAAGAGCCCCGGATTCGTTTATTGATGATGAATTTCATTCAAGGTAGCTTTCGATTGAATTTCGGGAAAGAATGATTCCCATTCTCGCCACAATATCTACGGCATCATCCATCCTTGAAACCTCGTTCCCAGGGGGTGGGGGGGGGGGGAGGCGGGTCTCGATTTCTTTGTTTCACGCAACACAAAGACCATTTTCAGAAATAGCTTTTGACGGTTTTAATAAAATTTCGTTTGATTGTGGGTGGTGTTTTGTTCTTCCTTTTTTTTTTTTTTTTGTTGTTCTTCCGATCTTCTGTCGCGTAAAACCTCAAAGTAATTTACCGACTGCATTACTTCTTCATTGAGGAAGATTATTTCTCTCTTACTTTTAGATATAACGTATTACACTGATGAGCCTTGTCATTGTTTGTTTTACTTGTGTAAATAGTTTTATGGGATTTAATTTGGGCAGATTGTGGCTGTTCGTTCGTTGCTCCGTCTGTTTCCTTCAGGCATTCTCTAGTGATAAATATGCACCCTTGTAGCATCCATAGTTTAAAAGACGTTCAGAACACGTTCAAAACACGTCTTTTTACGTTCAAAAAACGTATTTTGACGTTCAAAAAAACATATTTTGAACGTCTTGAAGGTCTTTGAATGGTTCAAAAAAACATATTTTGAACGTCTTTTGGATTAGTTGTAGAAAGGCGTGAGTTATAACATAATCTAAATATATTGTTCCCAAATACAGTAAAAATGGTCTCTAATCAAAATTATGTGCCTAGATGACTCTGAATAAATTTAATCCTCAATATAAGTGGGCAAACAGTGCGACACTGGTTTAGAAGTTTAACAATTAAAATTACTTTTCATAAAACTTAACGAATGCCAGTAATTTTCTGACATGTCCTGGATAAAGAAAGATTGCGGTATTTGTGGGTTATAGCGGCCACCAAACTTGGTTGTGGCAACGCTAGGATTACGACAAGATCCCAACTATACTTTGGGACAGCAAACGTTTTCTTACACTACCATCTTCGAGATGCATCTCTGTTGCTTAACTATTTAATTTTAGTGTCAGCTATAACCCTCCAAGTACCCAGACCTTTTGTGAATTAGACCGGAAGATGTCGCTTTGCTCAACGCTAGACTGGAGGCTTTCAAAGACACGTCCCAGAAAGCAGCTATCGGTACAGAACGGGAATCGCTGCCGCGTAGCGTCTTTGCAACTAATGGGATTTTACACCCATTAGTTGAGAAACATGGGTGCCAGCCCAACAAGGGGCCCCCCCCCCCTGGATTTTTGTATGCAGTGTTTTCCCTTGCTTTTTTGCTCTTTCCAACATGGTAACCATACGTTGAAGTAGTCTTTGCCCCCCCAACCCTGGGAAATATTCTGCCGGCGCCCATGTTGAGAAGCAGTGTAAGATGGTGCTGTAAAGTGTTTTATAATCCATACGTTTGAAATGGTTTGTCTTTCTTGTTGATGCATTCATTAAGGAGTATTAGAAACCAACACCATGGGTTTTTAAAAAAAGGGGTGGGGGGGGGATCGGTGCATAATGCGTTGAAAGCAGAAAACAGTGGAACATCTTCATTTCCTTATCTCTGCAATTTCATGCAATCCCTGTAATAAATAAGGTAGACAGGGAGCACATTTGAAAGAGACTGATAAATGAAAGCTAGTCTTACTCCCTTTTTTTTTAGCTCCGTTCTCTCTTTTATCCCAAAAGCGTCGAAGAAAATGAAAGCGCCAAAGCAAAACTCGCACAGTCAATAAAAATTTATCATTTCTGTTCTCCCCATATCTTTCTTTGTAATGTTGATTAGAATCATCACCACAATACCAGGCTAATGAGTGTTTATTCGGAGATTTCTCCTCGACAGAAAAAAAAAAGGCAGTAGGTGGGTGGGGAGAGAGGATATTACCATTAACAACGTCGACAATATTGAAATTCCTATTCCTTTAAAAGTCTTTTTGAGCCCGTAATGTCCTTTAACGTATTCATTATCGAGGCAAACATCATTAACAAAGCGCGTTTGCCGGACCCAACTATTTAAACAAGCATGTGTTGAACCTAATGGTCCTCGGCAATGCATACAGTGGGGATAATGGTTTTGTGATACTTTTAAGAATCTTTTAAAGCAGTTTTGTCTGTCTGTCTCTGCTTTTGCAAATGAATGAATTAACATGCGGGGGATACTTATTTGCGGCGCGCATGCTTCATTGTCTGCCCCGGATTTCTTAGAATAAGGTTTTGCTTTAAGCAGATAAGGAAGTTTTCCGGTTATTTTAAGTAATTGATGCACACAAAAAAAAAGCTCGCGAAAGTAGATTTGGCGTAACAAAGACGCAGTGTCGTTTGCGCGAATGTCTTTTGAATTAGGATAATGAACGAGAAGAACACATAATAAGTTAAATAAAGTTTTAATAAAAAATTTCAACTATTCAGAACAGAAGTGAGATTTTCGTCCTCTTTTGTATTGGTAATGTTTTCCCTTTTTTGCCCGGAATGTGATTAGCGTAAACAATTAATGATTTTGTCAAGCGTTTGCTCGACTAAAACTCAACGAAAAGTCGCAAAAGTTTGTTTATTCTAGAGCCCCTATAATGTACAGGCCGACGCATGTCCGCCATTTTTGTGCCACCGTCTGTCAGATTTAGCGCATTCATCGCCTCTTCGGCACTTTTAAACCTGAGCTGCATAGATGAACAATATGGTCCACTCCCAAACATGTTCATGGCATTTCAATATCTATTTTTTCCATTTGTAGATTTCAGTAGGAAAATTAAACATTCCATTGTCTAAACTGGAGTGACTCGAACAACTAAAGGCTGAACAACCTTACAAATCGCTTTTTTTCCAATTCCAGAGCTTAAACAATGTTTGAAAGTTTTAAATTATTACAGCGAAACGGTCACCTGGGTTAAATCAATGACTGGTTTGCCACTTATGGCAACCCTTTAGCATAGGAATTAGCAATTAGGAGATTTATTGACTTGCATATATAAGAGCCTTAATGCATTCCACTTAAATTTAACCGGATCTTATTAATATATTATGCATCGTGTCTCTTTCTCTCAGAACTTTCCAACAGACACGATTATATTTATACGTTTACTAACCTCGATTTTTCACTGCAGCAAATTAAAATGTTAATTTGATTTTTTAATTATGTGTTCAGTAATTGTGCTTTATTCTTTAAAAATATATTTTTACGTATGCATTAAGAGTATTTCTAAAAAATACAATTCAGTTTCTTTAAATTTCTGTTAAAATAAAAATCTTTATGGACTTTCAAATGTTTATTCGTTACAATTTTACTTTCTTGCTAGTCAGTCGAAAGGTCGAATTGTGTATGAACAGCAACACAGTGGTGCTATTAACACATATTATGCCGTTTAATTCTTGAAATATCAGAAAAAATCATATCCTTTCTCTATCTTTCTTCTACTTTTCAGTTATTTTATTTCAGCGTGAATTCTCCAAAGTTTGATTTCTAACTTCTTATTCTGACCAAAAAGAAAAAAAAAGTCTGGGAAATATCATTCAATGATAATTAATTTTCTGCTGTTTTAAAAACAACGTTATTCGTTTGTTTGTTTATTTAATTTTAATTGATCCTTCGCTCTTCCGGAGTACTTACACAATTATTCATACTTTTTAATCTATTCCTTCTCCAGAAATTTCTCGAGTGTATACTGGGAAAACTCGCTTCCTTATTCCCTGGTTATTCTTCCGCCGCTAAAATGAATAGTGCTTAAAAACATATTAAAGAGCGGAGAGAGAGTACATTGCAAGTATTAAATCTTCTCTGAAGAGCTTTCTTATTATGACGAAAAAAAAAAAAAACACGGCGAAGAAGAAGTCAAAAACCATCATTACGTTCCATATTTTCTTAAGTACATGATTCACTACCCTGCAGTGAATAGCAGAAAATAAACATTCTCGTCACCCCCGAAATATTTAATGGGTAAAAAAAGAGGCACTAAGGGGGAAACATTTTTGAAAAGAATTGTTAGGGCATCTCTTTCTTTTTCTTTTCCGGGAAAGTATGGTGATATATTTCGCTGGACGTCCCCTGAACATGTTTTTGCATTGCAGATGCTGTAAGCGGCTTATGACTGTTATTTATACAATGCAAGTGGTAATGTTTGTCCTCGGAATTTTGGAAGCAGCAGTTCAAGATATTACGTGCCCTCTTAAATATGGATGATGAAGGATTATAAGAAGATGAGTGAATAAATTTGGAGGTCCTCTCCTTTTTCTTTCCTCCCCGGGAAGGAGATCTGAACACTTTCAGGATATTCTGCGGTGTGGCTTGGGCGAAAAATGGAAGGTTATTGCTGCTTTTTATGCAGTTTCGGTATTTATTTATTTATTTTAACCCGAGTATTCCTGGTTAAACACGATGCACTTAAGAGAGAAACAGTTTTATCGCCAACAGAGTTACTTTAAAATATATATATATATATATATTAAGCAGAATAAAGTGATAAATATATGGCGACGAGCCGCTTTTTCCTTTTAGTATGACTTCTGATTAGATATATTTTCAGGTGAAATCATGGTTGAAATTTTGTGGAACCAAGGAATATGTTTTTTCTTTAACAGAAATAAGAGGGTCGTCCGGAAAGTAAATTTTCCATGGCCAGTGGGGTTATTGAATTAAGATTGTAGTTTGGATAATTAACTGGAAAAAAAAATGATGTATCGCGTCCTTTACAAACTTTCAATATATAATCAGATGTTTTAGGGTGAGCAGAATCAAAAAGCTTTTTTCCCTATAAAATAAAATTTTATTCTTAGAAGACTAGCAATATATATATATATATTTTCATCGTCAAAAAACATTCAGTTATGCATATTTACAATGTTAAATTAGAATGCTCGTACATTGCAAATGAATTTATAAACTGCATGATATTTTTCGGACCAAAAGTATATGTAAAGCAACAAGCTACCAAAGAAAAATAATGTATTATTAGATCATACATCCTTACTGGACTTTTAAAAATGCTCGGTAATAGATTTCACCATTACACAACCTTAAATAAAAAGGATCGATTACCATTTCTTTTTCTTAAAACATGAGATGATTTAGGGTTGAAATACCACTTAAGGTTGAAACACCAATGGATACTTCTTGCATTGAATCTTTCGTACCTCTTTGGCCCAAAACCGTTATAAAAATGATCATCAGGATTCGTGAATCGATTTTTAGCACTTAAATGACTTTTGATTAATAACCTACGGAATTATTAAACCACACAATAGTGGAAACAACCCAGAAATAAATCCGCTAGAAAGTTTTCCCGGGTAATAAATAATTCGAAATAGCCATTAATGGCTTTACACTAAGGCTGTGATAAATGATTTTAACATGGATTTAGCACTCTTATATTGCGTATTGTGGTAAGCAAGAAAGGGTTTCGAGTTTAATGGGGTAAGTAGCATCTCATAAGCTTGTGTTTCTTTAAGTAATTGCGGGCGAATCATTTGTTATCTTGGCAGATCTAACAGATTGCTTCAGATGTAAGTTGTATTTCAAAACATCTAAGAATTATAATGCACCGTACGAATTATCTGTGAAAAACATAAATAAAACTATACAAGTTGCATGTAAAAAGATTTCCTTCTATTTCCAAATATGTTTTTGTTGGGAACAAAAAAAAAGTCCAATTTTTCCGTTATTTGTTTATAATAATTATCGAAAATTGTGTAACATATATAAATCTCTTGCATGTGCAAACGAAAAAAGCGTAATCGATGTGAATTCAAGTGCATGAGAAATGTGTATAATTTAACAGACATATATAATAAAGTCTGATGGCAAAATTAATTAAAACTTTGTAAAATAGCGCACATAAAAAATACTTATTTGTTAATATTAGTTACTTATAGACTATTTATTATTTAAAGATAACTACTGGGTTATTTTACAGAGTTTTTGATTAATGTTAGCTTTATAACCCCAGTTTTTTATTAAGTGTTCTAGTTAAATTCATATCGCGTCCACAGCATACATTTTTTTCAAAGTAGCTGTTATTGTCTTGAACCGACACTTCCTATATATAGAAAGGTTAATAACTGAAGCTTTGATGTCATCACTAGATCTACTAAAATGACGTTATAATAGTTTTACTTTCAGGAAGTAAAATTATTTAAAATTTCTGGTGATTGCTACAAATATTTAAAAATATCTTAAGCTAAAGATAAAAATTAAAATACCTTTCTGATACAAAATAATTCATTATGATCGATTTCTGTATCATATTATATAATTAGTGATGGTTAAAAATTGCCAATTGTTATGAAAGTAAATTTTCTATCGTAAGTCATTAAAAATAGTTATACGTGAGTAAATTCACCAAATAATTGGTATAGTATTACTTTGTGAAAGTAAAAGTGTGATGACGTCATTTTAGTAGGCCTGTTGATGACGTAAAATGTTCTGTTGTTTAACTGCTTTTTCTATCTTGGAGATATTGCTTGAACAGGATTCGAATTTCTCGAGGCTGAATTCAAATTCAATATTTACTTTCAAAGCCCGATGTAAACGCCTGTATTGTTTGCTTAGAGGTATAATCTCCGTAGAGCTGAACCAGTACTTCAACGTACAGTTGTCTGGTTGAACTGTTTTACAGTGTTTAGATCACTCAGGTATTAGCATTCGTCAGCAAATCAAATACTCCAAATTGAAATTTCACGGTCCACAGTAAGTCTCCGCCACAACAGTAACGTACAATCCGACGCACGAATTCGTCGCCAACAAAGCTGATGCGTTTAATCGCAGCGTTAAAATCTAATTGTACAGACTTATTTCTAAATTTCTCATTATCATTCCCGATACACTTTTCTACTCCTCACACACAGACACCCCTCCCACTTCCTCATATTAATGTCCGGCGCTTTCGAATTTCAAACGCTTTGCAAAATCCTCCCGTTATTAGTTTCCATTTCATAAAATCCATCTTCGGCGCGCCATTATCCGGTCACTTTCCAGTAGTATCTGCACCACGTGAAATCCCGACGTTTTCGGAATTACACGCCAGGCAATTAAATTTCACTTTTCGATTAAAAGCGGAGTTGTTTAATCCCCGCCACACACACACACACACATTGCCGTGCTACCGAAAAATTGTCTGTTTCAGAGACCAGTGTATGTGTGTAACGTACCTTGTACGAATGATTATGCGCATTAATTAGCAAGTAAATGTGTTCTGAGGCATAGAACACTAATTCGAGGGGAATTTCAAAGAAAGAATAAAGAAAAACGAAAGATATTGCCTCGTATATAATGATCGTCCGCTCTCCTATCTCTCTCGAAACGTGTTCTTTCATTTCTTTTTTTTTTTTTTTTTTCGTTTCTTTCTCCATTACAGTGAAAGTGGCGATTTTCGTTTTCTTTTACATCGAGATTTAAATCGGCTTCATTTTAAAAGGGATCGTTAGAAGTGTTTAGAGCTGGCGACAGAGCTAATTTTCTTTTAATAAAACAGCCACTGCACGTATTTCTTCTTAAGTGCGATGCTTTTCGCATGCACGTGTGGGCTTTGTAATTATTTCCGAGTGTTGCCATTTATGAGGAATAAACGAACGCCGTGAAAGGCGAGATATTTCGGCTTAACTCTAATAACAGGGACATTTTTAAAAGAATCCTTGTTTAAACGTTGTCCATTAGTATTTATTTGCATGACATTACGAAATAACTCGTTCAACATGTCATTGCTTTATTTAGGAGGTTTATCGGTAACAGCTATAAAAAAATTAGGTTGAGGAAATTATTGGAAACCTATTAATTTCGCATTGTTTTGTTTAAGGAAACTACAAAATTCAGAAATTTACTATCGCATCATAAACATGTATAAGCACAAAAACCTCTTTGAATTCCCAAATTGTTTTCAATTTCCTTTAAAATAGCTTAGTCAGAGGCAGACTAATCACAAAGAAATTGTGAGTGACCTAAAAACATAAGTAGGCAATTAATAGACAGTTCCTAATCCTTAGTCTCATTGGCACCTAAAATTCATAACACGATTTGGGATTTTCTGAGCCTATATGACTGGATGAGCTAATAAATGCAAGTTGCATGAGTCATGTGACAGGATCTGATGGCTTTGATGGCTCAGACACGCGTTGGAAAAGGATTTCTGCGTGACCTCTCTTAATGCAGAAATCTCTGACTGTGTTAATAAGAATAAATCAATGTAATAACGGTCAGTGCACTTATTTACTGCAAACGGCACCATAAAGCAGAGACAAGGGGCCAAGCCGGCCACTCAACATCACCAATAGCATACACCAGTATTTTGAGTGTTTTTTTTTTCATAGAAATTTAAAAACTTAATATAATCGTCAACTGACTCTATTAAACTATTCAATTTTTAAAGGAGGCCGCATTCTTATAAGTACAATATAATGCCCTGTTCAGGATAAATTAATATTTAAAAGTATCAAAGAAATGCTTAAAACTAAATTAACGCGCATTAATAAATTAGCATTTCATTTTACTCGGGTTTGCATGCAAGAAAATTTACCGTATATACTCGTGTATAAGCCCACCCCCCCAACTTTCCCCCAAAAATCTTTCAAAACTGACTGACCCGTGTATAAGCCCACCCTCCTACTTTGAAAATTTACGCCCCTGTGAAAAACTCCCCTACCACATTTAGACTAGCATCCAGTCATCAGGTGATTGTTTTGCGCTATAACCCGATTACAGCGCAGTTCTGATTGCAAACCGATAGCGATATCCACGTTCTTCACATTCAAGAACAGTATTCGAAATGCAAGAACTTCGGTGAAGATGGCTAAAGTAAATGTCTGTCTTAAGACAAGGCTTTCAAACTGAAAGTAATTGAATATGCTAAATTGTAATTTATTTTTCTCTGGTTTTTTTTTAAATCTTCCTTGTAATATATTGCCTTTCAATACAAAAGTCCAATATGCTACATCTTTCTTTTGTTAACATAAAACCAAATTAATTATCTCGAATACATGGGCACCACGGGGGGGACAGTATAAAAAGTCCCGCGCATATGGTTTTCATATTTACATATACATGTTTGTGAGCATGTGTGTAGATGTTTTCCCCTCCCTAAACATTGATTTCTCCGATGATCAAATTTTGAAATTTTTTGACCCGTGTATAAGCCCACCCCTCCACTTTCAATCCGAATTTTTGTCAAAAAAAGGTGGGCTTTTACACGGGTATATACGGTATATTAGAAACTGTCTTGAAGTGACGTTTAATTGGGCATTTTTCTACGTTTCAGGGTGCGTTTAAGAGGCATTGAGCACATTCAAAATAGCCATGATAGCATGCAGATGATGCTATACGCAAAATTAACGTTCTTGAAACTTTGGTTCATTAATTTAAACCTTTTTACGAGAGGTTACAGTTTTTCTCTTCAAATAATTAGAACTACACGAATATACCTGACAGATTTTTTTCAAGTGAACAAAGATTTTTAAGAGAGCAACATTTCTTTTCAATTGTTTCATTAATATTCAAGACATGCAAGAACAAAATTTCGCACAATTTTTAAAAAATCTCGGCAACTATTCAAGATTTTTTTTTAAAAAAAAAGGTCAAACTATCATACAACCAAATTTTATTTTCATCGATTTTGTCGTCCTCGCATTACACATGAATAAAATAAAAACAAAACTTTACTGGCAAAAAAGTTGGTTTTTGTTCTTCAGTGCATAAATCTGGATAATTTAGATTGACATTCTATTAATTTGAAAGAAAAATAGGTTGCACCAAAAATCTTTGACATGTTTCAAGATTTAATATGCAGGATAGTATTAATTAACTTATAAACAGCATTTTGCTGCTAAAACGGGTGATCAGATTGGCACCAAATTTAGCATATGGACTGTACGCGAGAT
Source organism: Cheiracanthium punctorium (assembly GCA_038373885.1). Taxonomy (NCBI): domain Eukaryota; kingdom Metazoa; phylum Arthropoda; class Arachnida; order Araneae; family Cheiracanthiidae; genus Cheiracanthium; species Cheiracanthium punctorium. The sequence continues at coordinate 153,886 of JAWZYV010010236.1, forward strand.
GCTCTCAAGGAAGTTTTTTGAAAAGTTTAGCTGAAAAAAATGTCCAATAGGTGGCGTTTTGCGTGGGGAAATCAAAGAATTATCAAAATTATTTAATAAATTATCAAAATCTATTTAATAAGTATTGAAATATTTCCGATACATTTCGTATTAGCCATTTCCATTGTTAAATTTGCTGTTTTTCGTGCAAAACGCCACCTAGTGGATATTTTTTAACTATTTTTCCCAAATTCCTTAAGTACACCTCATGTATATTCGATATTCCAAATTTAGTTGAAGTCCATTCATTCGTTTCAGCTGTGGGACTCTGCTTATAGGGGAAGCTCATTATAGCCTCCCTGCAGAATCGTGTGAATGGTTTGTACTATATAGCATCTTACGATAAAGCGTTTTGTTTAAGCACATAAAATGAAATTGATTCCAAATTTTCTTTACCGATGGTGTTATACCTTAAAAACAACAAGAAAATCGTCAAAACTCAAAGTAAAACATTGAAAAAGCATTTATCTTGTGCATATCACTGCCGTATGTGCGGCTTTTGTAGTTCTAACAAGCGGTAACCCAGTTTAATAGCATTTTCTTTTTAATCTCTTAAAAATAGTACTTTAAATTAGACATGAGTTCGGGCTCATTTTTTGAAGCCCGAGCCCGAAGACTTTTAATCCGAGCCCGCCCGAGCCCGAGCAATATTATTAAAGTTGCAGCCCGAGCCCGCCCGAGCCCGAAATTTCAGCTAAAGACAAATAAAATTAACTACTTCATTAAGAGGATACAATAAATTTTGGAGCTTCACACACCTTCTAGTCCCCCGTGCCGCTATTTTTTGAAATAAGTACGTCTATTTATCCAATGAATCACTTTTTAAAATCTGTTTCAAGGAGTATGTTCAACAAAGGAGAAATTTTTCACGAGCCCGAGCCCGAAAGCAATCGTGAATTACAGAGCCCGAGCCCGAGTCGGGCCCGGGCTCGGGCTCGGGCTTTCGGGCTCGGGCTGAGCCCGTCTCATCTCTACTTTAAATATCATTCCGCAACAAAATTGTATTCTTTGTCTTCGTGTAGCATCACAGGAGGAACTAATAATAACAGGTTTAAATCAGAAGATATAATGTAAACACACGTGCTGACGTCCACAATCAGCTTTTTTCAGTTGGGGTTTTATTTTTGTGTGACAGTGTGGAAACTAATCTGGAAACTACAAAGCCGTAACCCAAACACTGGAACATACAGCGCCATCTATGATCAAAATTTGGGACTAACTTTTTTTTTGCTATAGCATAAAGTTTCATTGCAAGAAGCATTGTAGTTGAAAATTGCGCTCTTATACGTCAAATACTTTATTTGATATTAAATTTTGAAATGTGTCTGGGATTTTTATCTCACCCTGTAGTTATTCTAACTAAAGCTGCATTCTTATTATTTTTCTGTAATTTTATAAAAGTGCAGCTTTTAAAAATGAAGGATAGTCAAATATAAATTGTTCAAAGCACTCACTTTCAACGCCCAAATTTATCAAGAGTGAAAAATACTTTCAATTTTTTTTTTCTAATGGCCGGCCTCTGCCGTGAAGGCTTTGGCCACAACAGGCCGGAATTGTTGGTCTCTTTATTATGGGGGCACCTATTAGGTAAACCAACTTCGCCCCCTGTGAACGGAGAGACATGACAACCACGCCCAGTCGGGGATCGAACCCCAGCCGCCGGGCGTTGAACCCGAAACCGGAGTACGGTGCTTCACCAACCATACAACTCGGTCGGCGAAAAATACTTTCTAGGTCTGGCAATTTTTCAAGAAAATAAATTACTTTCAATCATAGGCGCACCCACGGGGGGGGGCTATGGGGGCTCAAGCCCCCCCCCCAAAGGCGAACAGTTAGATGTGAAAAACTTAAAAAAAATGAAAATTGTCGCTATTTAATTATTACTATTATTATTATTATTATTATTATTTATTGTCTTCAAATTATTTCTAAAGTATTTTTTACCGAAAAAGATGTTAGTTTTTAAATAAATACTTACAGAGAGTTTATGAAACACTGTTAAAGTCGGTTACAATATCACTGAAAATATCAGATAATTATTTATGACTCTATAATGAGTTTTTGTTTGTGGGCTCGTGTTGTATGGGCTAATCAAGTTGTACAGAATATTTTGACGTTATAAGAGGTTTGTAACTATTATCGATCTCACTATAACCGAGTTCAGCAGTATTTTCAGCTCATCCCCCCCTAAACTAAAATCCTGGGTGCGCCACTGCTTTCAATCATATGATTTTTTCAACACCTATTCATATTTGAATTCAAAATCCTCGTGTATTTGAATTTAAATGAAGAGTGTTCTCAAATCAAAATTGTCTAGATTAAATGACAATTTAATTTAGACATTTTAAACTGAGCATTCATGAAAATGGCGGAAAATCTCTCTAATCTCTCACCACCGACCACAACGGTGGCGTATATAGAAGACGACACCCTGTGCTAACAAAAGGGAAGGCAAAATTACGGATTATCCATCTCTAAATAAAAGCAAATCACTTATACTGAATTCCCTGTTTTCACTACCATATTTTCTGTAAAAGTATATGCCCTAGCTCCCCTTCTGAACTGAACAGTGTACCAGTTAGTTGAAGAGAGGGGTCTTTCTCTTCCGAAATCAATCATGCAGATTCAATATGTACAAGCGCCGTGGTGGTTTGCAGTGCGTTATTTGCATGCCCCGGTTCAGAATAATGAAATTAGTGGGCGCGCGTTCCCTAATAGCAATGGTAAAATGAACTTTGTCTTATTAGAAGATGTCAGTACTCTGGTTTCATCATGAGTTTGAGATTAAACTTAGTTTCAGCTTTTTAGTTCTTTCCTAATATCAATTTATTAAAAATATCACTTTAATTGCCTGGGTACATGTAGACTTCTATTCTGGGATAGAACCTCGAAGAGCTGTGTTGTTAAAATTAGCCATACAGCATATTAAAGATTTAAAATGAAGTTTGTACGCAATATTTATCATTCTAATTGTCGAGAATAAAAGTGCTCGTATTTTACTTTTTGATTTAAAGATTTCAATCTTTCCATGCACTTTTTTATGGGCGATCTATAAATTTTCTCTTCAGTTTGAAATTTCGAAAACAAACGATAGGTTTTACTATCTTGTTTGATTTCTAAAACTTCGTTTAGAAGATAGCACTTAAATAATGCTATCTTTTAAACGATTTGATTAAAATTAAACGATTTTTTTAAATAAAAAAAATCTATTTATTAAAGATAAAATCTGAGTAAACTAGGGAATTGGGACTGTATATGTATTAAAAATCCTTATTTTGTGTTTACTTGGTCCTGTGGTTTTACTTTGCCTCAATACAAAAAAAAATATATCTACAATCTTACGTGTTACAAGGTAAGTGCTTCAGGATTTTATTAATTAGCCGGCTACTCCACTAAGATGCATCACTATTGCTGTTTTTCCGACCTGCTGAATACAGTGTTTAGTTGTTGTCAAACTTTCGTCAGAAAAAGAATCCAGAACATACTCAGATGAAGCTAACCAGTACAAAGACTGTAACATCCTAAATAACTGTAAGTAACAGGCTTCTCGCTAACTGCTAAGATTTTATGCTGTTAGCATAAATCGAAAAGTTGTTCCAGTAGCACCCCTTCCTCAACCCTAAAAAAAAAAGAATGAAAAAACAGTTAACTTTGTCGCAGTAGGAGAAATGTGCAATCCCTGGCAAAACTATTAGACGCACTGTTGTTTTATTAAGAAAAAAATTCTTAAAAATCAGCAACTACAATTTAGCTTTCGAATGTTTAATTACAATGATTTTTATCTAACAATTTGCTTCTTTATGTAGATGCTAATACTATACATTCAGACGCCTGCAAGCTTTTTGATATCTGCATGTTGGAACACATAGTAGTATTATTTATTGGTAGTAGTACATACATATTAGTATTATTCAGAGTTTAAATTTAAACTTTTTACAAGAAAAAGAGACGTGGTTTTTAACTACAAATAGTCTCATCGTAATTTGTAGAGCTAATTAAATGTCTGAAAGCAGGACTTTTCAGTAATTATCGAATAACTAAAAGTTGTTTTTGAATTTATAAAATATAGATACAGCATTAGGATTTATAAAATTTCTTCCTTTTATTACTATCATAATTATTAATATCAATGTAAACTAATTATAAATAAAGTATGTGTGTGTTGACATTGATTATTAAAGACTGAACTTAGAAATATTTTAAAGAAATTTCACGAATCTTTAATCCACTATGTGATAGCAATATTTTCACTTTTTATTTACCTTATTGGGAGTCTGAAGCCCTCGAAGCATTCTTTCAGCTCATGTAAAAGTTTAAAACAGCAAGTCAGTGGTGATTTTGATAAAAGAAATAAGTCAATAAATTTTCCTCAAATATGTAGTATCAAATTTTCACATTCCACCCCGACCCCTTCGCGAAAAAACTTTCGTGTTGGAGAAAAACTTTTTTTTTTCTAATTAGTGACTCAAAGTCCATAGGAATCAGAGATAAAATATAGAAAACACTTCCAACTTAGAAATTCTCAGCCCTGTGCAATAACATATTTTATATGTGTAATTCGTAGCTACCTTCATACCGCTTCATTATGTTTCATAACTTTTTTCTTACCTGTAAAACTAGTTTTCTTGCTTGAAGATTCTTAATGCAGTGAAATGTAAAACTATACAGGTACTTTTGCACTAACCCCATTTTCCCCCCACCATGGGGGAAAATTTGGGTATCAGTTTTTACCTAACTGAAAATAACACTGTAGAAAAGTATTTTGATTTAAAATTTTCAATCTAGTAACTCCAATGTATGTAATATATATCAATAGTTTAATCAATATCAACTTAACAACTTGATTTTAGGAAAATTTTTTAAAATATACATGATTTCCCACCATTTCTCCAAACCTGACACTGTCTAATTTATAATTCCTTTAGTATATTTTTGTATTTGCAATATTATTTTATAAATATGGTGTAATGCGATATAGAAAGAAAAGAAAAACATCAGGTGTCTTACCCTTAAATAGCTCCCACTGAACAGTGGGAAACATACTTCCCACCTTAAGAATAGTCTTTCTTTAAAATCTAATTAATTTAGGTAATAATCTAAATAAATTTCTTTTTATAAAGCACTCTCAATCCCAAAAATATTTTTAAATATTATTACTAGAAAAAAAATTGTCCTATGAAGGGATAAGAAAAATTTTTGCTGTTTTTACATTCGTTCACATTATCGTTAAATTTAGTTGTTTGTAGCTGCTGTATATTTGTATAATATCAACTCTTTTTTCTTATTTAATCAATTTGTTTACATTGAATTAAATGTTTTTTTTAGCATTTTAGCATTTTAAGATAAGAATATTATAGTTTTAGTGCCAAAGTAATTCTTATTCATGTTATACTATGACAGAAAATCAAACAATCACATTATTTATTTATTTATTGTTGGGGAGGTATTCTTTCAAATTACAGACCTTTAAAAAGAAAAGCTTATAAATTATCTTACAAATCGATGTTAATTAATCTTTTTTTTCCAGCATTTCCAATAGAAGATTATACAAAACAACTTATAAAAACGGGCCAACGTAACTGTTTACAGTTTAATATTTGAAAAGAGTTAGTGGAACCAGAACCCAACATACGGATAGGTAAGTTTCAAATTTAAATGTATCAAAAGATATTCTTTACTGCTGAACAAAATGGAATGAAAAAAGTGTTATAATAAGTTTTGAATCATACAAATTTTATAAAAGGAAAATAGCTGCATATTCTTAATTTCTTATTTTTTAATTAAAATTAAAATAAATCTGTAATTTTAAAATATGTTATTCATCATGCTTCTATACTATTTTTGAAGAGATACAAATAATACATACTATTTTAGGAACCATGGATTCAAGTTTAAAATTTTACTCACTTGATTTCTAATGAGATGGCATCCCGTTGTAAGGAATTAAACTGTTTTAATTTAGCCAAAGTGTTGAAGTCCTACTATTAAGTGTTTCTTCTGTCTATAACCATTCCGTGCATGGCACCCGCAATTATTTCTATAGGTTATGCGTTTGTATATTACGGCAAGCCTGCACGTGGGGCATCTGCCTTGGGCAGGGGACTTTTAAGGGCTTCTAACGCGAATTCACGTTGCATCTGGAGAAAACCTCCTAAAACTCCATCTATAAGCCGCACGATAGACCGGAACCCGTAATCTTACTAACAGGTTGAAAACTCATACGATAAGTAAAAGTTAAATTTCATTTATTACGCATTTTAAGAATTCGAAAGATTGACAGTTTTCTTTATCTGACAATGGAATAATTACAAGCTCTATATATCTATTTTATTTTACTTTATTTCATTTTAAATTCTATTTTACTTTATTTCGTTTTAAATTCTCTAAGTACAGGTAAAAAATTCAAATTTTATGGTCCATGTTTTAAAGAAAAATAAAAAAGCTATAAATTGTCCATGATTCACAAAATATTTCCCCAGAAAGGAAAAATAAAAACCAGTTACAATCAATCATATTCTTTGAAAATGAGACAACAATTTTTTTCCTTAAAACTTCTTTTTCTGCATGAGGAGTTATAATGCAAGTGAAATGTAAACATTGGGTTTTCTCTTCCTAACGATACCAACTGATATTTTTTAAGTCAACTGTCACGCTCAATGAGTTTGCTCTTTGGACTACTTTTTGAATTTCAGTTGGCTCTAAAAGTTTATAGGAGTTATCTTTCGGCCTCAGTCAATAAAAATATTGTTTTTAATCACTTATTTGACTTGAAGGGATACACTCCTATCACTGAATAGTCTAGCAGTTATTTTATTTTTAATGAATAAGCCACTCTAAACTTAACTAAAGGAAAATAAAAAATTGCATGGTATAATTTTAAAAGAAACAAAGCTATCCACCGGCCAAGATTTATGAAATCCTTCCCAGAAAGGAAAGACAAAGAAACATTAGTCCAGTAGAATGCACAGCTTGTTGGTACGTCGAACCAGCAACGTTTTATTGGCATTTTTCTCTAGCAAACTTTCCTCATTTAGTTCTATAATGCATGTCATCTAATTTTATCAGTACATGTCATATAATCTCATCTATTTAATATTTTTATGATAGGTATTTAGATTTTTAACGAAAATCAATATATTCCGTATATCTCGGCGTATGACACGTACTTCCAACATCAAAAAATTACTTCATTTTTTCACGTGAGTGTTGTATATCGAATATAACACGGTTAATATAAAAAAAATATAAATGAACATTGCTAATATGCATTACTTTAGATTATTACTCTCGTAAGATAATTATCATCGTACAATTTACTGGTGAATGTTACACGCCGAGATATATATTACTAATATCATTTTTCTTGTTTTGCTATTGTTTTTTAAATTGATACATACAGAGGGATAAATGTTGCGGACCAAGGAAGACATTGAGTCATTCATCCTTTGGACCACTGACTAAAACTTCTAATTTTTATCCCTGCTTGTAATTAATTATTAAATCATTGCGCTCTATGCTTCCTACCCTTTTTTACCTGTAAAAATCTTTTTTCTGCATAAAGACTTATATTGGAGTGAAATGCGAACATTGGGTTTTCTCTTCTTAATGATATCAAATGCTATGTTTTACCACCGGTCGCACAGAGCAGGTTTGCTCTTTGGACTCCTTTTTGAATTTCAGTTGATTCAAGACGTTTATGGACATCAACCTTCAGACGAAATCAATCAAAATATTGTGTCAATGACTGGACTTGAACTTGCACAGTCCTATCACTTGAAGATTTTAACCGCTGTTTCTGTTAATTCCATTTTAAAATATTTAGGATTGCTGTCAAATTAGCTGAAAAAGTTTCTAAAATGTTTAAAATATGTCTATAAAACGTTTTGTGACGATACATCGCCAAATGTGGCCACCCTCCCCACCAAAAGAAAAAACCAATAGCCCTGGAAAGTGTCTTATAATAGATGGATTTCATGATTTCCTTATTTTTCGTTAATTTCGCTCCGTTCAAGACTTTTACAAACTTTTCTATTCCGTCTCAATGAATAAAAATATCGTCTCGATCAATTATTATAATACATTCCTATCATTCTTTATGATATTTTCTTGCTTCTTGAAGTACATTTTTGACATAAAAAATCATAATACGATGAAATATAAATAGTCATTATGGTCCTTCTAATTATATCTCCTACCCTTTTTCATATTTACTATTTCTAACAAGAACTTCAGTGTATGAACTTAATCAGAAATGGCTTTTAGTCCCATTGAGTGAGAACGATTTCAGTCTGTAAAATTCAATCTGATTTCAGTTTACATTCAACGGAATACTATCCTTTTTTTAATTCCATTTTCTACGTAAAGAAATTTCAATGCAGTGATGTATAAATGCAGAATGTTTCAAAATGACACAAACCAGATTGAATACCATAAGCAAGGATTTTCTTGTTTGTACTACTTTTTGAGCTTCAGAGAAATTTGTACGTTTACAGAAGTTCAGTTTTAGTTCCAATTAATAATTAGAATTTCATACTCGAAATTCTAATTTTAAAAATATTGTTTCAAAATGTCATAAAAAAAACTTCCTCTGCCTTAAACCACTAGTTTTACCGTCTGAAGAGTTGTAATGCAATGACATGAAAACATGTCTGTATACGAACTGATTCTATTTAAGTTTGTGGTCAGAAACATGCATTTTGCTGTTTGTACATAGTTATGTTTTACATTATGGTTAGATCTATATGTTTATAAATGTACAGCGTGTTTATAATTAAACTTTCGCTATAAGCAGGGTTCTATTGCTGAAAACATGAGAAGGTAGTTTTGATACAGTTTGAGTTTTTTCAAAAATGTACATTTCCGAAGAACGCAGAAATTTGAAGCTTCGACGCTGTCATTTGACTTACAAAACTTTGCAGTCCATTTGATTTAACTTTATCAAATGGACTGCATTGATAAAGTTATCAAGTTATTGAAGGTAGTATCAATTTCAACAACAGCGTAGATTTGTTTAAGTTTAAATTCCTTGGTTTTCAGAAGGTAAAAAAAATTAACTTTCTATAATCTGAGTAACCTCAAAAGAAAAATAAGATTTTTGCATGTGTATGTTCTTAAAAAATGTGACCGCTGTTTGGCATTGATGTTGCCAATTACTTTTTGTAAAAATGCTTTTATGTACTCTGTTGAAATCTCAATCTAAATATTTAATAATAAAATCTATATTTTAAGTGAATGCATTCCCCCGCGGTACAATAAAACACGTTTTGTTGTGTCCCGCCTACAAGTATTTAATTGTACCCCCATCGAGGCTACAAAATAATTAAATTTTTAATAATTCATAAATTTACTTTATTTTTTTAATTCTGGCTTTGGCAGTATACAGACTATAACATAGTGATTACAGTGCTTGGAAAATAAATAATTATACCTTTGAGAACAAGGAGCTAACCAAAATTTCTTTCAGTGATGAAACTTACTTTCAGTCGTTAAAATCCAATATTTTTCTTTAGCTCTTGTTGTAAAAAAACGATTGTCTCCAAATTACATCAGTAACTGTAACAAATATATGCATAATAAATGTGTGAGTTACAACTTTCTATAACAAATCCTACTGATTTTAGACAGCATGTTTGGTTGTACCCCAACTTTCCCTATTGGTAAAACCAGATGACATGGATTGTGGAACTAAGTGGGGAACGTTTGCAAGAAAAGAATATAAATGAGACGTTACTGGTCCAACAAATTCACTGGTCCAACGTACTGGTACAGACAAATTTTGTATTCTACAAGCCCGATACATATTTCCCTGATATCGGACCAGCGGATAACCGTTTATTTCGAGCCTTGATACTTGGGTAGTCTCAATAACAATAGTTTGAAAGGTTATCAATTTCTGAATGGGAAGTACCTTTACTTTGCCTGTAAAACTACTTTCTGTGCAGAAAGGATTATGATCCAGTGAAATGTAAATACATTTATTTCACTGCTTCATAACTCCTCAGCTTTACTTTGCCTGTAAAACTACTTTCTGTGCAGAAAGAGTTATGATGCAGTGAAATGTAAATACGTACTTCAGGCTCGGTCTTAACAAGTAGATAACGCTACACACAAACGTAGTGAGTAAAAGTTGGTGGTGGTTTTTTTTTTTTTTTTTTCAAAACAGTTAGGGCATTCCTGAGCTGATGATGTCTTGTAATACCAACATAGTGTTGCAGAACTAAATCCTATTAATACTATAAATGGCAATGTTTGTATGTATGTTTATTCACGTTGAAACGGTTTGACGGATTTGGATGAAATTTGGAATAACGACAATTAAAGGCCTGGATTAACATATTGGCTACTTTTATCGCGCAAAAAACACTGTTCCTATAATATACAAAAAAACTATATTTCATTATTTTAAAAAAGAATACAATTGAGTTTTTAATTTACAGGGCAGACGACAGATGGCGCAAACTTATAGAATAAGTAGTTTTTAATAAATAAATTCATTTTATCGTCTGCTGTGGCTGGATAAAGATTTTTCTCGGTATCTAAATTTAATAAAAAAAGAAACTGGTGTTTTCTACCTCGTTCTCACGCTAGTCACCACAGATCGCAAGAATGTGAAGGGATGGATTAAGAGACCCGATCATTTAAAAAGCATATAAATGCGTCTTTTCGGCAACATGTGGTAAGCTTATAAACCATGTAACCCTCGGTAATAAAAGTGCAAACACCGTTGAGAGAATGGATTTTTTGTAACCTCTGTTGCCATATAAATCTGCGTAAAAAGCTCTTCAAATAAAAATATGTTTTAAATCCTTAGCATTTGTTTAATACGTCCACAGCCACAACCACGAGTATTGGGGCTGCCCCAGAGCACCGCGGATTTCTGAAAAGCTACCAGTCCAACGAGTGGCGGTCGGTCATCTTTAAGCGTGCCACGACTTACGATATTAAGAGCAAACCCAGCTCGGGGCTCAAAGTAAGCTCCCCGACCGACCGTCTGCCAATCCATTTACTTCATATATGTATACACATAAGTATATAGTGAAACCTCCGAATAACGGTCACCGGTGGGACTATCGGAAAATGATCATCCTTCGAAGGTGACTGTTGTTTAGAGGGTTTAATAATATTAAAAATAAACAGAATTAACAAAAAAGAAACTAATAAGCTATTTTAGCTTGACTAATTCTCAATCTCCTTTTGATTTACATTTAAAAAACCGGTTTTACTCGTGATTGCTTTTTATTTAAGGAAGTTATCTTTTCCAAAAAAAAGATATTATCTGTTCAAATACTTATCATCATTTATGATTAAAGCAAAATTTTGTATCGGCCAAAAGTTTCTATGACCATCGGAATATGTTTTCGATATTAGTAGTCGTAGGTGTAACTGGTAGCTCGTGGCAAGTAAACTTTGGTATTCACAGTATTCACACTGGGTAGAAAAAAAATTGAAAATCACATTTCGGTGACTGTTAAATTTTTGTCGTCGTGCGGAATGGTGACCGTTGTTTGAAATTCTTTGTTCAGAGGTTAGTTCTAATGTTTATCCTATGAAGCGCGTTTCGGTACCATTGATATGTGTCGGGTCTTCGGAAGTTTTCGTTGTTCAGAGGTGGTTGTTGAAGGAGGTTTCACTGTGTAATGTATGTATGCATGTATGTATGTGTGTGCATATGTTCAAGAAACTTTTATTGCTTTACAGAAATCACAATTATTTGATGTGATTATTCCTGTTCTTTTCAAGCGGGACCACGACATTCCTTAATTGTAAACAATGAAAACAATTAAACGTCAACACACACAATGGTCTACCATTTTATTAAAAGCTCATGGCCACTAAAGGAGGTTTCACTGTGTAATGTATATGCATGTATGTATGTATGTGTGTGCATATGTTCAAGAAACTTTTATTGCTCTACAGAAATCACAATTATTTGATGTGATTATTCCAGTTCTTTTCAAGCGGGACCACGGCATTCCTTAATTGTAAACAATGAAAACAATTAAACGTCGACACACACAATGGTCTACCATTTTATTAAAAGCTCATAATTGTGAAAGGGCTGAGGGCCTATCTTTTAATAGCTCTATTAAGATAATGAGAAGACTTTTGTGGGAAAAGGCATTCAATCTGAAATCAATTTTGGCGCCCAGCAAAATTATTCCCTTCCCTCTCCTCCCAGAACTCTTCGTTCAATTCATTGCATGATGAAGAGTACTGTTTCAAGTTGTTTAACCCGAATCTCTGAGAGACGAATGCAGCAGAAACTGCTTTTAAGTTGAGTTACATGAACCGCCATTTAATAGTGCATAGAAAGTAAAGGGACTTAATGCGAATGCCATTTCGAATTGTTGTCTTACGTAACTGATGGATTCCTTCGGATATGTAAGAGACGTTACCTAAGACAAAGAAAAAAGTATGTTTTAAAATGGGTGAGGAATTTTTAAATTTAATGCAATTTTATTTACATACAGGGTAGTATTTAATCATGCAAAAGTTTCATGTTTAAGTCCGTATTACGAGCTATGAAATCAAGTGTAAAAAAATATAAAAAATCTGAAACACTTTCATATTTTTAATACACAATAAAGTTACATATTAAAAGCATAACATAAACCATGCGTCGTCCCTATTTTTCTTCCTTATTCCATTAAGTTGGAAAGTTTATTATTATTTATGAGTGTGACGTATCTTTCTTCCGTGATTCCACAAAACACTTTTTTGAAATGGATATACACTAAAATCGTCTACTAAACTGTTTTACAATCTTCGTCAAGTTTATTCTGACTAGACTTCACTTTTATAAATACTGTTTAGAAAGTGTATCATAATCCATGAGCGCGCAGTGTTTTCCTTCACTTTTCCATAAAAGACTTCTTTGGACTTGAAATCTATATTAAAATCGCCTACTCAAACTGTTTTAGGATCTTTGCTAGGCATATTCTAACGATACTTTCCCTAAACTGTAGCGATTGCCAATTTCTCGACAATTACGAGAGATACCGGCAAGTTAGGTTTAATTTTGGGGTCTCGACTCCAATGAATTGGCATCAAACTTGGCGATAAAGCATGAAAAATCGCAAACATTGCCGACTCTTAAGATTTTATTCTCTCTCCCCATCCCCAGCGCTCTCTGACAACCCTATTCAAAAATGCAACGAAATCGTGTCGACGCAAATCAGTCCACAAAAATAGGTCGACAGAAAAAGACGGAGAGAACGAAATAGCATGAAATAGTTCTAATTATAAGAGTTCTCGAATTTAATCAATTGAGGAACATTCATCCTATTTTCGAAGTAGTGTCCAACATCGTGACTTTTCGGTAGATGAGCACACCGCGCAGACTTACGTGAATTACGAAACTGCTGCGACATACTATGAGATACGAATGCCCTAATACTCGAGTTTTTGAGGTATCACGATTAGATTAATTTTTAACCCTTTGAGGCGCAACCCTTTCCCAATGCTAAAAAAGGGCACCCGTTGCCATCGCTCGACTTAACTACCAGCAAGATGGCGGACGATCGAAACGGCCATCGCGTGCCACAGATCTAGAGAGGCGTCAAAAAAGGTGCCACAGATCTAGAGACACTTTTTTGACGACAGCTGGCTGTGCGACACAGCCAGCTGTCGTCACGTATGAACGTTCCGATTGTCCGCCATCTTGCTGGTAGTTAAGTCGAGCGATGGCAACGGCTGCCCTTTTTTTCAGCATTGGGCAATCTATCCAGCTGTTCCTCGCATTCTTCCATTTTTCAGCAGATGACAGTGCTGTTAAAAATAATCGTGACCATTTTTTTACGGGAAATGACGTGCTAAAAAGTAAAGGATTCTCGTGGATCTATGTTACCCGCAACTATTTTTATAGAAATCAAATCTATTCTCCGTGACTGGCAACAGTAAAACCGTCAGAGTTTGGTGTTCCCGGAGCAGGAACACTGCGCTTTAAAGGGTTACCTTACTGCAAATCAGAATTCCTGAGCCCGACCCGTGGCATAGTGCATAGCGCACTGAACTGGGAGACGGAAGGTGCCTGGTTCGAAACCAGGTCGCTTCCGCCGACCTAACCGGAGTTTCCCGTGGTTTCCTCCGAAACATAGCGTAAATATGGGTAAGGACCCTTTAGAAAGAACCCCACGGAGGGCACCCTACACATAGGCCTAGATCCCTCGTGCAGATAAATGGCCTTAATCCACAACACAACACACACAGAATTCCTGATGCTGGCTGGGCATAAGTTAAAGAGTGAAATTAGATTATGGTCTACATGAGATACATTTTCTCATAGGTTTGTCACTTTTAGGGAATATTCAGTATTTTATTGAATAGTTACGTAAAATAATTGAAATACTATTATTTTAAATCGCCCTTAATTTATTTGTAAAAATTAACCTTATCTTCAGTAATAGTTTACTATAAATAAAAGTTGGACTCTTTACCAATAATGTTTTGATTACTTTAAATGTTGAAATATGATTTCTATTTAATTTCTGCAGGGTGATCAATTTAAAAGAGTTCCAGTTGGTTTTTCCTATTACTCTAAAATTAGACGCATGTGGCAACTATTCTAACACTGAATTATAACTGTTTGAACCATGGTTAAGTATGAAAGATAATTTACAATACTGTTGTACTGATACAACTTTATTTGTGAGATGAAACAGAAATGGAGACATACAGTGTTACTTAATCCTGCGATCAATTTATTTTTGGAAAACATTATTTAATTCAAAATTTTTTCCATTATCATTACTTTCAGCCAATGTTGAAAATGTCCTTCACCCTTTTGAATACAAACATGAACACGTCATACCAAGTGTTTGGACGTATCAGGTTGTAACGAAAGTTTTCCGCCATATTTGCCTGAAAAACTAACTTCTAACTCCTTGGATAACTGATTTTGAACTTTCGGTACCAAACCTGCTCAGTGTCGCATGATACAACAATAGTACTTAAAGCTGTACTCATAATTTGTTGATATTATGTAAATGACTTTTTGCAACACAAATGGAAGTAAAGGATGGTTCTAATCCTCTGGAGTGATAGTTCCATTGGGGACACCTTATACTTAATGATAACTCTATTTTTTACAGATTTCACAACACAGTGTTATAAAGTAAGCCTCTTTCTTTCAAATGCCAAAAATCGTTTGACAAAATAGGAGCCAATACGCCAACGCGAACTGTGTGCTGACGATGTTTGCGGTGGCGGGAAACTTTCGTTACAACCTAATACATTGCAACATTGTTGGTGTTATGGACGAGATTCCTTCAGTTACGATTTGTTTTAATTCATCGTTGTTTGCAGAAATTATCTGGAAAGTCCTATCCGTGCACAAACCTTTTCAACATTAGCTGTAAGGAATGATAATTTAAAAAAAAACTTCAATTAAATTATGTTTTTCAAAAATAAAAGGATCGCAGTATTAAGTTACATTGTGCGGCTCTTTCTGTTTTATAAATATACAAATAAATTTTTAATAGTCCAACAGTGTTGGATATTGCCTCCCACACTTAAACAATGTTAAAACAATTATAGGTCAGTTTTAGAATATCTGCTACATCCATCAGATATAAGAGTAATAAGATAAACCATCGGCTACTGTTATAAATTGATCACCCTGTACTTCCATAGTACATCTGCGAATAGAGACTTAAATATCATTGTCACATTTAACTCCTCGGTGATCTTCGTAGAATTTTTTGTCCTCGGGGAGGCATTACGAATCTCCAATGTATAATTCTCTCGAGTTAAAGCATTTGAAATGATATTTTGCTTTTTCTGCTGGGCGGTCAGTAAAACTTGTCGAGGAGATTCACCGGACAGAAAGGCTTGGGGAAAACCCCCACGACATTTTAGTCATAGCAATTGATACCTAAATGAAAAAACCTAAATGTGAGAACGGTTTGTGTGCATTTAAGTTCGACTTATTTAGCATGGTTTTTTTTTCATGCAAAATACATAATACTAACTCATAAAATTATTTATAGCTCATATTTTAAATAATTCTGTTTAACGAGCCAGTTATTGAGCCAATAGCGGATCTCCATTTCGGTGATATTATCAAACATTTAGGGCAAGTCGGGGAATCTTTAGAATGAGTATAATGCGCATTCAAATACAAAAATGCTGCACAAAACAAGCCTTTAAGTGAGCTGCAATACTCTGAGTTTTGTTCCCGAAATGTGAATCTTTTATTAGATCTCATTTAAATGAGATATTTTGATAAGATTTAAGGTATGAGCCTAACTTCGGGGCAGTATTTTTTTAAAACGTAATATTTTGATGAAAAATTCGTGTTTTAATTAAAATGAGGCATAAAACAAAAAGCTTAAATGCAGTCTTAAAGAAATTCGATGTAAAATTTGAAATGTTGGCAAATGTAAGTGAATTTTTGGTATAAAATTGAATTTACGCCACACCTCCTATAAACCATTCTATCAAATATATTTTTTAATATTTCTACTGTACATAACTAGCATATTTATCTGTGTTCTGAACCAAACTATTCGCAAAATCTCTAATAGTAAGGAAAATATTTCAATTTTTATATGAAATCTCGCTATTTTTCTAAGAAAAAAGCATTTTTTGAAGAAAAAAATGATTATATAATCAATAAATAAACACAGAAATATTATATTCTGCTTCACAACACTGTAATGATCTAAATATTCTAGAAAAAATTCAAATCAATATCTTAATAGCGTAGTGATATATGACATTTATCGTTCAGAAAATTTATGAAAAACACACTTTTTCAGTAAACGCGGTTAAAGATTTTAATACTGTACAAAATAATATCCTTCTGGTTTATTTTCTTGTGTAACTTACCTTTCAGTTATCGTAGAAACAAAAGTAAAGTTTGGAATCCTAATCGTGCGACCTATAAACTAAGCAAATAAAAAAAAAACTCAAAAATTTTCTCAAAATAAGGATTTTTCGAGTAGTCCCATACCTTAACGTAATATACTATCATAACGTAATATATTATATATAATACATATATAATTTATTATAATATGTATATGCAATTTAAAAATAGGAATTTTTGTAAATATACAAGGCACTGGTAATTTATTTTAAAACTTGGACTTATTTCTTGCCATAAATGGTTTATCTAAAAATGCCATTACGTTAATTCATATTATAGTTCCCTTAATGATCAATATCTTTGATACAGAGTTTTATTGACCTTTTAAAATTCTTATAATCTAGAACTTTCTTGGAAGATCCAAGTAAATATACGAGGGTGGTTTTGAACCACCCTCGTAAACCCTATGGATCTAACAAAACCTTTAACCAAAATGTTTATTCACGAAATCCTGAAGATACACAGCAAGGTATTTGGTACAGATTATTTTACAACATGTACTCCATGAGCATCAAAGCACTGGTTCCATCTTTCTACGAATCTTTCGGAAATGGCGTTGTAGAAATCAGATCATCGGCCTCTAACTTAACGACGGCTTCTTGGACGGCGGCATCGGTTTGGAAATGACACCTTGACAAGGAGTTTCTTCAATGGCACGAAGAGATGGAAATCGCAAGGTGCGAGATCCGGGCTGTACAGAAGATGTTCTAATACGTTTTATCGGAAGCGCTGTCCCCAACCGAGTGGCATGTAGTGTCATTTGATTGCTGTGATTGTCTATTGTACCTAAAAATGGAATTTTATTTTCTAGGGGGGAAAATGCGCTCCCATGAGAGCTCTAGTTACCTCAATTTTTAAACCACGAGCGTATGATAATCAGTCCGAGCTAAATGCTGTTATACTGTTAATTAAAAGTAAGGAATTCAACAAACTAACAATTTAACACATAAACAATAATTTCAACAAATATGCCAAGAACTTCATTGGTTCGTATGTAATTTTCAGCATATCATTGTCTTTGCAAATGAAATTTAAGTATTTTAGTAAATATTCGAGACAGAAACAAAGTAAGCTTCCACCCACTTTTGAGTGACCACACCCCACTTTTGAGTGACAGGAATTTTATCTAACGGCATAGAACAGCGCTGCCATTTTTTATCACACTTCACTGCACGTGTACCATGGTTTCTCAGTAACACCTGGGTAAAAAAAAGATCATCGATTTCAGTAAGTTTGATAATGTTAGTACTGCTTGCTACCTAAACCTTCTTGTTGAATCATAACTTGTTCGGTGCTAAACATGACAAATCCGTAAGTGGCTCAAAAAAAAAATTAAAAACTTTTCTGCAACCGCCGAAAAAGCAGCCGTGGAGTTCCCACGGGTGCACATTTTTTACCGAGCGAAAGGAATCCCACGTCTAGGCACAACAGACAATCACAGCAATCAAATGCAGCTAGATGAAGCTGGGTTGGACTCATGGTTGGCTAGAGCGATACCGATGGAGCGTACTTTGGCATCCTCCTTCTAGCCGTAGAAGGATCTCGCAAGATGGCATTTCCAACCGATACCGCAATTTAGTCTCCGTTGTTAAGTGGCTCAGAGCACAGATTTCTTCAATGCCGATTTCAATTGATTGGTATAAAGATGGAACACATGCTTTGATGTCCATGGAGGCATTGTTGAAAAGCATTCTGTACCAAATGCCTTTGCGATGTCTTTGCATCTCTTGAATTTCGTGAACTAACGTTTCCATTAAAGAACTTGCCGCCCTAGTTTTTGAACCACCCTCGTATAAAACAGATGATAAAAATCCTTAAGCATACAATATCTCTATTAACGAGCAAATGATTTAGAATTCCGTAAACTCTTTTCCTTCTTCAGTATAAGTGACCTACTTCATATACACATTCCTAAATTGAGTCTAACCAGGAATCAGATATTAATTGACTGCAGTAGGAGTCAATGAATATCTAAGTCCTCATATCTAATATCTAGTGACTATAGGATAAAGGATTAAAAAAAAACTATTTTACTCCCAAACATCTTTGATATCATTGCCAGCCACCAAAGAGGAGTCCTTTAATCCAACAATATGAGATGAATCATGGCATCGGTATAATGAAGTCGGTGCAATGTCAGCTAGATGTTGGCTACAGATTACTAACGGCCGTACTTACTAAGTACTTGACAACCGTGTTAACCCACCAAAACGAGGGTCAGATGTCCAATGAATGTAAATTTAAAGCCTATTTAACGTCTGAAGGGGTTGGCACGAGTGTCAAATACTTGGTGAATACGGCTGTAAAGACATTCACTTTTCAGTGTTAGAGAGACTGATTACTGACATTCAAATAAATAAGCACCAACAAAGGGTTCTATGAGTTGGACAGTTTTTTGTTGTCTAGAATCTATTCTGTATTCTATTGTTTTGTAATCGGCATAGTAGCTTGTCAATTCAGTTCATATCATTCCGTTTATTCACGAGCTGCTAGTCATGGAATCGGTATAATAAAGTCGGTGCGATATCAACTACATGTTGGCTGCCGATTACTAACGACCGTATTCACCAATTACTCGACACAGTGTTAACCCACCAAAACGAGGGTCAGCTGTCGAATGGGTATATTCGAAGTCTATTTAACGTCTGAAGGGGTTGACACGAGTGTCAAGTACTTGGTGAATTCACCAGTAGAGACATTCACTTTTAAGTGTTGGAGACTCATTCCTGACATTCAAATGATTAAAAACCAACAAAGGGTTATCAGTTAGAGCTGGAGAGTTATTTGTTGTCTAGAATCTATTCTTGAGTTACTATAATCAATTCTATTGTTTTGTAGTAGGCATAATAGATTGCTGGTGTAGTTCCTATCATTCCGTTTATTCACAACCTGCTGGAGCAGTTTTCGCCCGTGAGTAAAAATAAATCCTGGAATCGATACCAGTTTAGCCTATCGGTGTGCAATCCCAGCTATAAAACCCAGAATAACAGGGACTACCCAGAAGTAACTCAGCCTGGATCCTGGATTTGAGAGTAGAAACTCAGTCTGCAACACCTTTTGCAAAGCAAGAACAACGCATAATGCATTACGAGAAAAATAAAGTTTTTTGCAACAGTTATTCCAATAGAAAAAAAATTACCAATATCTCGATACAGACTTAAATATTTAAACAATAATTTATAAGATTAAATTATTCAAGAAGCTTAGAAAAAATAGAGTAGTATTTTTGCTGTGCAAAATTTTATGAAAAGATATAAATTTTGTCAAAGGAATTTTTTGTGTGCACGTGGCTAGAGCCATTGTTAAAAAAAAGCTGAAATAAATGAATCGCAGAAATGCTTACTTCTTCCTGTTTTCATCTGCAGCTGTGAAAACTACCAACGAACTGTCTGTTAAGTGCGCCGTCTAGTGCCACTAACAGTAACAACAATCGATTGCATCGCTACCCAAGATTGTCCTTTCTGCTTTTGGCCTGTCTCGAACATAAGTGTTTGTCTTTTGCAAGAAATGTTCTTCCTTTACTAATGTAACGACAATCGTTGCTGCTGTCCGTGAAGGAATACTTGGGGAGTATTTGATAAAACAAATATTTAGTAAGTATCGAGCGGAAGTGCCTATATTTTACCTTGTTTAAGGCCTGAAGTTGTTTTGAAGGAAAGTGTATCCTCCTGATGTCAAAAATTAAAAGCTAAAAGTGGAACATGAGTGAACTTAAACAACAGCGTAAAGGCACCAGTTATTGACACTTTAAGGAAATTTTTGAGTTATTTTCATAATAACTTTCTTATTTATAAAGCAATATTCAAGTTTCAAAGTTTTTCTTTATGGCCAAGATCTGCGCCACCGATTCCATTCATTACTTTAGTCAAATTAATAAAACTTTCCGTTTTATGAGCCGAAATTCCGCAGCCATTTTTTACTTATATTATTGACATGGATAAGAACCAATTGTTTATATGCATATTCACTTATTGGCAGTTAAAAAAGATACTGGCTCCGTAATAAAATTTTGAACAGTATCATTTTTCATTAAATAAGACTTAATATTATTACAAAACATAATACTATTACAAAAAATAAATAAAATAAAAATTTCAAGATAGGTTGATATATTTTAAACTAAAATTTCACTATTTTCATCTAACTCTTGTTGCGCTTCCCACTCTTCTTATCAATCACTCGTCATTATCATCTTGTTACTCATCATTGTCTGAGATTTCATGTGCTTTCTTGGTTCCTTGGCTCTGGTATTTTTCTACTTAGACTGCATCATTGCTTTTTCCTTTTCTTCCTCTACTATTTTCTGCAATTTAATCTGTTGTTCATTCAGCTCGCTCTAAGGTTCGTGATTTTCTGTTGTCTTGTTCTTCTATTTTCTTATTTATCTTCCTTTACGGGTAATTTTTTTATAATTTTTTGAAGACAGTACTATACTAGGAATTATGCTGAGCATGAGTTATGTCTTTTACATTTATCATTGGATTTGGTTCAGATCGAACTAGTTTGTATAGGAAGGACTTATATGATGGTCAGGATATGATATGACAAAGGTACTGGTTTTTCCAGAGAATTAGGATAAATGTTTTCAGTTGCATAGACACATACCAATGTCTTTCTGCTCGTGATAGTTGTGAGCATTGATAAACTCCTGGCCACTGAATTCTTCTTCAGTTTTTAAAGGTTCTTCATTAATTGCCTTCATGAAACATCTCCTCACCTTTTCTAAACCACGAAAAGAGAGAAATCTTCAGTATGTATTGTTTCTTATTAATTTTTTTTAATTACATGTAAAACAATTTAAATTAAAAAAAGAATTAAGTCGCTTCTATACTGGCCCGGAACCCTGAACTGTGGTTTCGTTTGACTACAGAACACTCCGAGAGCAAAAAATGCTTAAAACCAAAAAAGTGAGCTGCTCTCGGGGGTTTATCCTGTTATCCTGGTGATTCTTAGAAGGAATTGGCTGTTTCTTCACAAGTGAACCTTTCTTTCGAACTGGGTTTCAACATTTTGGCAAAGTTTTCGTGTGAAAGGTAGAACAATTCATCCTCTCATCTTCAGATTCCAACCACCAGGAACGCTTTGGGCGATATCAGGCACTGTTTCGTACTTGGACACATCGGGGCTGAATCGCTGCAAGCATTAGCTGTCATAAGTACAGTGCAGCGCTCTTTTTCCTCATTATTTAAGGAGAAGTATACATTATTTGTACCCTTAGGAGTCTATACTTTTTACATACATAATTTAAGGAAAATGCTGTTTAGTCACCACTGAACACTTTCTTGGATTTTCCTACGCTTTAAAAAAAAGCGTGTTCCAATCTGTTCTCCCTTTTACTGTAATACTTAAGGAAACAGGCTTATAACTGATTGAGGACTTACCGGTTACTTTGTAAACTGAATTAATACGGGGTACCCCATAATTCCTGACTTTTGCTGCAACTGTATCACTATTCTTCACAATACTGACTGCTCTGTTAATATTTATCCCTCTTCATACTTTCTTTCTTCTTTCAACTGGACCATTACTTTTTCGTTTGGAAGAGCTTGTTGGACCCATTTTCCTAACCTAAAAATGAAAAACGTAAGCTTGTCAATTTTCAGCTTCCATCAATTAGAAAAAGCTAGACCATCGATTTGGTTGGTACTATAATAAGTCTACTTTAAAAATTACAAGAGAGTAGATACAAAAATGCATTCTGTATTATTCAAATCGAGAACAAATACACATGCAAACTGTATTACACAAAGTGAGAATAAATGCATACATGTAAAGTATGTTCCAATCAGTTACAAGTTTTGTCTAATTCACAGACATGCAGGATATTGCTTTAGTTTTAAATGTATACTCATTAATATTTCTCATTATGACTACCTAGTTAGGTCAAAAATGAAAATATCTGAATATTTAATCTGTCAGTAATTGGTTCTTAACATTGAAATTATTGACTGTAACGTGAACCCATTATTGACCCCCCCCCCCTTCTGACAAAAATTGGATCCCTTCGTTATTTTTAAGAGGGGGAATATAATTTTGTTAAAAATCAAAAAGCAATCTTAATGATTTTATTGAGCATATTTATGTGAAATTCACAATTATTGACAGGTGTGGCGATCATTGGGTAAATTGACTATTTTGAAGTACTAATTACTGACACCCCTAAAAATGGTTTTTTAACTGAAAATTTACATTTGGGAACTATATTCTTATCAAGAAGAAGTAGTAAAAAAGTAGATTAAAACAATGTAAACAATGAAATGTGAATTTGCACAGTTATTTCGAAATTCAGTTTAGTCGAAATCGAGACTTACCTCTTAAGCAAAACCTTTAGATTATGAGCCGCTACAATACTCTGATAAGAGACTCTACGTTCCCAAGAATTTTGTCGGGCAAATTGTCTTGATCATGGCGGGAATCTGTAGCTGATTAGTTGAGCTTTGGTTAGGTGCTAAGTTTGAATTTCTAAGTGGCTCCAAATGCGTATTTTTAAACTTTGAAGGAACATCTGTCAATAATTGCGGTAGTGTCAACAATTGGTGCCTTTACCCTACCTCGAGCTTTGTATTACTCATCAGAAACTAATTGAATTATACTGTATTCTGTATTAAAGCTGTTCGAAGGCTATCTGCCTAAGGAAAGATACCTTGTGAGGAGGACTTTGTAGGGGATTCGAACGCGCATTCACTGTACATCCGGAAAAAGCTGACAAAACTCCAGATCTTTAGTTCGACAGACATGAACGGTAGATCTTTACATTTCAGCCCTCTACCATGTTCAGTGTCTTTATTCACTCGGCGATGGTGTGGCCCGAAACTAATTTAAATACATTTCTTTAGATTATGAGCCGCTCCAGATCTTTAGTTCGACAGATGTGAACGGTAGATCTTCACATTTCAGCCCTCTACCATGTTCAGTGTCTTTATTCACTCGGCCATGGTGTGGCCCGAAACTAATTTAAATACATTTCTTTAGATTATGAGCCGCTCCAGATCTTTATCACATTTCAGCCCTCTACCATGTTCAGTGTCTTTATTCACTCGGCGATGGTGTGGCCCGAAACTAATTTAAATACATTTCTTTATGAATGCTCCAAATTTAACGTGTTTTGAAAAGATTTTTTGGTGTTGTTGTAAAGAACAATTGTTGAACAAGAGAAATTGTTGTAAAGAACTTTTAGAGGCATCATGAATGTAGGGAGATTTTTGATCAGATCTTTGAGGATGGTTTTATAAGACTCTGTAAGATCTATCCAAATATATTGATCACGAAAAAAATATCTGAAAAATTTAATGACTTAAGGGATTTAGTTAGAGATTTTTTTAATGATGGATTTACCTGTAATTGCACAAACGACAAAATCTTTTTAGATTTATCGTTACAGCATACATTTCAAAATTTCTTCTACTTTGCAATATACAGAGAAGGAAACAAAATTCAAGTAATTTGAATACGAAAAATCCATTTTAAAGCTTTAGTTTATCCGTGGTCATGCACATGGAAAAACATGTTGCTCTAAATTACTTCCTGTATCTCTAATTAAAGCTGTAAAAATTCATTTTTATTTCATAAGTAAAGAAAATCAATTTTGAATTCCATAAACATGTGAGGTGCTTATACTCCATGCAAATCTTATCACCATAATTTTATTACTTATATTTCTTAGCAATTAAAAATTTATTTTAATTTGCGAGAAAACGTGAAAATTAATTTTAATCGAAAAAGTGTGTATCCAAATTATCTTTGATTGCAGATAGCTTTTTGAACTGAAAGAAAATAAATCCATGATAAATGAAATATAGTTTCAAATCTTGTAAAATTCAAATTACTTCTAAATTATTGGCTTAACATAATTCTTAAGCAAGCACTCAATAAGTTTCATCCTTTCCATGAATGGATGAATGATTGAGGAAGGCATTTCATATGGCTGATATTTTACTTCAAATGACTGCTTAGGGACGAAATAACTCCAACCCCCCCCAAAAGAATATCTACCCCCCCCCCCTTTATTTAGCGAAGTATGGGAAGAAACATAAATTTAAAACTGTTTTTTCATTAATACGAGAAACGCCTATGATGATGATAAATTTGGTAATGCATTAAGTAATTGGTAATAACCACATCGTTAAACATTAACGGAAACAGTCGAAGAATACGGGGAGCTTTAATTATAGCAGCATGTAGCAACCCTAACTTCAAACAAACTTAAATAATAATAATAAATTAAAAATCACAATTATGTGACCATCATACTGAATGAGACACAAATTGGAATGAATAACTTAAGTTATTTTTACACGGAAAACTTCTCATTTTCAAATTCTAAAGACAGGGTATACTTTTCAGTTTTAGAGAAGAAAATTCTGACTTGGCCTTATTTCAAATAACAGGTTTATTTTGTCTGCACAGTATTTAATAGATTCAACAGAAATAAGAGTTAAAAAATAATCACCAATTCGAAGATAGAGTTTCTATTTCGATTTTTATAATAAAAGCGAGTTTTCTTTCTAGTTTTGGTTGACCAATAGCTACAACCAGTGAATACCACCACTAAACATGGTAGACGGCGGAAGTGTGAAAGTCCAGAGTTTTGACCTACTGTTGATCTAAAGGTCTGAAGCTTTGGGCGGTTTTCTCCAAAAGTAACGAAAATACGAGGTAGAACCCCTTAAAATGGTCTTCCTCCCAAGATATTCCCCTTAGGCAGATAGCCCCAGTAAAAATGTGCCTTAAGCAAACAAACCCTTTTTTTCTAATTTCGACTGAACTGTAAGTTTTCATTTAAAATTAATTTGAATTTATAAGGCATGTAGATAATTAAAGCAAAAATAAAACATTAAATAAAATAAATAAACTTTAAAACAAAATTAAAAAGAATAATTCATAAGTTGCAAACTAGATTCGGTATATCGTGGCTGAGTATTTACACATTATTTTAATTTTCATGACAAAAGAGAAAACACTCTATTCTTTCTCATTTCCTAGAAAGTCTTTGTATGTAATGCCCTCCAAAAAAAAAAGAATTTCATCTCTCGAGAAAACTCTTTCTTAGGTTGATAAATCAGTTAATATATATTTTTTTAGCTATTTAGTAACAACTTCTTATGTTGCTAAGGCTACATACATTTCTCTATTGTTTTTAGTTTTAATGTTTTTCTCCTTTGATAGTTGACTTTTTTTTTCATCAAGTTGGAACGATAATTGCTTTTAACTGTTGGAAGAAAATAATCACCTGCTACAGAAAAATAAATTCGTCTTTCGTAAGATATATTTTTAATTTGTTTTGAATGCATGGCAGAAGGCATTGCATTGTCTTTTTCACTTAGAATAAGTAGCAGAGTGCAATAATAAAGCTCCAATACTTCTTGTCTTGGTAGTGTCCAATACGTAGACAGCAAGTGCCCGCATAGAAACAACAAAAATTATCTGTATATATACATATATATATATATATATATATATATATATATATATATATATATATATATATATATATATATATATATATATATATATATATATATATATAAATGACTATGTCATTTTATCTCTCAACACCCTTTATTGAAAAATGTGTCCCAAAAATGCGACATAAAAAAGCGACATAAGAAAGCGACATAATTTTACATGTATTTAAATACCATTAGTTCACAACAGCTATAATCTATTGTTACACTATTTCGTAAGCTGTAGAATAGGCATCACATGTATTTTTCTATAGATAGGTTACACTCATAAAAATTTCAGCATAGGGTTACCAGTCAAAATATGCGAAAGATGAGCGATAAAATGACAAAGTCAATTAATATCGTTTTAATATGGCAATAATGAAACTAAAAAATTAGGGGCCTTGTAAGGGGGATCTCCCCCTGACAAGGCTTGAACAGCCGAGTTATATATATATATATATATATATATATAGCAAACGCTCGCCGCCATGCTATAGTCTATCTATAGTAATATTATAAAAATTTAGAGATTATGTATATGTAGGAGTTAACCTCTAAAAGTACTAAACAGAATCAATTATTTTTTATCGATAGAATGATACACAATCCTTAAATTATAGGCTGGACTATATAGCATCATGATACGACGATAATACGCACGTATATCGTCGCGCGTATCGAAGAATAATGAAATACTTTTGTCTTCACAGAGCTATAGCACCGAGTGCCATACTTTTGTGCTTCGTTTTAGCTTATAGCACGCGAGTTTGAAATTATTGTAATGCGCGGTTCCATTTTATGTTATGAAATTTTTGTAACTGAATAAATCACGTGATAAACCATCTACATGTGATTGATCTTGGCGAATAACGCTAAAACCAAATACCCCTTAGATTTCTGGTATCTCATGAGGTACCAGTCCGATATGATAAAAAAAAAATATATTGTTCTTAAAGCTACCTTAACCCCACCCCCTCCCGGTTTTTCCCGAGCTGAACTTGGGCAAGCGAAATGTACCATCCTGGCTCATCCCGAGAGTATCTCGGGCACTACGAAAGATTTTTTTTTTTTTTTACATTTAGAAAATTTTGTTTGAGAATGGTGCTGTTATGTTTAAAAAGATATGTATGTATGAAAATTTGCATTAAATAATTGATATTTTTTTTCCATAATCTAGAAATAAAAAATACCGCTCTCATCTAGAACGAATAGATGGCTGTTTTCTTTGTCCCAGAACTAGGAGACTAGATCGTAGAATGATGCGTGTCGGTAATACACACAAATGGTATAGACTAAATCGTCAAGAATTTGTAGTCCGTAGTATTCTGGCTCATCGCAGCAGAATGATTAGTTTCTGTGACGAGAAATTATCATTCGATACACTCATGCACTAGAATGACCGTTTCTGGGCCTACCCGCTAGTGTACGCAGCGATTTACAGATATTTTCATCTGGGTACAAGCACCAGATTGTATGGGAGAGATTTAAAAATTGGATAAGTGAGTTCAGAAGTGTCTCGTTCCATCTAGTATTTATAGGGAGTACATAGACATCCACACACCAGTTATTTTTTGTTGTGGTTGTTTCTGATACCCCCTGACAACCGCAATCGACGGTGTCAGATCTCCCTCGAAGGGAGGCCATGGGCCTTCCATTTTTGGGAGCCCAGAGAGAGGAAGTACGATTCAGCCCGTGGTCCCCTAATTTTGAACCCATTCCAGAGGAGGGACCAACCCCCTGAAATCGCACCCCAGGGGTTTCGTTTAACAATTTGGATCACATTGGAGCCACGACAGATTTTACGTGCACCAGCTCCCATTAGCGTACACTGTCCCACATCAGTCGAGCCAGGGGCTCTACTACCATGGTGTCGTAGAATATCCGTGACGGATATTTCTCGCTCACGGATAGTCAGATACTTCGAATAAATAGAGGCGACTCTCCTTTTGGCGCTACCACGATGAGTGTCGAATAAAACAAGCTAGTATTTTTGTGCTTGCTAGAGGTCTATCCGACTCTCAGAGCGATCAACCAATCAAAACACTAGGCTTTTCCCCCTTTTTCTTAAACGAAGGCGTTGTCTTTAGAATTTCCGAAGACTCCTGAGACATCCATCACGAGTGGAAGCCCGTTTTTGACAGACCCAACATGCTAGGGAGAGGGGTCCTTTAGTGGAAGTACTTGACACTCCGCGATCCGCACAATAAAAACCCATCCATCTTGTACTATCCGGTACCGGAATGCGAGTTTTCGCCTTCATCCAACGTGTCGGGAAAAACAGCAATATGTCCGATAGTCAATACGACAGTGAAATTATCACGATACGATCGTAGTAGGGCATATCGGATATTTCTCGGATTGTGACGTCATGAGAAGAGAAGGCTCGATATATTCGCTAGCGAAAGCTTTCCGATACTATGGTGGTAGAGTTCCAGGAGGGAGTTGACCCTCCCTAGCACTAGAGAAGCCGGATGCTGCTTCACTTGTCGTGTTCATATGGGGACGGAGTTTAGCGCCCAGACCACTACGGACATTATAAAACACTTTCCAATATATTTGTCCTTATACAGACTGCTTTATAACAAATAATTTACTTATACGTTTCCATCGTTGTGAGAGTTTAACAGTGGAGGTTTTTCTTCCACTTGCCTTTTTCACTTGCCGTGTTCTAATGGAAATAGGCACTAAACTCCGTACCCAAGACCACTAAGGGACAGTTATTTTCTAGATGTCAGTGGCATTTTTTTTTTCCAGTGAATGAGTCTGGAAGGGTTTAATAGTGGTACAACTTTTATGGGGTCACGCCCAAAACCTCGCCTACAAATTTACCACAAAAAGAAAACAGTTGTGGGGTTGGACATTATTTTATAATAAATACAGGCAAGGCATGCTTTATCTACATTTTTCTCCTAATCCAATGTGTTGCTACTTCACAAGACTCGTGCACTTGCACGCGTCGCATGTTCGTCCGAGCAGAGTGAGAAAAGGACACCAGCCGAAATGAATTCTGCGGCCGTTCATTAAAAGGAAGTTTTAATGCATTCAGACTTCTTCATTTCTGAAGCCGGTAAATGAGAGAGAGCTAGACGATATATAAAATCGATTTCGGATAGAATGAATTTAGGATATGCCCTTTCATTTACTACAGCGCCGTTAGAGTTTCCAAACGTAAAATTATGCTTATACAATTTAACGGAAGAATTTTTGGGGGGGTTCTGTATAATTGATTTCATTGCTTCTAATTAACAGATGCCAAGTCTCTTTAGTGACGGCGGAATTCGATTCGGATAATTTTATTTGCTTCCGAAATCGATAAAAGTCTCATAAATATGGAATCGATATAAGGGGAAGATGAATTTCTTCAGAGAACACAGATTTAAATGGAACAGTATTATTCTGTGCTGGAATGGGGATTCATTGATTATTTTAATAAGTTTTTTAATAACAAAGAAAGTTGCACTAAAAGTTGCGCTAAAGTATTCTAGACATTATATTATTGATGTGTAGTTGAGTTACTGTTATGTTTATTTAAACAACAGTGTTTTTTTATACAGTTTTTGTTTTGTCAATTTATACTTTATAGAGTAACAATGTTTCCACCTCAGTGTTTCCAAATCCTTTTGCTGAGAATTTTGTTCTTGCATTAAAGTTTTAGATATTAAGATGTGATAAGAATCCCCAAAACTTAATATGATGCTACTTAATATGCACTCAACCATTGTATCGTAATCATAAATCCAATGCTAATACTTTTTCCCAGGAAGCACAACAGTGTTCTGTTAGTAACTATGTATTTCTCAGTGTAACTATTAACTTTTAAAGAACCTTTAGTAAGGTTAAATGTAATGACCCGTAAATGCGATAATATATTACGTGCAATATGTACAGCTGCGGAAAAAAAAGTCCCACTTCCTCTTTATTTCGCCATCGTTCGTCGTATAGCAAAGTTATATATACCATTCGTTTGCAAATAACGCGTACTTTAATTTACTATTAATTTAATTTGCATAAGGGGCCGTCTTCATATTTTATTCTGCATCAACTTCGTTTTTCTCAATGGCAACCCCATATTTTGATTTTATTAAACGAAAGAAAACCTTCAAATTACCCTAAATATAAATTTTCACCAATTTTATACGATAATTTCCGGAGATATTGCGAATTCATTTTTGCGCGTTTTTAAGGGACTTTCTGCAAATTGAAAAACGCTATTTGTAGGTTCCGAACTTTTCGCCTTTCATTTATTTCGCTCGCGAGAATTAAAAGAAATTAATATTATTTTCAAGGAAAATATTGTTCCCATCTCTCAAAGTTTTTTGTACTGAGAATATCGAGGGTAGAATAGAATATTTAGTCTGTGGTCCAAATGACCCGTGAGTTCATAACTTCCTTGGTTCGTACACATGATTTAAGGGGAAAATGCAAAATGACTGCTAAGGATTTTGAAAATCTTTGTAATTTTGAAACTGTTATTCAGTGTTTCCCTTGATGTTTCTCTTAGACAGCTGAAATGTTGGCAGGAGTTAGAGGCTGCTCCCTGCTCTTCTGACTACAAGCATGAATATTGCTCGACTCAGCTATGGTCGAACTTAAAGAATGGTTTCATGATTGAAAATTTATTTGTTTGAATTTCATGTAAAAAACGATATTACTTTTTTGCCGACCCAATATTATCACTGTGTTTGTTATTTCACTTTCTTCATTTAATACTATCGCCTGCAATGTGCAATATTATTAGTGTCTAAGACTTTTGGCGGTATTTTAATTTATAGTTAGATAAAAAAAAAATTTACAGAAAAACGTGATTTTGGATGTTTGATAAAGTATGGGGAATTCCAAAGACCTAATGTTTCCGATATTAAAAAAGGTGACATTCATGCCTGGAAAGTTGAGGATGTTAGTTTTTCAGAAATAGGACGTTGTATTAGAAGACATACATCTACTGCATCTAATTCTATAGCTGGAAAATATTTTATTTGGGGGAATATGGTAGCGGACGCAACAATACACGCTTTAGAGAATCCCCCAACAAACTGTAAAAACCTCTAATTTATTTGCTTCAAAATTTGATATTTTTAATACTGGTATCTTTTACTGTGTTTTTGCACAAAATAAATCTAATTTACATTTATTTTATGCAATTTTCAAAAAAATTTCACTTAATAAATTTATATACGGTCCGTTAACTCATGAAAATAACACATTTTATTTAATATAAAGTAAACTACTGAACGTAAAAATTTGAAATTTTGCACAGCCATGTAATATTAATTTCTGCATCTATTTCCATCGAAATTTGGCTAGGTCGCTATTCATAATTTTTTTGAATATTCATCTAATAATTCCTAATTCATATTAATAATTTATTAAAAATCATAATAACATTAAATTATGTTTGGGTCGTTTATTCTAACAGTACGAATAAAAATCAGCTTCTTACTACCAATATTATATGAGATATGAATTGAAGTATGAAAAAAAATTTTAACATAGGGGGAGGGGGATTTTGGGTGCTCATAACTCACTCATTTTCTGTCCAAATTTATTGAAAATTGGCGTCCGGGGTTAAAATGAGCTAAATTTTTGAAATATGAAGTGAAATCTAGGGGTTGCTATTGAGAAAAAAAAAGTTGGTGCGAATTTTAATATGTAGATGGCCCCTTATGCAATTTTTATGCATAGCAAATTAAAGTGTGCGTCAATCGTAAACGATTGGTATCTGTAACTTTGCTGTGCGACGAACGACGGCCGAAAAATGTACAAGTGGGACTTTTTTTTCCGCAGCTGTACATATTATAATATATTATATATATACATATATACACTGCTGGCCACCCAAATTGCAACACCAAGAAAAACAAGAGATATCACAACAAAATTTATTGTGTAGATAACATGTTGACCAAGTAACAAATGATTAAATTTACAGCATTCTATGAAGCGTGGTTCCTGCCAAAATCAGTACCCAGAGTAGCCGCCGTTGTTGGAGATCACAGCTGCCACACGCCTCGGCATTGATTCAAAGAGCTTTGAATGTGTTCTTGGGGTACAGCAGACCAAGCAGCTTCCACACGTTGCCAAAGTTGATCTGGTGTGACAGCTGGGGATGAACTCTGGGTCAGTCGTTGAGCAACCATGGACCACATGTTTTCTATCGGCGAAAGATCCGGAGAGCGCGCCGGCCAGGGAAGCAATTCAATCTGGTGATTGACGAAGAACCCTTGGACAATGCGTGCCACGTGTGGCCGTGCATTATCCTGCTGAAATATGGCTGTTGGCAAGCCCTGAAGGTAAGAAAGGACAACTGGCTCCAACACCTCGGAGATGTAGCGCTGGCTGGTTAAAGTACCGGCAATGCGTACTAGAGGAGTGCGAGAGAGATATCCGATACCGCCCCATACCATAATACCCGGTGCAGGACCAGTGTGACGGTGCATAATGCAGCTGTTCAGCATCCTCTCTCCACGGTGTCTCCAGACTCGAATCCGACCGTCGTGGTGTTGCATACAGAAGCGTGACTCGTCAGTAAAGAGAATTTCATTCCATTCTGTCGTCCACATCCTTCTTTCATCGCACCATTGGCGGCGGAGACGTCTGTGGTTCCGCGTCAGAGGTAGACAAAGCAACGGACGTCTTGCGGACAGACCATTCTGCTGTAAACGACGTCGAATGGTACGCGCAGACACTGGATGATGCGTTACAGACTGAATCTGCTGTGATATGGTTCGTGATGTGACTGAGCGGTCCGTCACTGCCATGCGTACAATCTGCCTGTCATCACGTGACGTGGTGCACTGAGGTCGATGCGGTCGATCACGTCTGTCCGTCGTACCCTCCTGCACCCAACGATCACATATCCGCATCACAGTTGTTTGGTTTCGTCCAATACGACGACCGATTTCCCTGAAAGATAACCCACAATCTCGGTATGCCACTATCCTTCCTCTGTCAAACTCGGATACTTGATCAAAAGATGATCGTTGTTTCCTACGAGGCATAATTTATCGTTTTTTTGAAAAAAAAGCAAGAAAAACACAATTGCTGTACTTGAAACCGTCGAAATCTCCAAGCCTTAAATAGCGCTTTGAGGTGGCGCCACAGGCGCGCTTGATGTGCGTCTGCGCTGAAATTCTAATCATTTGCATATCTCACCTCAGCTAATGCATGTTGTAAATTTCATATTATTTGCATGCTTCCTTCAGGGTGTTGCATTTACGATGGCCAGCAGTGTATATATATATATATATATATATATATATATATATATATATATATATATATATATATATATATATATATATATATATATATATATATAACTAACAAGATATATATATATATATTATATAGTATATATGTATATATTATACTATATATATACGTATAATATATATATATAAATAAAATATCTGCACGAAAAATCTCTTATTTATTTGAAGGCTCGTTGTAAAATTTTTAAATTTCCGCATATGAATAATACATGCCTAAGTCTTCCCAATACCTAGCACATAGTTGAATTAAAGTACAATAAAAATTTATGGACAGCATTCTTTGATAACCCCTATTTAGATTACTCTTTTTTGAGTAAAAAATATTAACAATACATATTTTAAATTTTTTAAATATTTAAATATATTCTCGCATGCATCTTCTTGTAAAGTGATTCTGAAATAAAATGGAGCGTTAAAATCACTCTAAATTTAAAGCAAGTGTGTGTGCTCATAAATATTTAAATATACTTAAGGCGAATACATATAAGGTGTATATTGCAAACAAAAATATATAAATTCTATATTTATATGGATAAGTGGCATGTTATGGTTTTGGGGAGATTTATGGTTAGTATGTATTAGGAAAATGTTGAAGAAGTATTATTGGAAGTATTGAATTTATTTATTTATTTAAAGATAAAAATTCAACATGCTTAGAAAATATACGAATATATCTATGAAATTTTTAAAAATGAAATATAAATGAATAAGAAAAAAATGAAATATAAATGAATAGTGCGCCATGTTTAAGACAGTGAAGTGAATTTCTAGTCCATTTCATTCTGCATACTTAGGATTGTTTAATCGCGATATTTACTAGATACTATATACTATATACGATATACTACTCGATACGATATACCTGTATATCTACTGCGTCTTTCTCTTGAGCCAATAAGCATATCATAAATATTTTTTTAATAACATGACATAACATAATAACATGCATAATTCTCATTCATTATCATTTCAAAGGTGGAAATAGGAGGGAGTTAACTGAAACCGAAATAATTGTCATGTTGACTAGGTCACGCTTAAATATTTACTTTAGAGAGAAAAAAAATTATTATTACGCTGCATTTAAATTTAGTAAGGCATCCTTCAAAAAAAGTGGAAGCTGTTTTAGTACAACTAGCCGCCAATGCGTCCAGCTGTGTCGCCCCATGCGTTACTGTTCTTTGTACTCAGTGCAGCGTTGACTCAATTTCTAGACTCATTTCAAGGAAAATCATGTTCCTTTGTTTTAACAGTATTTGTCATTGAATTTATCTAGTTTAGGGTTGCCACACATTTTGCGTGTCATCCTAAACACCGATGTTGAAACAGCAAACGTCTAAAATGTGTTTTAGAGCAATGCATGATGACATTTTTCAGATGAGCTATGAATGCGCCAAGTATTGTCCATTCTATATTTTAAAACTTTGAAAAAGTCCGAACGATCTTGCATTTTTGTGTATCCATTATTGTTATTTTGTAATCTAGCTACTGCATCACATATGCATTTGACATCATTGAAGTTTTCATTTGGATTTTTGCACATGCGTTATTGTTATTACACTAATGTGTTTACATTTGGCTTCACAGCGTGGCAATATCGTCGATGTTGGTACCGCATACGTTAGCGTATTATATAAGTAGATAGAAATTTCGCATTTCAGCTTCTATGTCCCACTTCATAAATAGGCGACTTAGAAGTATCCAATGATTTGACAGAACGGATTTTCATGATTACATACTGGTGTCTAAAATTAAGCTCACACGAATGTTTTTTCACAATAATCCACAACTGCCTGCAGTAAAATGGATGAAACTGGTAATTTTAGTAGTATGAGTGGCAAACGGCACAGTGAGCGTCAATTTTACAGCATACCGTTGAATTTGGCTGCTTAGGCATTTGAGATTTTTACCTTCATTATTGTGAATACAGTACAGAGCCGGACCAGAACCATAGGCTCGCGCTTTGCAATTAACGACTGTGTTCAGGATCGGGCGTGATCGGCCTCCTGAGAAATTTCTCCTTTATTGGAATTAGTATAACATTTTTTTTAATGTCACTATTATATGAGATTTATGACTCGCATTTTTCTGCATCTAAAATATCAATGTACATACAAGTGTACTATTCAACGGAGTTTTTGGTAAAAATTGAAAACAAAAAAATTATTGCCATTTGATAAACTTGAATATAAAGAATTAGAAAGTGCATTAAGAGTTTGCTACTATATTTGTCTTTCATTTGCACAAACTGCAGAATTTATGATATTCCATCAATGAAGTCATTGACTTTTATTTATCCATTAGCTGAAATTTCGGCCTCGGGCTCCGATTTAAATAATATCGCTCGGGATCGGGCGGATTCGAATTTAAAGTACTCGGGCTTTAAAGAATGAGCCCGAACTCATCTCTAGTCTGCAGAAAATGAGGAGCTCTGTATCATTCCACCAACGCAAGAGAAATCGAATAATTTGGTGCCCGAGGAATCGTTATCTAAGGCGACATCCTGTTGGACAGGCGTGCACCACTGCACGACTTTTATTTGGGTTGTGTCACCACACAGCCCTATGGAAATGAGGTGTTTGTAGGCTACTTGAATAACTTCCGGAGTGCTGCTATCTCGAACTTTCTTTTCATGGGCGATAATGTGAGGCTACGAAGAGCTCCCATTGTTGTTCATCTTCTTGAAGAAGAGAATATTCGCTTCATGAAATATTCTGCTTAGTCTTCGGATCTCAATCCGATAGAGTATATTTGGGATGGTCTAGTAAGAGCCGCTGCTCGATGTTCACGATCCTTTCAGGACGTTAAAAGCTTCGTTTTTTGGAAGAATGTAATTGATTCCCGTAAACATTACTCGCCGCCCTCTTTAATATTTTGATGCGTCGTTGTGAGGCTTGCATCGCAGTGCACGCGGTGGCCACACTCCATATAAGACGCACCTTTTCTGAGATATGAGGTATCATTATTTGATCCTTTTTGATCTAACATGTCCTATATTGACTAACAATTATTCTTCTTTTCATTGTTATGTTGCTGTATGCAATCAAAGAAAATGTATCAAAAAAGAGATGACCTGTATTTAATATTTTGTACTTTATTTTTAAATGAGAGTTATAGTTAATTACTCTTGAAGTACTAATCACAGAAAAAGTAAATTATTTGCAATATTTCCTAAGGTCACGTGACGAAATTTTCCTGTAACAGATTTTTCATCTTCAATCAAGCCGCTTCGTTTTATAGAGATTCTGTTACAAACAGAAACGTTAAGTAAACTGCATCAATACCTGATTAATTTCGTAATTAAGAGATTCCACTATAATTAATATTTAAAAAAAATAAAATAAAGGAGTCTTCATTATATTTAATATACAGGATGATTATAATTAACGTTTCACTTTAAAACAAGCAGAAAAGGAAAACTACGGGATTTATTATCCGCGGAAAAAAGCTCAAAAATTCAACACCAGGGGCAAGGACGTATTTAAGGGGGGGAGGAGTTCAGGGATCCGACATCCCCCATGAAGAATATTTTGGAGGGGGATCAAAAATTTTGGAGGTAAAAAAGGCAGTATTTTTCTCAAGGACACTATATCATTATCGTTTTATTAACAAAAATCAAAATTTCGTGCGGGAGGAGGTTCCGACCCCTACAATCTACACCCTTAAATACGTCCTTGCCCCTGGGGTCCATTTTTTTTTTTTTTTACGATAGTAAATTTCCTGACCACTTTTACACAATTACCAAGTTTGATAACATTTGGTCCAGTAGTTTTTCTTTTCTTATCATTTTAAAGTGAACTTTAATTATAATCACCCTGTACATAAACGCAACATAAATCATATAAATACCTAATGTTCGTGCAAAGAAATTTCTTTTATAACGAGTCTTCCACCAGCAACCGTATAATTTTGTTTTAAAGGGACTCTACTTATTTAAAATGCGTAAACTTAAAACTGTATATAAAAAAAACGTAATGAATTTCGTCATAAGGACATTCCACTTCATTTAATATATCAAAACATTAACTACGTAATTTTTTAAATCCACACATAACGGAATTTCCTCTACAATGAATTTTACATTTTGAACCAATACAAGCGATTTCCACTGCATCTAATACACATAAGCGTAATATAAACTGCTTAAATATCTATCCAATAGTGTGATTAAATTTCATTTATAAGGATTCTTTCCTCTTGAACCAAGTGATCTCGCTATAAGGAGACCACACAATATTTATTACTTCCTCTCTAAAGTTTTCAAGAATATATTGCAAGCATACTAATACATCTTTATTTATTTTTCTGGTAATAATAGATTCAATTATATTTAATCTTATTCCTTTTGTTTCAATTTTTCATAATAAGGGGTTTTCTGATAATCAACTATTACGATCTAAGAACGATTCCGCTTGCCAAAATTACTCACAATCTCATCCGAATTGCTTTTACTGTTGCTGCAATTAAGGAGTATTGCCGTATCCAATTTGCTAAGGAACGGCTTTACCAGAAGAAACAATTTTAAGATAACATTTCGAGAAAGTCGATTAAAGGATGAATTTTCTACGTGGTAATATTTTCGAGACCATAACTTTTTATTTCCATAATTTTCTATCAGGTTAGAAATTATTCCAGGCATACCCAGTTGAATTATTAAAATGGCTCGCGCACCTAATATTTAAAAAAAGAAATGCCATTTATTTTTAAATGTGTCGAAAATAATTAACTAAAATCAGTTCAATAAAAATTATACCTAGTAGATGACTTGCATCTATGACAATTAATTGGTATCACCAATCCTATTCTCTGCTAATACTATCCTGAAGATAGCTTACATCTATAACAAGTAACTGACATCAGAAATTATAAGTAAACATAGAATAAGAAATTTTTCAACGCCAACTGTTCTGTGCATTAATGTACTAGGGGGCATTCAAAAAGTAAGTTACACTTATTCCTCCGCAGATGGCAACATTGCGAAAAAAGACCGAAGCTTAATCAGACGATAGTTCAGTTCCACGGCTTCCAACGCTAGCAATTTCATTCGGATAGTGACAATCCTTGGTACGTACAACGAGAAGAAAATGCCGCGTAAACTGGAAGCTTACTCCAGCGTTGAAGTACGCAGCACGCTACGTTTTTGTGGGCAAAACGCTTCAAGCAAAGACATTGTCCTCTTGCATGACAACATTAGACCTCACAAGGCACTCACAACACAGGATTTGGCTCGAAGCTTTGGATGGGAGGTCTGGCAGCATCCACCGTACAGTCCCGAACTGGCACCCTTTGGAGTAAGCTTCCAGTTTACGCGGCATTTCCTTCTCGTAGTGCGCACCAACGATTGTCACTATTCGAATGAAATGGCTACCGTTGGAAGCCGTGGAACTGAACTATCGTCTGATTAAGCTTCGGTCTTGTTTCGCAATGTTGCCATCCATGGAGGAACAAGTGCAACTTACTTTTTGAATGCCCGTCGTATATAAGAAAAGAACAATACGTACAAAAATTCTAAATTATTTTATTTCATTTCATTGGTGAAATTTTCGAAAACAAGCAGTGTTTGGGGAGCCGTTCTGTGAAACCCTATCGTGAAAGCTATTTGTAACTTCTGTGTTGTTCTATGCTCTGGAGCACTTAAAGGTTCTTGTCAAGTATTCCATTAAGTTTCGAGCCTATGGAACGATTTTATTGCATGTAAACAGCAGTTTCTGGCGAACTGTTCCACTGTTATCTATTGAATTACTGCTTATAAACTTTTGTGAAAGATGCCTTCAAAAAATTTTTACGAATTTTAAGAAATTAAAAAAAAAAAATCGTGTTTCAACCTGTCATCAAGACAACAATTTTCTAGACATTCTGAACATTGAACGTTCAAACCTTCACATGCGTACGACTCGTCAGTTCAACAGAATTTCTACAACAATATATATATATATATATATATATATATGTATGTAATGTATAAAAAGGTAATTTGTGTTTTACTATAGTTTGGGTATTGTTCAAGCGGGTACTTTTACTGTAAGTTTTGCTTCCCTGTCATACTTGCCACGCGCGCTCTGGAGCTGTGTTTTATTTATTTTGTTATTTTTCAAACATCAGGCCGTCGTTTCTGAGTTCTTTAGAGTGTACACGTGTCCCCACGCCTTTGTAGCCGGTCATGTAGGATGCGGGTCATGTTGGTAAATGTGTGTGGTTCGATCAGAGATAAGAGAGAGGCGGAGTTATGTCTTCGCAAACCACGTGGTGTGGTAAGCGTAAATACTCCCGCACATCGAAAATCAATGGACTTCTGCCACTGGAACTGCTTAATGAGTCCACGCTGATTTTTGTACCCGTCTCCCCCTCTCCTCTTCTCACTCTATACTGTAACTTAAAGATAATGTTTAATAAACCGTTTTACCTGCCTTAACTCTGGAACTTTACTGAAATATCTGACGTCTCAAATATATATATATATATATATATATATATATACAAACATTATATATATATATATATAATGTTTGTATAAAAGAATTATTCAACGTGAGTTAAAGTCAAAATTTTTATCACTTGAATTGGATATTGTAGCTATAAACAACGTAACTTACAGTTCCAAAAGTTTTAACGCGAGTAAAGCGATAACATCAGAAATCTTACAGAAGAAAAAGTAGGTTTTTTTTTTTTTTAAGATAGTTTTTTTTTTTTTTTTTTTTTTCTAAAAACGTAATTTCTAATTTTAAAATGCATTCCTTAAAATATTGATATCTAATACTTCTATTCGATCACCGCTGCCTTTTCTGACGTAAGCTGACTGTAATTTTGGAAAAATATGTTGATTTTTCCCTCTAGAAAAATAAGCTTCCAGAAAACATTTTTACTCCTTGCGTGTATAAAGGAATATTTTTTTTAACTTTGCTATAACGTCATGCTTGGCTTAGTGTAGCTTCAACATTTTTTATTTCCATTAACTTGCTTCAATATAAAAGGCACTTGAGGATTTCAAAACTTTCAAAATCAGAAAGTGAAGAGTTTTGCATTTGATTTGCATAAAGTGCATTTTCGGCTCCTGTCGGCAGCTTGACATGTATTTACATTTTTGAATTTTTTAAGCTAAAATATGCATTTTTCAGACTGGGTTCTGCACTTCGGCAATTACAAGCAAAACCAATGAATCATTCGGTTGCTTTATGGTGGCTGGAATATAAGGAACAATTGATTTGATTTTACTTTCATCTCAAATTATGTTAGATGTATTTTTTTTTCCTTTAACATGTGTCTGCATTAAATTAATTTTTGCATAAGAACTACTTAATGTTTCGATTGAAAGGATTAGTATAAGGAAGATTTGAAAAATTTATTATGAATTTGATGGAAACGAGCATTGAAACGTGCGAGTAACAATACTGTAGAGAACCTAAAAAATTTATTTTTTTTAATAAAGTTTATCGTTGAAGACGGTTTAAGATTTTGCACATTATTTGAACTTTGAAAGTTTCCTAACTATCAAAATAAAAGTAAAATATACTTAACACGCTACATATATATCACTTCAGTCATCACTAATTTTGCGGAAAAGATAGCTTTTGTTTGAGTGTATGGGACGCGTTTCAATAATTGGGATTTATTTTGTGCGGGGGTCGTATGCAAATTTATACAGTGCAAGTTTTTGAAAATTAACGAGAGGAAATTTTTCTTAACATAGTCTTTTTTCCTACCTAATTTTAACGATTTTTTTTTTTCAATTTACATTGTCTACTTGTCTATAACACCGGTCAACAAAAAAAATTTGGGGGGGGGGTTCTGTTCTCATGCTTAAATTCTGATTCTAGACATTGAAAAACACTTAATTTTTCATTTTTAGTTCTTAAAGTTTGCTTTTGTCTCTTTTACGTCGATAAGTATATTTTAATTTATTTCATAAACGAAAGATGGCAGCACTTTGATTAACCCGAAAGTAAACTGTATTATTATTTGTAACTGTGCTTGTAGTATTATTTTTAATATTGTTTGTAATATCATTATTTGTTTGTATTATTATTTGCTCATACGAACATAAAAGAAATACGAAAAATATTCACTTTTAGACATTAATTTCTAATTATTTTACATTTATATGTTATTGTTTATCACAAATCTTGAATAAAAAAGACTTTTATGTCCAGCAAAAAGTTTTCTGATCATAATTTAGAGTGGAATTATAAAAAATATATCAAAATCAGTGATTTTTGCAAAAAAAAATTGAAATTTTGCTTTATTTTCTACAAAAACAAACTTTCATTTTTAAAAAAATATTTTTCTTAGTTTTGGCGTAGGAGAAACTAAAATTTAACATGGAGAAGTCAGACCCAAAAATCGTGTTGACCGGTGTAATAGATACAGAATTAAAGCCTGTTACCACCTTTTTGGGACGCCCTATGTAATTCGATACTAAAACAAAGACACGAACGCAAGCATTAAAATAGCGTTTTATTACAGAAAAGAAATTAAATAAATGCACGATATAGGCCCAAAAATAAAACTACTCTTTTGATCATTGAATTATTTATGATGGCAGAAACTCGGGACTTCTACAAGTAAGATTTTGCGAGAAATGTTATGCATTGCTGTCCTCTGTGTGTGCTTCAGATATCCCAAAAGGAAACACACACCCAAAAAATAAAAAATAAATGGAACTACAACTTTGTGGCCTCACCAAGGAAGGGAAGGACTTGGGGAGGGAAACATTAAAATACCATTAATACAAAAATAAAATCCCAAAGCTTTCTTTTAAGAGGGAAGAAAAAATAAAGAGAATGAATGAATTTACATTAATGTCACTTGTTTTACGGATCAGAGAAATCCAAAAAGCTTTTATTCACGTTTTCTTTAAAGGTTTGATGTGAAACGGGGAGATTTTTTAAAACTTGGATAGCATTTAATTAGAAAAAAATATAGAGAGTTTTGTGTGGTAATTTTTTGCTTTTATTTAAATGCGACTTTTAATTTTTGACAGTTATTTA
The DNA here is from genome assembly GCA_038373885.1 of Cheiracanthium punctorium. Taxonomy (NCBI): domain Eukaryota; kingdom Metazoa; phylum Arthropoda; class Arachnida; order Araneae; family Cheiracanthiidae; genus Cheiracanthium; species Cheiracanthium punctorium. The sequence goes on from JAWZYV010010236.1 coordinate 196,490, forward strand.
AATAAAAACTTACTTAAATACTTTTCGGAGTGGAAAAAAATATTTTTTACTCCACAAAAGAAAAAAGTCATTTAAAAGATTATTTTTCAATTACAGTGCGTGAAGCTTAAAAAGAACCTTCTTAATTAATTTTGCTTCAGAGGCACTTACATTTCCAGCAAGTCATTTTCTTTTTTATGAATATCAGCTCTATCTTATGGTGTTACGTAGCTACTGCGACAAAATAAAGTGAAACAAGGCTGCACATAATCAGAAATTACGATAAAATTAAAAATATTTCACAAATGAATCTAACTTCTGTAAGTATCAGCTATCGAAATCAGTTATTGACTTCTGTTTGTCTGCCTGTTCGTCCGTGCTATAGTTGGCGTAAATACGTATTGATCGCTACGGAACTTAAGAGTGTTACTTCTATGTGCCGTACCATGTAACCCTATCGAAAATGGTGTATGTAGAGTTCGTAGTCGTTTTACAGGAGCACCCAAAAGAATTTCAATACATTATGCTTCTGTTAGGTGCTATTGTTCAAAACGTATTATATATGTTCACCTATTTCATGCAAGACAAAATTCATGCATATTGTTGCGTATTAGAAAAGAAAATCTCCGATTGTCCCTCAGTGGCCTATGCACTAAACTTCGTTCCCATACAAACACGGAAAGTGAAGCAACATCCGTCTTGCCCAGTTTGCTTGGGAGGTTGTACTTCTCTTTCGGATAGACTGCTGTGGGACCCTGTACGCTCATGGGAGCTTGTGCACGTATAATCCGTCGTGGATCCAATGTCCTCCACGTTCAATGGCGCAGTATGTCCTTTTTGGACCTTGTGCCATTAAACACCAACCAACCAACCAACCTCCATGTTCAAACGATACCTCTGGGGGGCTAGTTCCAGGTGGTTGGTCACTCATCTTAGAAGGAAATCCGGTATAGGAAATATATATACCCTCATCAGGTATTTAATGAAGAATATATGCTAGATAATATATGCATTGATACATCACAAGTAGGCCTGACTAAAAAATAAAGGATGCTTACTTTGCCCTCTGCCCAACTGTGGAGTTGCCAGGTATAAACAGGTGAGTAAGCGTTGTTAATATACCCTCATCTGTTATTTAATCCAATTATGAATCCAATGAAAGGTTATTTTATTCCCAATCCAACCGCATTAGGTTGTCTTATCAAAAAGTCCTTTCATGGGTATATTCTCTAAGCTAATGCTCGATTTACATAACTAACAGATGCGAGAGGTTGATCGAAAAAGTTTTATTAAAAATTTTGTTATTTAACATCCTCGGTACGCTATTTAACCAGGCAAACCTACTTGCGATGTATTAATGCATATATCAATTGCGATGTATCAATGCATATATTCTATCTAGTATATATTCTTTCGCATCATTAAATGACAAATGAGGAAATATATTTCTTATACCGGATCTTAGACTATCTAGAATGGGTTCAAAATTTGGGGACCTCAAAGTGAAGTTGAACTTCCTCGCATTGGGGCTCTTTAAAAGGGATGCCGTCCCCTTCCGCCCATTGCCGTACTAAATGGGTGATCTAGCACTCATGCGCGGTTGCCAGACAGAATTAAAAACAACAACTACAAATCTCCGATTCTAGAATAGCATACGTAATATTTACAAAAGATGACACTAATAAAACAATGAGAGACAGAAGGAATGGACACTGGACAGGAAGAAGTGAAGTAGTTCAGTGTAGATTCGTCTGAAGGTTGCCTTATCAAAAGGCGACACATGACGCCAAGAGCCGTGTTTATGCATATATTTATTTATTTATTTACAGTTCCTTTATTCAAAAGAATTCTAAACACATTCCGGCATATAGAAGGTGTCTCTTTAATCTTTAGTTTGTTTAGAATTAAATGACAATATCTTTATTCGTTGGTTAGCATTCAGGGAAGGAGGAATTTTATGAGGTTTGCGTCTATTGACAGGGTAATATCCTTTGGAGATAGCGACTGGTCCATGTGTCGTAGTCAAATATAGTTATCTATATGTTTAAAAAAGAGAAATGGAATTGAATGAAGTAGAAAGAATCATTTTAAAAGGCCGAAATTGGGGCTTGTATTACATACATATGCAGTTATTACAATATGTATTAGGTTGTAACGAAAGTTTCCCGCCACCGTAAACATCGTCAGCCCACAGTTCGCGTTGGCGTATTTGCTCATATTTTGTCAAATGATTTTTGGCTTTTGAAAGAAAGAGACTTACTTTATAACACTGTGTTATGAAACCTGTAAAAAATATAGTTATCATTAAGTACAAGGTGTGTCAAATGGAACTATCACTCTAGAGGATTGGAACCATCATTTACTTCCAGTTGTGTTGCAAAAAGTCAGCTACAGAATATCAACGAATAATGAGTACAGCTTTAAATACTATTGTTGCATCACGTGACACTGTGCAGGTTTGGTACCAAAAGATCAAAAAGAGTTATCTAAGGAGTTAGAAGTTAGTTTTTCAAGCAGATTTGGCGGAAAACTTTCGTTACAACCTGATATATATTTAAATATCCTCAGCTATATATACAGACAGGGTGTCCCAAAAAGGTGGCAACACGCTTTAATTCTTTATCTATTAGAGATAAATGAGCAATGTAAGTTGGAAAAAAACGTTCAAAATAAAATAGGAAAACGGACTACTTTAAGAAAAAACTCTCCTCTCACTCATTTCAAAAAGTTACACTTCTTAAATTTTTATACGAACCCCGTACAAAACATCACCAATTGGTAAAATGTGCCTCATGAGGTGCTGTGCAAAATTTCAGCCTTTCTTCATAAGACATCCATCAAAAAAGAAGAGCTATCTATCAGAAATATCCATCAGCAAAGGTGGCTGTACATGAATTTGTAAACGTTTGCTGCTAGGGTAGGGAAAAAAATATTTTCTTTCGCATTTTCTGTACGGCCCCTGAGGTGCGATCATGCGACATGATTTTTTGCCTTCGAGAGCTATTGAAAACTGATTTAGGTCAGCATATATTTAATGTCATGCCTCTGACACTTTTTAAGATGCAATTCATTATCATATTTCGTGCATCACCTCATTAGTACATGGGGCCCATTTTATTAATTTGGATTTTTTTTTTTGTACGGGGGTTGTATTCATTTAAATATGTGTAGCTTTTTGAAAATTAACAAAAGGAGATTTTTTGTATCTTAATCTTTTTTCCTACCTTATTTTGAACGATTTTTCACTTTGCAATTGCCAACTTATCTCTAATGGATAAAGAATTAAAGCGTGTTGCAACCTTTTTGGAACACCCCTGTACAATGAAAATATTTAAATATCCTCAATTAACAGGCAAACGTGTGAGATTCTAGGATATTCCTGGAAAAGTAATGCATTTGTCGGAAAATTCCTGGTTTTGGAGTTCTTATTAAGCCTTTCTTCAGTAGTGCAATAGAAATTGGAGCATTTATTTTTAACAGCAGGATATCTGGCATATGTATTCGTTGTCCAAATTGCTGCTGAGAGAGAAAAAAACTTTTTGAACGTAAATTTACAACCATTAATGAAAAATAAAATGTGTTTTTTTTTGCGAGATAAAATACAGAATCGAATGATAATTTACATTACCGTCACTTGCCTTTTAAATCACTGAAATCTAAATGCTTTTATTCCCGTTTTTCGTTAAGTGCTTTTAGAATTTTAGAAGAAAAAACTAAATAAACTTTTTAAGAAATAAATTACTTTAATTTGAAAAAAAATATATGTATTGAATATTTCAATAGAATTCAAATGCGAATCTTGATTTTTAACAGCTTTTTGGATGAAAAAGAAAAATATTGTAATGCGTTTATTAGTTTCTTTTTCAAAAATATAATTTTATTTAAAGAATGTTTTCTTACCTCAGTGTTTTATTATTTAAGCAAAGTATTGAAAGAAGTGATCTAAAAAGACTGTACCCTGTGGATTCTTTGGAATCTACATCCTTTTCAAAAGGTTGAAATTAACTGAGAATTTCTTATTTCAAAGGTTTCATGTGATTTTTTTAAACTTCATGTTAATTAAAACGTTTTCAAAATTCGCTTTCTTACAAAAAAATTAATTTGAAATATAATGAGAATATGGCTTTTAAAATTAACAAACGGATTAAAAGCAATATTTCTTAGAAGGTCACATTTATAGGAGAATCAAAGACATATTAGTAAAAGAAAGTCTCTAGTCTATGGGAGAGTTCTTTTAACGTTGAATTCCGTAACTCCATATCGGTCCTTTGAAAAAAACAATTCCAACGCCCTCGTAAGTTTTAATATTACTCCGTTAGAACTAACACATGTGAACTGGGTAAATAAGCAGGTATTTCTTCTACGGCAGTCAGAAAAGTGCCGTCATATATTAAAAATCGCATTAGATTGGTGAACTCCGCTGAACAATTTACGTCCTTTCGCAAACTGTTCGATTCTAAATAACTCCTTGAGATATGCAATACTCTATGAACATTCTTTGTTCAAAGTGCAGTTAAGATACGTTTAGCTCTACACTGGTTTCCAAAAATTAAGTAAAAATCACAAAAATAGCGATAACTCGCTGAAAAATAAGCCAATCCGTATAAAATGTGAATACGTTGTCAAAGAAATGTTAATGACTAAAGCTGTAACATGTAAATTACTCGCGATGCAGCCAGTATAAATTAATTACAAGGAACATAAACTGCATCTCTGAAATAGGAAATGCAATCTTTCCTGCGGAAACGGGATCCTGCGGGATTCCGCATAAATATTTGCGGGACTAGTCCCACGGGATTAAGACCGTAATCCTGCGGGATTGAAACTAAAAAATAAATTACTTTTATTACAATTTCAAGCCTCTTAACCGATCATCAGTTGGCCGAAACTTTTTGCAATGAGAACCAGTGATCTTGAGCACTCATACCTACTGGCAGGTAGGCGACTTAGCCCCCCCCCCCCAAGCTCCCATAGTGTTATGATTTACATACTGGTATAACGCAGAAGTGCTTCAACACTCAATATTGTATCTTTCTGGGACAGGACCCTTAACTTGTCCCTCCCTCTCCATAAAAAGCCATATGGCCGCTCATGCTAGTGATATCTTTAAAAGGTGAACTTCAGTTAACCACTAAAAAATGTATGGCTCCTTCAAGGTTTCATACAAAGAAAAAAAAATTCTTTAGTTAAGTGCTTTTATATTCTCTATCAAAATTAGATGAAGACTTGGAAGACGAGTGCCTCTTTACTTTGTCATTTTTACATTCTTCTTTTTTAACAACTAAGAAATAACAGTATATTATTACGAATATCATGACTATAACTTTCATATTTATGCAAGGTATTGTATTAATTAACAAATAAGATAAAGTATTATTATTAAACTCCATAGAGCTTACAATCTTTCTTTCTCCTACTTTCCTGTATCGAAATCAAATTTTAGTTGAATGAAATATTAATCCCGCGAAATCCCGCAGGATCAACAAATCTCAATCCCGCAATCGAAAAAGAGTGCGGGACTGCATTTCCTTCTTTGAAATAAAGGATGCAGCTTAAGCTGTGATTGTAAGTTAAGAAATCGGGTATAGCCAATTCGAAGCAATGACCTCCAGGCATCATTTGGCAGAAGAACTGCAATGGAAAGCTTTTGAGACACTAGAAGCAGGACAAAATCAGACAAATGTGGCCAGATGGCTAAATGTCAGTCCGTTTGTGGTTCATAGACTTTGGCAACAATTTCTAACAGCACATACGCAATCCAGGAGGTTCAGCCAAGGGCGGCCAGCTGTTACGACCAGCGCCGATGACGGATATTTGCCGTTATGTGCACAAAGGAATAGAGCCCCAATTCCAGCTCAACTCAGATCCTCCCTTGCTGTAGCCACCGGAAGGTTGGTGTCACTTCAACCGTGCGTAGAAGGCTTCACGAAGGTGGTCTGTACGCGAGGCGACCAGCCATTTGCTTGCCCATCTCGCCACGCCATGGAAAAAAACGTTTGAGGTGGCACATCAACGTGTCCACTGGACGGCTGTTCAATGGAATTGCTGTTCTGATTATGGACGAGTCTAGGTTTAGCCTCCAAAGCGATAGTAGGCATTGTTTGATTTGGAGAGAACCTGGAACTCGTTATCATCCATCAAACATCCGTGAAACAGATGCATACGCTGGAGTCAGTAGTGTATTTGGGGGTGGAATCTCTTTGGGTAGCCGCACAGGCCTCCATGTCTTTCCACGTGGAACCGTCAATGCTCAGGCCTATAGAGAGGACATCCTTGTACTTATGTGCGCCCTTATGACGGGGCAATAGGCGATGATATCCTGCTTCAGGGCGACAATGCTAGACCGCACAGGGATCGCATCGCGGATGATAATCTTCAGCAGCAAGCAATTCAGCGCATGGAGTGGCCTGCTCCATTACCGGAACTGAATCCTATCGAGCATGCCTGGGATGCTTTAGGAAGAGGCATAGCTGCTCTCTCTGTCCTCCCCCTGCGACCCTTGCCACGCTTGCAACGGCCTTGCAATAGCAATGGCTCTCCATTCCGACAGAACTCATATACCGCATAATTGGCAGCATCACATATCGATGTTTGTGCTGTAAGGCTTCTAGGGTAGATCATATTCCATATTGAAGGAACTTTTCCTATATGACAAACTGACAAATCCAATTTGTTTATGTTATACATATGCTAATTTCTATAATACCACATGTGTCTGGTAATTTATTTTTGTGTTATTTTATAACTTACTATCTGTTGTACACTGTGGGTGAGTTTCATTAAATAAGTATACATAACTTTTTGAGCAATCGTCATTTTTGTGATTTTTCCTAAATTAATGATAACCAGTGTATTTTGAATCATACAAAATTAATGTATGTTGTTGAAGATATTAAAAGTTATTTTGCAGGGTTTCCCTTGTGCAAACTCTGTATAAAAGCTGCAAATACATCTCGATGAAATAAATAGCCAAGAAAGAACATTCTTATACTATTCGGCTTCAATGGCAGTAGTAGTAAAAGATCTGTTTTACTGACATTATTTTGTTGGATCTAACCCTTCCAGGATTCATTTTTTCCTGGAATTATCGGTCAAAAAATGTCATTTCTTTAACTTGCTTATTTTATTAAGCATGCATTATTCCGAGATATCTAAGAAATATTCATTTTCTATACCTGAATCGTATTCGGTCATTTAAGAATCACGTAAGAACTCTGTGCAAGTCAATTTAAAAGTGAACAACCTCTGTGTATGAATTCCATGAAGAATTTTCGAAATGAAATTTCTTGAACCTTGATACCCATTCCTGAACATTGACTTCATCTCAAATACTGTAAAATGGCTGCCGTATGTTTGCGAAAAGCTATGAAAAATCTTCGATTAAAAGGCATATACAAATTTTTTTTTAGGAAAGAGCGGTTCTGTAGAGCAAATTTCCTTGCTCCGAGATCTACACTCGAGATAATCCAGGATGGTAGGTACTGCCTGCCCGACCATGGATCAGGTAAAACCAAAAAGGGGGTTAGTTATTCGCTACGTAATCGTATATGTTCCGTAAATTGGTACTTGAGTATTTTTGTTGCCGAATGGTATAATTTAATGCCAATAAGAGTGTACTATTACACAATTCCTGGTAAATTCTTCAAAGTTTTCCCAAAAAAAAGGACAATGTGTCTGAAATGATCCAGCCATTTTGGCGTGTCGATCGGGATTGACAGAATAATTTTTAAGTACAGAAAATCGTGTCGATAAATGTATTTTAATCAACTCATCTGTCATGTATAACGTGACCATTTATTTTTTCCTTCAAAACGGGACATCTACTACTTTTTTGGCAATAGTGTATTTATTTTCTTCCTCAAAACGGGACATTTATTGTTTATAAGGTAATAGTGTAGGGACACTGAATTTACAGGTCTAGGTATCTTTTAGTGGTTAAGAAAACGCGCAAAAAAGCTTGTGTTAATGTTAATATCAAAATAAAATGAAAAGAAACTTTGCCAAAATGCACATATACTATAAAAAGTGGTTGCAAGACGTACGTTTCAGGTGGTACAGGAGTAGGCCCTTTATCAAGTTCAAAAATACCATCCGACACAAGGCAGGGAGGTAGGAAAGTGTAAAATGTAAACGAAAGGACACGCAGAAAAAAAGGTTGTCATTCGGAAGGAACAAAATTCTTAGAAAACCAGAGTGAAAAGGGAAAATAAAGTAGAGATGGGGAAGGGGGAGTAATAAGCAAAAGAGGAACATGACTTTAAATAAAGAAATAAAAATTAAATAAATAGAAATAGTTGACAAGAAAAGAACAAACACAAAAGCAATACATCCCCCCGGCGTTTTCTTTTCGTCTCGAGAGGGGAGGGAGGGAGGTCAGGTTTTTTTTTTTTTTTAAACAGACACTGCCGTTGGATGATTTTAGATTTTTAGCGGCCTTTATTGAGATCGTTACCGTGGGTTGCTTGCGCTCTTTCTAAAAACGGGACATTGCAGGGGACATTTTCTAAAAACGGGACATTATGGTGTCCCAAAGCTGTGCTTGGGGACAACGGGACAAGCCACCTAAAAACGGGACTGTCCCGTTCAAAACGGGTCGTATGGTCACCTTAGTCATGTATAATCTTTTTAGTTTCAATTCTGTATTATTTTATGTGCATCGAATGCGTGCATTTACTGTGGCATTGACATTAGTGGCTATTAATATCAATTCATCTCTCTGAAATTTTCTCCGCATATACCTAAATTGCATCTCACAGCTATCGCTTACTCTATAATACAATCGCCTATCAACTGGGATACTGTGTTTATCAAGAAGCCTCACTTGAAACCTAATTAATACTTACATGTCTGCCCGAGATGATATGAGGGAATAATTATAATTAATAACTTCCGTTACAAGCTTCGCGTCTATCTTAGTTTATATTATCTCTGCAAGTAAATTTACAGGATTGATTCACAGATATCAGAGGAACGAAGCAAATACCGTGTGATGATCCACAACCTCCTTTCGGTAATGGATGATAACAAATAGGAATCGATATTAGGAAAGGTAGAAACAGATGACGAGATATTGAAAAAATACAGGAAGCTCCGTGAAAATCAATTCCTTGGAAACAAAGGAAAAAATCTGAAAGGGGCAACTGATGAGTGCAGGATAGTACGTCTGCTTTCAAGTACCTACTATTTATTATTTGAAAAAATAATAAATAGTAAGTATTCTAGTACTATGAAAGCACATTATAAAAATACAGGGTGCCCGAGAACGTTGGACACTTTACAATATTAAATTTAAAAAAAAAAACTATACGTAACCGGTTATTTGAATGATGGCCGACTTACAAAAGTGCTAGATTTTCGTTTCCAATAATTTTGTGCCATAATATCTGATAGATGGCGCCTGTTGTCAAGGACTTAGACAAGAGATTGAGAAGAGCGGGGTGGACCTAGCGACTGTAGAGAAGGTTTGGCAGAGTGATTTTTCAACAGGACGGCCCACCACCACATGGGTCAACATCTATGCGCTATTACCTCAATCAACATTTTCCAAACAGATATCTAAAGTCACAGTGGTATAATCCAGTGGCCTTCTCGATTACCGAATTTAACCCCTCGGCTTTCTTTCATGTGGGGTTACGTCAAAGTTTCTTTTTACAAGACTACGTATGCTAGTGTACAGGAACTCAACCAGCATATCACAGTTACTATTCATTCCATAACTCCTCAGATACTTTCAAATACTTGGAATGGAATCGAATATCGTTTAGATGTTGGACCAGCCACCAAAGGATCTCCTGTTGAAAACTAATAATTTTGTTGTGTATGCAATTAGCAATTACATTTTAAAGCTACTGTGTTTAGAATTTTTTTGTTTCATTTTATAAGATGGCCAACAATTCTCGGACAGCCTGTATTTCTCTCTAACGCTCTCTAACTGTTTTCGCTCATGAATCTCTTTTGAGAATTGCAGTTGTTAAGTTATGCTAATTCTTCATGACTACAACCACACTGAAAAAAATGACTTGTTGATTCAACAAAAATTTTGGTTGGCTCTACTTCAAAGAAATATTTTTGTTAATTCAACGAAATATTTTGTTAATTTAACAAAACTTTTGTAAAATGAACACTTGGTTTTCGTTAATTTAACAAAAAGTCAACACAATTATTCGGTTGAAATGGCGCCAACCAAATTTTGTTGAATCAACAAAATTTTGTTGAATTCACCAAAATATTACACAGCAAGAAATAAATGGTATTTTAACTTAAAAAGTTGGATTTTCCTTCCCAACCACCGCCTGTACTGATCGTGCTCGGCCAATTCGTATCACCTGTACTCTGGACGCACGAAATAATCAGCACAAATCACAAATCAGTACAAAGCTTTGATTAAACTTTTTTCCTCTAAAAATGGAGGGGTTCCTAAAATTTTCTGTACTTTTTTTCTCTCTAAAACTTTCACTTTCGAAGTCCCCGTTAGTAACTAATGACAGAACTATTTCCTGTGAAACTCAGCTGCAAAAGAGCTTAACTCTATAAATCGTCTGCAGCAGGAGATCTTTGTTGCCAAAAGTTTTTTCATCATTTGTCAATTTTTCCCCCCTTCAGCTTTCTTTTTCCAACTTCTTTAAAGAAATAAATTTTTAAGCCCAGACCAGATCACAAGGCCATTAAACTACTAACGCCACGACACTGAAAAATATATATTGTATGAGATCAGTTAGTTTTTTTCATTTTGTGCTCTCTCTCATTGTAAAGCGATGGCAGTTAAATCTTTTTCTCGGCGCGTAAGTCTCTCTGTGTGTCTAAATATTCTAATGTGGCACAAACTCGTTAGATTGAAATCCTTTTTGGAAATTCTAATGTTCTCAGATGATAAAAATTTAATCGATGTCACAAACTCTAAATTTGTCCATTTGAATTGAGAAAATTTTATTTTCTACATTTTTTTTCACGCGAAATAAAAATTTAAACACTACCTGCCCAAATCAAATTAATTGACTTTAGACCTCAAATTATTTAGGTGATTAAAAAATAACGCTAAAATTAAGTAAACTGGTAAATGTACAAAATGAATTAAATTTTGCATATCGTTTTGTAATAATACGTAATGGAAATGAAGTTTGATTTTTGAATTATTTTAGAAAACGAACAGGGAGAATACAAAACCCAATCCCTTTAATTTATATAACAGTTTAATTTCTTATTTTGTAATTAACCCTTTAACCCGCAGTGTTCCCGCTCTGAGAACACCAAACTCTGACGTTTTGACTGTTGCCAGTCACGAAGAATAGATTTGATTTCTATAAAAATAGTTGCAGATGACTTAGCTCCACGAGAATCCTTTAGCACGTCATTTCCCGTAAAAAAAATTGTCACGATTATTTTTAACAGGTCTGACATCTGCTGAAAACTGGAAGAATACGAGGAGCAGCTGAATAGATTGCCCGATGCTGGAAAAGGGGCAGCCGTTGCCATTGCTCGACTTAACTATCAGCAAGATGGTGGACGATCGAAACGTTCATCGCGTGCCACAGATCTAGAGACCCTTTTTTGACGCAGACTGGCTGGGCGGCACAGCCAGCTGTCGTCAAAAAAGGGTCCCTAGATCTGTGGCACGCGATGAACGTTTCAATCGTCCGCCATCTTGCTGGTAGTTAAGTAGAGCGATGGCAACGACTGCCCTTTTTTCAGCATTGGGAAAGGGTTGCCTCTCAAAGGGTTAAGGCAAAGAAATAAGAGAGATATCCTCCAGGGGGGGAGGATGCTTTAGGAGAAAGACTTTTTAAGGAGTTCTAACGCGTATTCACTTTACACTTTGAGAAAACCGACAAAACGCCAGATCGATAGACGTAAACCATGGACCTTCACACTTCGGCCATGCTCAATGTCTTATTTACTCATCAATGGCCGGCCCAATTTACTTAACAAAATACAATGCCTAAAACACACAAGGGTTATGCAATTTCTTGAAATGTACTGCAAGTCAAAATTAAAACGGGAAATCAATTGGGATTAAATATCCCTTTATTATATGTATTCAAACAAACAGCGAAAACGGACGACTTTGGAACAAAAAAAAAAAAAAAGAAAGGTAAAAGACAATACCGCATATTGATTTTCGTCCCTTATGCCGACACGCAGCCCGAAAAAAAAAAAAAATAATAATAATTGAAATCCTCAAACACTTCATTGTAACTAAACAAGAGATAAATCATCATTCCCAATTTGCCTCAAGTCAGAAGAAAACAAGTAAAGTATTTATACCTTATTTAGCAGCTTCCCTCGTGCAAAAAGGAAGAGGTTTCCGATGCAAGTGCCAAGTCTGAACTACTAATACTTCCAAACGAAGTGAAAATTGGTTCAGAGAGAAGAAGCATTGGAATTTTTTTTTTTTTTTACTCTTTTTCTTTTTATCACAAAAATTTGTTCCGGAAACTTTCGATCGCTCGGTTCTTTTGTGAAAAGGGGAAATTCCGCCACACACTCATATTGATTACAAGAAAAACTGACAATGGTACTTCAGAAATTTAAAAGAAAAGAGTGGGGGGGGGATATGGGAGAAAAAATGGGGGTGCAGTAAAAGTATTGGATTTTTTTTTTTTTCGAAAGTATTTGAACTTAACTAAATAAATTGTAAAAAAAAGAGCTTTTGACAACATAACAAGTGTGTGTGGCTTTTTTTTATATTAAATTTATTTGTTTCTTGTAAAACTTGAAAATCAAAGAATTCGAGTTTTTTAGCTATATTAAGCTGAAGAACCTTTTCTATTCCTTGATTAATGTCAGACTAATACTGATAAGTAATGTTTCAGAGTTTACGTAATGTTGATAATAAGTCAAGAGTATTTGAAAAATCAATGCTAGCAAAAAGTTCTACATGGTTCGAGATGCCGGTATAATTACGCCTGCAAAATCAGCTTGGTTTGTTCCTAATTTTTTTTTTTATTATAACACTTTGTGAAAGTAAAATATATTATCTTAAATTATTTACTTATTAAACATTCTTTCAATTACTACTGTTTAAATTTCTCCTTAGTTTTCCTGATACTCAAAACTGAAATTATTCAATAAATTTCGCTTTTAAGTTGTCTATACCTTTCAAAGAAGTTGAAATAGCTTACGCAGATGCAGTTGAAAGTTATTCTCTTTATGTACTCTCACACACACACACACACATATTTATTTATTAATGACTATGTCATTTTATCTCTCAACACCCTTTTTGAAAAATGTGTCCCAAAAATGCGAGATAAAAAAGCGACATAAAAAGCGACATAGTTTTACATGTATTTAAATACTATTGATTCACAACAGCTTTAATCTATTGTTACAATATTTCGTAAGCTGTAGAATATGCGTCACATGTATTTTTTAAATATATTTAAATACTATTAGTTCACAACAGCTTTAATCTATTTTTACAGTATTTCGTAAGCACAGAATATGCATCCCATGTATTTTTCTATAAATAGGTTACACTCATAAAAATTTCAACATAGGGTTACCAGGCGAAATACTCGAAAGATGAGCGATAAAATGACATAGTCAATTAATGTCGTTTCAATATGGCAATAATGAAACTAAATAATTAGGGGGGTTCAGGGGGGTCTCCCCCTCACGAGGCTCGAACAGCCGAGATTTTTTATTTATTTATTTATAGTGATTCCGACAATTTAGCAATAGCTTACCATTCAGCCCGAGAATTAATAAAGAATCCTAGTGATAATAGATTTATATATTTTCTAGATTTGCAAACTAAAATTAATTGCGATAAGAGTCTTTCATTCAATATAGTATTTAATAAAAGAGATGAGTTTAATTTTCATGTTAATGCATGTACTGATTTCTCTTCCTGCATACACATTTCTGTTTTTAGGAATATAATCAACAATCATAAGCATATAGTCTCTTTGCACCAATAATTTTAAGACTAATAACTTAACATATCTATATAAAATAGCTCTAAAATATCAATACTCTGGTAGATTTTTAAAATCATTAATATATGCTGTATGTGCTAAGTAGTTTTGTATGCCCGAATAAGAATTTTTGGATGGGGATGGATGATGGTTATTAATAAAGCTTAAAAAAGCTATATTTTAAAAAATCTAGAAAAATACCATAAAATATATATTTATATATTTTATTTTAAAAAATTATTAACAAAAAAAATTAGATTTGTTGATTACTGGTACGTTTTTCTTTTCGGGGTGTTTTTGTTTTTTTTCTTTTTACTTTCTGATCCAGATATAAGCCGCTCTAAGTGTATTGTTACAAATATATTATCGAGTAGTATTACGCACTAATAACTTAATTAATTAGAGGAAAATAATATTATTAATTAATACCTACTATTACTATTATTATTATTAATTTTAATTTTTTAATTAATTTCACATACTGAAAACAGTATTGTACGTTTTTTATTTAATTTTATTAATTAATTTCTTTTATTTTTTATTTATTTATTTTATTTTATTTTTATTTTCACTTTATTTTTTAATTTTTATATATTCCTTTAGTACTCTTTATCTGTTTAAGCCTGTACGTTGTTGCTCATTCATTGGTTTTCTATATTAGATTTTTAGTATTTTAGGCTTCCTATCCCCCCCCCCCACTCCATTTATTGTTTTTGTTATATATTCTCTATACCGACCAGATTATATGGTGGATAAAGCACCTTATTACGGTTTTGGGTTAAACTTTCCGGTTTAACACAAATTTGTGAGTAAAAGAGTATTTGTGTCAAAATCCTGGCCAAAAGTATTTTTCATATACTTTAACGTTAAAATCATTACTGTCGACTTTTGACTGACTTTTTAGTATTATATACTTCTTAAATTATATAAAAACAGCGTGTTGTCGCCAAATTTGGCGATATATTGCCAAACGACTCGAAGTTGGTTTCTAACAAATGTCGTGTCCGGGGAGTGTCCCTTACTGGGAAGTACTGCTATTGTATAATACCACTTATAAATGTAATAGCACGCGTCTGTCGATCTAACGGTCTAGAGTTTTGGGCGATTTTCTCCAGATGTCACGTGATTACGCAATAGAACCCCTTAAAAAGCCCCCCGCCCAAGGTAACCTTCTCGTTAGGCAAATAGTCGTGTAGCTGTGCCTTAACCACAATAAAAATATATAAATGTAATACTTTAATAATACTTATAAATATAATACTAATCTATAAATCAATTTTTATCATAAAAATTTTTAGATTTTTCACTTTTCTAAATGTAGTTACTATAGGGATCTTAGTTTTCCAATGACTTCTGAAGATTAACTTTTTCATTCCGATTCTTTTGAACTGTGATATTCGTCTTCACTTAGAGTCACTTTTTTTTTTTTTTTTTTTTTTTTTTGAGAGAGAGAGAGAGGGACCCCTCGGACCCCTCTGGAAGAAGAAGTTGTAGGGTCTCACTGTTATAAGGCTTGTTCTTTTCCCCTGGCCTTTGTCTAGAGCAGCTAAGGAGACTGCTTAAAAGAAGCCTCCTTGCAAACCCATAAAATCTCATTTCAGACTGGAGGAGAAAGTAATTTATTTCAAGCCAGCACTTCAAAATGACTTAAAGAGCTAGCACGTGTTTCTACACACACTCACACTTCAATGACCCGAAGTCGCAGTTGTCAACCTTTGAGAACCAAAAATGGGGAGTTTTTGCTTTGGACACAATTTACGACATAAATGGAAAACTAAGCTGTAAATAGATGGAACTATTTAAAGGACTAAGAAAGGGCAATTTTGGAATATGTAGAAATTTTCTTCTTATAGCAAATTTACATCAGAAAAATAAGAAATTACACACTGAATTTAAAATTCTGATGTTAAATCTTAACTGAAATGCAATTTTATATATCTTTATCCAAACACTTGCACATAATTTATAGTTTATGAGAAATACAAGCGCGTATGTTTGTATCCCTTTTGCGATCACCCGTCGAAAAATTATCGAAAAAATAAAAATGGCGCTATATAAATAATTTTTTTTATAAAAATGGTGGATGTTGGGAGAACATTTTTTTCTTGGAATGGACACTCCATACTGTAATAATTACGATTATAGTTGAAATTAGGCGCGACAAGCCGCGACACCCCTTCAAAAAGTTTTTTGAAATGTGGATTTTTGAAAAAAAAATTAGAAAAAAAAGTTAAAAATTTTTTTTAATAATGTCATATTATTTTTTCAAGATAGAAGATACATATAATTAAAATACATGTATTTTACTACAATTATACTAAGTATCAAACCAGTAAATTAATTTAAAGAGCCCGTAAAAATGCAAGACGAAGTAATAGAAAACGCTGAAATCTCTTGCCGTAAATGAAGAAACTTGCTTTTAAACCAAGTGTTGCATCTTTTGGATATGAATTATGGTCGAAAAACATGTATCTCATGATGCATCTGTTATTAGGCTATCCAAAAACATATATATTACTGTTTTTAAACAAATTTAAAATTTGCGCTTTTTGGCCAGGATTTTGATACGAATACTCCACTGTGCGGCGGCGGTCGGGGTTCGATGCCCGACTGGGCGTGGTTGTCCGTCCCTTCACAGGGGGCAACTTTGGTCCACCTACTAGAGGCCCCCATAATAAACTGTCCAACAGCAGTAGTGGCCAATGCTTCCGAGGCAAAGGCCCGCCAGTTGAAAATATATATATATTCTCTCTCTTTAACTACATTTCTGACTACAATATCATCTGGTTATTTAATTTTTCTCTCTTTTTTGCTGCTTATTTTTATCACTTAAAATTCTATGTTGGCATCACCTTTTCTTTCGAGTATTGGCATCGAGCATTGGCTTTTCTTTCGAGTATTGGCTCTGAGCTTTTACCTCCATGTTTGGATCTTTACCACGTTTGTTTTTTCTTCATTAGCCATGGTCGTGCCCCTGGGTCACTTTTATGGTCCTTTTTATCATGCAACCTGCAGGAACCTAACAATTTTTGTTATTCCATTAAATTGAAATATGAACACTATGGTCCCCAAACTCACACGAAATATATTTTAATCGCCATGTTTGACGATAGGCCGTCAAACAAGTAAATCGTGATTTATAAATATTAAATGAGTCGTGTTGGATAGTGCTTTATAATCAAAATATTCATCATAATTTTTTTCTTGTTTATAAATTTCAATACGCTTTTTTAATGGCTCTAAAGATTATAGGAACGTTGAAATCATCGCATTAGAAGAACGACACCAAATGCTGTGTGCTTTTAAAGTATGCTATTCTAATTATCTATTAAATAATTATCTCTCTCTAATCATTTATGAAATAGATATTCATGATGAGAAAAAAAACTCGCTTATTGGAAAAATAATCATTGAAATAGTGTCTAGGTAAAAAGTTATTAGAAACATAATATTTTACAGATAAAAGCAAACTATAACGATTATCTAAAACTGTGATCCTATGGTTTTTCTATTTTCTAACAACAGACGTCATTAACAGATTTTTTTATGTCAAAAAATGCAGTTTTTATTTAACTAAATAGCATATAATGAATGACTGCCTTCATTTATGCTAAATACATATAGTTTCATTGTTACTTTAACTGAAACATTCAATTCCACTTTCAAATTTGCACTGAAAATCGAATAAAATATATAATATTTAGTGTAACGGATTATATGCTAGTTTATCTAGATACTGTACAGACTACTATATTTAGCAGTTTTTAATCAGCCTTTGATATGCATTCAAACTTAAATACTTAGTTTCTTAATTTCTTCTTTTCTTTTCCAAATTGCGGGCACCTACGGAATAAGAATTAGCCACTCAAGGACCGGAAGTGCTTACAACTTATTATGGGGCACATAATAGATGGACCAAGATCGCCCTCTATCGGATCTCCTTATTTTTAACCAATTCTAAATGGAAGAACCTGCACCTAGATTGCCACCCCCAGAGGTATCGTTTAAGCAATGGAGTATATCAGAACCTCGAGAGATTTTATGTGCACCAGCTCCTTTTAGTATACACTGTCCCACAGCAGTCCAGTTGAGAGAGGTAGCCATCGTCCCAAGCTCTGACCAAGGTCTGCGCTTCGTAATTTCCAGTCTTTTGATGGGAACTGAGCGCCAACCAGCTGGGCCACTGCGAGCTCATTAAAGTAATACAGTAAAAGTCTCTATATGATGAACTTCAAGGGACCGAAGATGAAGTTTGTTTCTCTGAAAAATTCGTTAAATTGAAATTTCAATGTCATATTATTAGTGCTGATGAATTTCTTTTCATAGAAATATTTTATTCGTTAATCTGAAGTGTTCGTAACTAGAAGTAAAAGCCCGTTGTGGAGGCAATTACAACGGGCGCTAGAAAAAGCATTGTACGAAAATATGTGATACACTCAATATATTAAATCTTCGTCCACCTAAAATAAATAAGTTCCTATTCAGTTTTTATTATGTACCCAAATCGAATTTCAGACTCTTCTGGAAACGCGCGGAAGCTTTAGGCATTCGAAAGATTTTGTTTTGTTTACTCAGCCTTTCTTGTATCCATGCAGACGATTTATTTGTGGGAAAAAAAAGTAACTATTTTAAACGAATTGGAATCCCATTTTCCTTACAAAGCCTGATGATCGTGATGAACAGGACGTCCCATCGATTGCAACAGCTCATTTTGCCAAGCAAATAATTCACTTTCTTTGACTCTCGGAAATAAAAGGGAGCTGAAAATAGCAAAAAAATCGCCTAAAAATGAGGGAACCGGTGGATTTTCAGGTTTTTAAAGCAGCACAGATTGTTTTTTATATTTTTATACATAATTATGAAATATTTCAAGTGGATCGTATAAACAGTGCAGATGTTACTACGCTTTTTCTGCTTTTTAATCTTCTTGGAGTAATAGCGGTAGAATATTTATATTGAAGTGGTTACGGAGCGAGTCGGGATCAGCGTAATTATATAGCAAGATATACTGAATATCGTCATAACGACAATTTACTGTTTGTACTACATTAACCCTTTGAGGCGCAACCCTTTCCCAATGCTGAAAAAAGGGCAGCCGTTGCCATCGCTCGACTTAACTACCAGCAAGATGGCGGACGATCGAAACGTTCATCGCGTGCCACAGATCTAGAGACCCCTTCTTTGACGACAGCTGGCTGTGCACGAGCACAGCCAGCTGCGTCAAAAAAGGGGTCTCTAGATC
Organism: Cheiracanthium punctorium; assembly: GCA_038373885.1. Lineage (NCBI taxonomy): Eukaryota > Metazoa > Arthropoda > Arachnida > Araneae > Cheiracanthiidae > Cheiracanthium > Cheiracanthium punctorium. The sequence continues at coordinate 215,627 of JAWZYV010010236.1, forward strand.
TGTGGCACGCGATGAACGTTTCGATCGTCCGCCATCTTGCTGGTAGTTAAGTCGAGCGATGGCAACGGCTGCCCTTTTTTCAGCATTGGGCAATCTATCGAGCTATTCTCGCATTCTTCCATTTTTCAGCAGATGTCAGTGCTGTTAAAAAGAATCGTGACCATTTTTTTACGGGAAAGGACGTGCTAAAAAGTAAAGGATTCTCGTGCAGCTATGTCCCCCGCAACTATTTTTACAGAACTCCAATCTATTCTTCGTGACTGGCAACAGTTAAAACGTCAGAGTTTGGTGGTCCCAGAGCGGGATCACTGCGCGATAAAGGGTTAGTATAATTTTATAAAATAACCAGTGGCATTCGCTCATTCTGAGGATAAATGCAAGGTGTTTGCTGGCGGAACCGAACTACAAGTATATCTGCCTATTTTAATAATAATAATAATTATTATTATTATTATTATTGACTAGAAGAGCAATGAAGGCATATTATGGTCTTAGTCACTTAGTTTCCTCCATCAAAAATAGTGTCAAATGTTGTCGCCAAGGCATGACGGTAACGATGAATCGAAAAATATCTGAAGAATGTGGGTACAAAACAAAACAAACAAAAAAATATAGCATTCGCGTCCAATAGCAAAGCAATATGCCATACACACATACATACTGTTTAACCCTTTGAGGCGCAACCCCTTCCCAATGCTGAAAAAGGCGCAGCCGTTGCCATCGCTCGACTTAACTACCAGCAAGATAGCGGACGATCGAAACGTTCATCGCGTCCGCCATCTTACTGGTAATTAAGTCGAGCGATGGCAACGGCTGCCCTTTTTTCAGCATTGGGCAATCTATCCGGCTGTTCTCTCCTTCTTCCATTTTTCAGCAGATGACAGTGCTGTTAAAAATAATCGTGACCATTTTGTTTACGGGAAATGACGTGCTAAAACGTAAAGGATTCTCGTGGGGCTATGTCACCCGCAACTATTTTTATAGAAATCAAATCTGTTCTTCATGACTGGCAGCAGTCAAAACGTCAGAGTTAGGTGTTCCCAGAGCGGGATCACTGCGCCTTAGAGGGTTAACAAAACAATGTAGTGTTGCGATTTTCCGGATTGGGGGGGGGGGATCTACTTGTCTAAGGTTTAAGTTATAAAATTTAGTTTCCTGTACATTAATTAAGCAAAGTTTTTGTGTGCATTGCATACTGTTGCACTGATGTAAATCGGTTAATCAGAATGCGAGTTATGATTCTACAAAGCTCTCAATGAGAATAATATTAGGGTTTGACAACTTCTCGCCCAATATAGGAGATATCGCCAGGCTTTCTTCAGAGTTAAATATATATTATATTATTTGAAAACCTTTACAAAATCATTTTGATCGATAAATTTCAGGATGCGACAATTTAAAAATTCGTAAATGGTGCATGGCCTTAAATTTTAATGAATGACTACTACTCAGGTAACCGGAAATCTGACAATATGCTAAATTATTTCGTGGCATGATTTTTACGTGGCATCAATTTTTCTGTTGATCCGAATGGATTCAGAATGCGTTTTCAAACTCCTGACACCAAAGTGACATCACTCTCACATACGGTTTAAAATGTTGGACGGCCATGTTTGAAAATATTTTTCTTTCTTCTTTTCAAATTCGCTGTTTCAGTGTTTGCGTTACCAAGAAGACGCAAACCAAAAGCGGAATGTAAAGTAAATACGCAGCAGCTAATGTTATTTAAATACTATTTCAGTCTAAAATTTGTAAAGTATCTTCTAATGTATAATTCTTTTATTCCGTTTAAAGATTAAAAGCGGTTTGAATGTGCATTTTTAGTTTGGTAAAATTAAAAAATAAAAAACTCTGACAGCTAGATCTAAAAAGATGAGACAGTTTAAAAATTATTTCTCAAATTTTCGATATATGTGGAAATTCTTTGAAAAAAATTTCAAGAATCGGTAACATTTGTTTATAGTCTCAGAATAAACAGTTTTTGAAAGAAAATTTTCTTCTGTATTAGATGATATAAGGACTGTTTTCTTGTAGATATTATTTCCGCTCCCGTCGCTGATTGTTCGTGAAAAATCGCTCCAAAATCCATAGAATACATAATAAAATATTTCTACACCGAATTTTAAAAAATAATCGAGATGCAATTCTTCATGTTTAAAACTTCCTTTGCACCAAATTTGGTGTATTTACATTTAACCCTTTGAGGCGCAACCCTTTCCCAATGCTGGAAAAAGGGCATCCATTGCCATCGCTCGACTTAACTACCAGTAAGATGGCGGACGATCGAAACTTTCCTTCGCTTGCCACCGATCTAGAGACCCTTTTTTGACGACAGCTGGCTGTGTGCGGGCACAGCCAGCTGCGTCAAGGCAATCGGCATCGGGCAGATATAGATATTCAGCATCGGGCAATCTATTCAGCTGTTCCTCGCATTCTTCCATTTTTCGCGATGGACGTTTCGATCGTCCGCCATCTTGCTGATAGTTAAGTCGAGCGATGGCAACGCCTGCTCTTTTTTCAGCATTGGGCCATCTATCCGGCTGTTCTCGCCTTCTTCCATTTTTCAGCAGATGCCAGTGCCGTTAAAAATAATCGTGACCATTTTTTGACGGGAAATGACGTGCTAAAAAGTAAAGGATTCTCGTGGAGCTATGTCACCCGCAACTATTTTTATAGGAATGAAATCTATTCTTCGTGACTGGCAGGCAACAGTTAAAACGTCAGAGTTGGATGTTTCCAGAGCGGGATCACTGCGCGTTAAAGGGTTAACTGTTTGTCCGTAACGCTACCGACAGACAGACAGACTTCTTCTTTTACAATAAGTAGAAATATTTATATTACTTTCGTTTCAAAAATTCCCCCTCTGTGTTATAAAGTGTTAAAAAAGTAAAGAATTATATCCCAAATAGGTGCTTATGCTTAGTATCATTTTAACATTGCACAGCAGCGAAATAAACGTTCGTAAAAAAAAAAAGAGGTCGCTTTTATTGGAAAAATAATCATGCAAATAATTTTGATGGTAGGAAAAACGAAATTATTTCAGGCTGTAAATTTGCGATAGCTGAGTGAAAACTGCAAAAAGCGGTTTTAAAAAATAAAAAGGTTAAATCTTTAAAATGCTTTTTTTGTCTTTTGTTTCGTTTTGTTTTAAGTGGATTCCAAATGTCATGAACAGACGCTTACAAAATATCGATAAGTTATTAAGCAGAATAGCTGGGTATTTTTTTGTGCCTTTTTAGAATTTAGACATGCATAACTAACTGCAGGTTTAAATAGAAGATATTAGAGTTAAATATGGTTCTTTGTTCGTTTTGCAAAGAAAAAAAAAACTAATTTAATGCATGTAGATAAAAATTAACATATTACCGATTTAAAAAAAAACACTCAAAAAACTTGTGCTTAAAAGACAAAATAAATAAAACTTTGTAAAATAACACCCATAAAAGATACTCATCGAGCTAATAACGCGTTTCGATCGATAAGATTTCTATCTTCATCAGTAGGAGTCGATGTGCATACACAAACTTCGACTGCTACTAATGTTGGACTGATGGGGGTTTTTAAAACAGTTAGGCCCGGTATATAAAGAACTCACGGACATAACGAACGAAGATTTTGGTTCCGACGTTTTAATGCTATATTTCTTAACGGTTCGGATATAGCGAACAAAACTTTTGGTTCCTTGGAGTTTCGTTATAGTGGGGTTTGACTGTAACCCCGCTTTAGGCTTAGTGGATGTTTTTAGGCTTAGTGGAATAGCCAATCTGCCCCAAAAATTTATCCTAATAAGCGGGATATTCCATTTCCCAGAATCACATTTACTAATTATTACTGTTTCCTACACTGAATATTTATTTCAATAAACGAAGCATTCTTTTAACATTAAATGGGTTCGACTCCATCTAGCTGTGCATCTCCCGTCTTGGGTGCAATCGAAGGGGTAGTTTCCTTACTGGCTCACCCAAACACTTTCTATCTATAAAAGCCTATGGACAGGCATTGTTTGCTACATGCATGTCCAAACATCCGCCAAACTTGACGATCTTTGTCGAAATGTGGCCAAATTTAGTGCCATATTTAACAGAAGATGTTTTCAAATCTGAGTGTCTTATCCATTCAGCCATGATGGGACCTGGAAAGAGTAGCACAAGCCCTTAAACTTGAAGCTGCCGGTACCCTAATCATTAAGTTCGAAACATAATTTTTTCAAATGTTGCATTTTTATACACAAACTTGAAGTCAAAATCTGTTGTGGAGGCAATTACAACGCGCGCTAGAAAAAGCATTTGACAAAAACATGTCAGCATTCAATATATTTAATCTTCGTCCACTTAAAATAAATAACTTAATATTCAATTTTTACTATGTACCCAAGTCGAATTTCATGCTCTTCTGGAAACGTGGGGAAACTTTTCACATTCGAATGATTTCGTTTTGTGGGAACAGCTCCTCTTCATGCAGACAATGTCATATTATTTGTGGAAAAAAAAATTAAACTATGTAATCTGGAAAGAATATTTCAAACGAATTGGAATGACAACTTTCCCTTCAAAGCCTGATGATCGTGATTTCAATGGGACGTCAATGTCACTTGCAACAGCTGATTTTGTCACGCAAATGATTCACTTTTTTATTCTCGAGAATGAAGTGGAGCTGAAAACAGCGAAATATCGCTTAAAAATAAAGGGAATGGTGGATTTTCAGATCTTCAAAGTAGCGCAGATTGTTTTCTATATTTTTATACGTAGTTATGAAAATTTTCAAGGGGATCGTACAAACGATGTCGATTTTACTTCGTTATTAGATAATAAATTTTTATTCTGCTTGGATTAATGACGGTCAAAGTTTTATTTTCGAGTGGTTCAACTGGAATTGTTAGAGAGTCAGACATTCAGGGATGAGCGTAACAAGAAGGATTAAGAAAATATAAATTAAATGGACAGCAAACAACATAATCGAAGGATGTGTGCAGTATTATCTAGTAAGAACAGTTTTTATTTTTTTATGTACCTAGGCAACCCTTATTTTAAAAAATGTCTATCTTAAAGTTGTAGGCGTTTTTACAGTAGGAAAATAAATGTTCAAACTAAAGGGAATAATCTAGAAAGCGAGGGAAGAAAACTTCTTTTTTTTTCCTGGAGCAAGAAGACTTTAAATTTTTTTTCCCTTCTTTTTGTACTTTAATGGTCAAATAATCTCAAGCTTGACGTCTCGTATATAAAAGAGGGATTGAAGGAAAACAATGGGGAGAGCGGAGGAAAAAAATAATCCGCGAAAGAAATTTAGGTGAAAAACGCTGTAAGGTGATGTATAGATCAACTTTCTTTCAGTCCAATGTTTTCAATAAAGCTAAATTTATTTGAGTTTTAATTAAATTGAAATCTTTTCTGAGTGGCGATTAAGTTTTTTTTTTCCACTGACATCCTGTTTTTACTGCAATGCACTCAAAAAAAAAAAACTTAGAATACTCGCATCAGTCATTTTTAAACTTTAGAACATGGAAACAGTGTTTAAATAAACTTTTCCCCTCTTAATTACAGTATAAATGAGAGTTTTCTTTTAATTGTTGTAGCTTCCATCCAGGTTCTTTAACACTTTCCAAGAAGGTTTAAAACCACTGTTTGTCTGTCTGTCCGCCTTTTCTTTAACTATAGTAAATGCGCATTGATTAATACGAAATTTATGCATGCTATTTCTATGTAGTGTACTTTACCATGTATCCCCCCCATTGAAAATGTGATGTATGTAGCATTTATAGTTCTTCTGCAGGAGTACTCGAAAGAATTCCAATACATTAACTCTATGGACCGTCATTCTTTGCGTATTTTAGAGATATTTTGTTATTTCTAACGAAATAAAAGTGATAGGTGTTATTAAGGATTGCAAGATAAAGCTCTCCATCGGAAATAGTGTCTGTATCATTAATTGTTCTTCTACAGGAGTACTCAAAATAATTTCAATACTTTACGATCTATGGCAGCTTAGATAAATTCATCCATTTGAAGCTCAATACAATAAGTATAAAAATGTTTATAGCAGATTACTCTTCAGTTAAACAATGGAAAAAGCTTTCAAAGCTCTTTTAAGAGCTTTGAAAGATCACTAAATTACATGTATAGTGATAATACAACAGTTTTTTAAGATTATTTCTAAAGATTTAAGGAAAACACTTCGCCAAATTTGACTGAAAAATATTGTAGTGCTGGAAAGTGTTTTATAATCGAAGTGTTTGGGATGATTTATCTTTCTTGTTATTTCTGAAAATTGCTAATCTGAATAACACGAAAAAAGTTCCCACCCTTTACAGTTCTTTTTGAAAATCTTGAACCCAGAACTCATCTCTTCCTTCCCAATTTCCCGAAAAAGTATGAGTGAATATTCCCTCCAGTGACCAGCGTTGCTTCCGAAATTTCCAGAATCCTTGCTGGGAATAAAGTAAAACCATATAACAAAAACTGATATTCATGAGGAATAACTTAAAAGAAGATGATTAAATACTCAAAGCAGTAATATACGTACGTACGTACGTTTCAGTCAGTAGTGTCAAAATACTTCTTTACTTCTTTGGCTCTCTGGAGCGAGATGAGCGATTCAATCGACCGCCATGTAGCTGGTAGTTAAATGGATCGATGGCAACGACTGCGCTTTTCCAGCGATGGGCAGTCTAGCCAGTTGGTCTTCTGTATTGATGTGAAAATGCTTTCGCTCCAAAGGGTTAAAAAATAAAGTTCCTGGAAAACGCTGTCATCGTAACTATAGAAACATCAGAAAATTCAATTTTTTTATTTATTTATTTTAATTTATTTGCGCTAATTGCATGCAAAAAATTAATTTAAACAATACATTACGCCGTAAACTATTAAACTATTTCACGATACTTCTGCAGTCATACAGTGAAAAATTATGCATTATAATAACAAACTAAAAGTTCTACTTTCGTCTGCACTTGAGAGCTTCTGCATTTGACGTTTTCTTTGCAGGGAAATTTTTGAAATATATAGCGTACTAGTTTTGATAGTTAATGCACTCAAGTTTCTATGTCTGGCGAACAAGAAGTGCTTCCTTTTTCTTTCGTATCTTCCATTAGGATATAATTTCTATGATTATTTTTCCGATAAAGCTCTTTTATGAATGTCGGATCGCTAAGCTAAGCGAAAATGACACTTGAAATGGCCTCTTAGGGAAAAGTTTTAAGGAGATTTTTTTTTAATATAAGGTTATGTAAACTTTAAGATAAAGCAATTGCATATTCGTTTGAAGAAATAAGAAAACAATATTTTCTATCAATACATTATATGTATCGTAATGATGATTTTTAATACATAAAGAGTGTATCCGAATGTAAGGGAAAAAGCACTTTATTTTTTCATAAAAATAATATGAAGATTTATACGAATTTTGTAGCAAAGAATTCACTGTTATTAACTATTCAATGCATTATTTACAATGAAAGATAAAAATAACTTTCTTTTTGGCATGAACTTATCGTCCTTTCGAGAAAATAGCTTTTAAATTTTAAGAACTTATACCATGAAAAAAAGGATATGTTTGATGCTTAGAAAGTTTGTTATATATATATAGATATTCAGTTTTATAATTAAACTAGAAGAATTAAAACATACTTTAGTGCAATCTCTCTGAACATTTTCTGTTTCGTAAGGAATAATTTACCCGCTTTCATCTTTTGTCGCAAATATATCACAGTGGGAAGAAAAAAATAAAAGATCACTACTTTCAAGTCTTTGTGACGATTTAGCAATATCTTAACAATGGCGAACTAAAAGTGATATTTGTACCAAATTTTTGTCAAATGGATTTTTTCAGAAAAAAATTAACCATCCAAATTTCTATCGAGTCAACAACGCATTTTCTTTTCCAAGTGCCATGAAATTATATCCCTTTGTCATAATATACAAGTTCTGTTTATTATAAAGTAAGAAGTTCTATTTATAAGTCATAAATCATTTCTAAGAGAAATTATACTCAATATTCTTTTAATGTCTAAAACGACATTTTTCATCACATTCCATCACATTAGCCTGGTTTTTAGCAAATGTTAGTATTGATAGTTATATTTTTCTGGAGAGCTGAGGAAATACGAGGGTCTCAATTTCTTACCCTTCAGCAATTTATGGAAATCAAATCTACATTGTTCTATTGACAAAGTACGAAAATTCGTCAAGAGTTTAGGTAATTTTTGATAACGACAGTCAAGATGTTGAAATTTTGTGTCCTCGTAGCAATAACATTGCATATGTTAGCTCTTAATGGACTGTGGTTTCACTTTGAAACCATTAATTTCAACCACTTTTTACCATTGGTCGAGAAAAATACGCCAGCACTAGCAACTTTCTCAGCTTCTGTTTCACAAGTAATAACTATCGCTAACTATATCACATATATTAAAGCCCTTCGACAGGTTTTAAAACAAGAAAGATAAGTCCTACCAAACACAACAACTGTAAAACACTTTCCAACACAACGGTTTTTATGGAGCCAAATTGGGTGAATTATAGTCGCCAAACTTGGCGAGATTCAGGGGATATATTCAAAAAAGCTGCATATCACTAGTAATGTAATTTTTCCAGATTCTGTAAAGCAATTTTAAATGTTATTTAAATCCGTTAAATAAAGAGTAAGCTGCTATAAACATTTATATACTTAATTAATGGTGCTTTAAATGGATGAATGTCTCTAAACTGACAGAGACCGACATAGTATTGGGATTTCTTCGAGTGCTCCGGTAGAACTAAACTTTCTACATACACTATTTTCGACGGGGGTTATTATTTTGTAACACTTATTAACATATATCAATTTTGTTTTGTTCGAAATAGATAATTACCTTTAAAATGCACTTTAGACAATAACCGCCGGTAGAGCGTGAGTCTTGAAATACTTTTGGTTGCTCTTCTAAAAGAAAAACACATGCTACACACACCATTTTTAGTCCGGTACATAGTATTACATAGGAATAATAGACATGAATTATCGTAGTAGTCGATGCATATTTACGGAAGGTAAAGCTCGGAGGACATACAGACAAATCGAAATCATAAACTTGGAAAATGTTTTTAAAAAAGCTTACTGTGTATGCATGTACGTGTAACTTTTCACAGTTTATATTTGATGCATGTTTTTAATCTACAAGCTTTAAAAATAACAAGCCACATCACAACTCTTACAAAATAAACGGAATACAAATGCGCGTCTCTTTTGGAATAAAAACGGCATTTCTGGATATTTCGCGGGTTTTTCATCTCTCAAAAAAACCTCTACACCAGCCGAAAATCGTTCCGAATAAACAACCAGGAATTTCTGAGCCGCGCTTTCTATTTCAAAGAAGTCAAAGAAAGACGTAGCTGCTAAGGTATTTTATTTAGGCCCTACTTTTTGGATAAACACACAATCGCAATGTCTCATTACTATTGTAACAGGGGGGAAAAGGAAAAACAGAAACAGAAACGATAAGGCACAGCAAATATTTTCACGCGGTTTGATGGAGGAAGCATTTAACGGAAGAATATTCGAGAGGTTTTTATTCCAGGTAGATTTTTTTCATAGGGTGAGTCTAAATTTAAAAGATTTCTTTTCTTTTCAAGATTCTCCAACAAGGTTGAAAAGTGTTTGCGATGTTTTGGCTTGTCTGTCTGTCCATCCGTTCGTTCTCTAATTGCCGTGAATGCATCGATTACTATCAATTTATATAGGTTACTAGCTGAAGTACCCGTTCTTCGCACGGGAATGAATGGACTTTTTGATATTGCGATTTGTGGTGATTACTATTCATTGTAATAAACAGATATAGCAAAGTGGATATCGCGTTATATTGTGTCCAATAATCATGCATACCGAATTGCAAGGCAATCGTTTGTACGGTGCAGAAGGTCATGCGACGTAGCGCAATCTAGTGGCGAGTTTCAGCAAAACGGATACGGCGAAAATATTTTTCGCATTCAGATATCGATGTATACGAATTTTCATGACTATCGGCTGGACAGTCCTGAAGTTCATGTGTTGACGCGACATCTAGTGGCAAGTTATAGGAAAATGGATAGCGCCAAACTCTTCCCCGTATTCAAATATCTATGTACACCTATTTTCATAGCAATCATTTGCACAGTCAAGAAGTGATACACTGCAGGGCCATCCAGTGGTTCAATAAAGTAATGATTTGCTACAGCACCGTCAAGTGGCGAGTTATAGCAAAATAGATAACGCCAAAATATTCTCATTGTTCAAATAGCTATGTATACTGATTTTCATAGCGACCGTGTTCAACTATCTATGTATACCAATTTTCATAACGATCATTTGCACAGTCAAGAAGTGATACACTGCAGGGCCATCTAGTAGTTAATTAAAGTAATGATTTGCTACAGCGCCGTCAAGTGGCGAGTTATAGCAAAATGGATAACGCCAAAATATTCTCATTGTTCAAATAGCTATGTATACTGATTTTCATAGCGACCGTTTGAAATGGTCAAGAATTTGGCCTGCTGCAGCGTCATCTAGTGGTGAGTTAAAATAATGCATTGCAGTGTCATCTAGTGGCGAGTAACATCAAAAGTAACGCAGTTAGAATATATTCTTCGTGCTCAAATGTGTAAGTATAAAAAATTTTATGCCGATCAGTCGAACGGTATAGAAGTTGATGCTTTGCAGCGCCATTTAGCGGCAAGTTACAGCAAAATGGATAGTGAAAAATATTCTCCGTGTTCTAATATTCGCGTGTACCAAATTTCATCGAAATCGGTTGGACGATATTCGCATAGCAAACGGCTAAACGGAATAGAATTCGACGTTCTGCTGCGCCACCTGGTGGCAAATTAGAGGAAAACGGATAGCATAAAAAGCTTCTCCATGATAAAAGACTTAGGTGAACCAAATTTCATGGTGCAACGGTGCTCAACGGTGCTGGAGTTTTTCAACCTCATACATTCATACCAACATTCATTTTTATCTATAACCAGTGTCATTATATATCCCAGTCTCAAATAAAATCCAGTTTCAAATCTAAGCCTCGCCAAAGTGCCAACATACGCCATTTTGCAAGCGTTTTTTCAGGAAATCATTCGAAGCATTGACTTAGCAGCAATAATATATGGGAAATGGTTCGACCGCGAAAAAATAAAGCAAGCCTTTATTTGAAAAGTTGAATCCCTTAATACAGCCGAATTTTTTAAAATTATCAACTATAACGTGTTTTATTCATCATTACTCCGATGTACTAAATGAGAAGATTTCAATTTTCTGAAATCTGGCAGAATTCCCCCAACTTAAATCAATGTACTCATTTGGCGAGAATTCTGGAGATAGATCAATCCCTTAATAACTGCATTATTTCTTCACGGATCATTAAAATTTAACGCTGTATTCTAATAAAACCTTTGCACTTGTTTTCAAAAATCTATTTCCTTAAGCTCTCAATAAATTGCGCCAGGCCGAAATCTGTGCAAGCCGCTAGAACTCACTTCCTCAAAATCGATATTTCAGCCATTTTATTTTTTCGCCAAACTAAAATAATTTACCTATTAGCCTCGGAAATCTTCAATTCTTATTGTTTTGCGTGTAAAGCATTACATTCCTGCTCTGATTTCCCATGCACACGATATTATAATTTAAAAAAAATAACCTTACGAATATAAACTAACAAAAAAAAAATCATTATTATTCTTTTATTTTTACTTTGAGAATTTAAAACATTTTATTCGGCAAAATCGCCACACATGGCAACCACGATCCTTATTTCACACTTTTTTCACTACAGGGGTTACAATTACGGAAAGATTTTTGCGTGAAGAGCATAAAAAATCTCTTAAATTCCGGGAACGGGTGGACTTTCAAAGTTTTAAAGTGGACTACGATTTATTCTATATTATTTTACATATCTGTGCTAAATTTCAGGCCGATAGGTCCATTTTTGTGGATTTGTATACGAACGACATTTTATTCGGCAAAATCGCCACACATGGCAACCACGATCCTTATTTCACACTTTTTTCACTACAGGGGTTACAATTACGGAAAGATTTTTGCGTGAAGAGCATAAAAAATCTCTTAAATTCCGGGAACGGGTGGAATTTCAAAGTTTTAAAGTGGACTATGAGTTATTCTATATTATTTTACATATCTGTACTAAATTTCAGGCCGATAGGTCCATTTTTGTGGATTTGTATACGAATCAAATCCACAAACAAACAAACAGAATTTCATTTTTATTTATAAGACTAGCTGAAGTACCCGTCGTTGACGGGTTAGTGAATGGAAATTTCCAAAAAGCAAGAACTTTCGTCAGCATTGTAGGAGTACACAGAATGGATGAAGTATGTTGCCAAAGTAAAGAAAGCGAAGTTATAATTTTTATGTATTGTTAAAATATTACAGGTTAGAGAGTAACTAAGTAATATCATTTCATACGCTTTAGTCGTAATTATGGGATGCGCGAACGAATATTTACGCATATTGAAATAATTTTCGCAAAATCTCAAAATCTAATCAATATTTTTGAGAAATTGGAAGCCTAGAATTTAAGTTGAGTGACAACCTACCATGTTAACAAAATTGCGTTTCATTCCCTGCAGTCTTTTTTTCGTGATGCTGGACCAAAATTTAGCATTTTAAAGCGATTTTCACAAAATCTCAAAATGTAATCAAAATATTTTAAATATTCAACGCCTATAAATTAAGATTAGCAACTACCTATCATATCACCAAATTTCGTATCATTCGTATGAGTCGTTATTACGTAATGCTCGAACACAAATTTACGCAGTTTGAAAGGATTTTCGCAAAATCTCAAAATCCAATCAAGATTTTTTAAAAATTCGACGCCTATGTTTTAAGTTGAGTGACCACCTATCATGACACACAATTTCATACCATTCGCTTGAGTCGTTTTTACGTGATGCTCGAACACAAATTTACGTAGTTTGAAACGATTTTCGCAAAATCTAAAAATCTAATTAAGATTTTTTAAAAATTCGACTCCTATGTTTTAAGTTGAGTGACCACCTATCATGCCACCAAATTTCATATTATTCGCTTAAGTGGTTTTTACGTGATGCTTGAACATAAAAAGCGTCACGGACAGAATGAATGATAGAACGACAGAACGACAGAATGACAGACAGACAAACATTTTTTTGAGGGTCGCATCGGATTTCCAGGTGCTTGAAACGGATAGAAATCGCACAATTTTTGAATTCCAAGAAATGTACAGACAAAAGTCTAATTTTATTTATATAGATTCTCGTGTACGAAACCATATGCCCTATAGAAGAGGGTGTGTGCAGCATTTATAGTTATTTTTCAGGTGTTTCATTTATTCATAAAAAATATTCATTATCTTTCGTAGCAAATTTTAAAACGTTTATATATTCTTTTCCTTTAATTTTGCAGTGTGCATTTAGCATTTTAGTACCTACTGAAAAACAACAAGGCTATATCTATATAGTTTCAGCATGTTTCAAAAATTTCTGAATTTTCTGAAGTACCTTCTTGCTTTCACAGCCTTGTAATACTCGTTCTTCTTTTTGTTGTTGTTGTTTAGTTTTCTATGATGCAGAACTTCTTCGAAAGCACCGTTTTATATAAGAAGCCCTATAAGTAATCTCATAATCCTGATTATTAACGCATAATTTAACTATGCAAAGCATGCTTTAACGCAAAATCCTAAACGGAATAAATTAGCTGAATTTCTTAATGCTTCTGTGGGGACATAGTCAGGGAGGGGGGAGTAGGCTCGGGAGCCTCCAGAAGCTTAGAGTTTTGTTAATCGGATACTAATAATTAAGCCTTCCTGTGACAACTTTTGCATTACTGCATTGTTACATTTTTTGTGCTCTACTCGACATTTTTCTTTTCGGATTATGAGCCCCGCTGTGTGCACATAGGGTATTATTTGATGTACTTTTTAAAAAATAAGCATATCTGTTAAAAAATTTACTGCCCAACAATTGCCAAGACGCTTAATATTGGTAGATGGCTGAAGTGTGAAAAATCAAGGTTCTGGACAACCGTGTGTGTGTGTCGATCTAACGGTCTGGAGTTTGGGACGGTTCTCTTCAGATGTAAAATAAATACTTTTTAGAGTTCCCCTTAAAAATTCCTCCACCGAAGGCACCTCCCTCCATTTAACAAATGGACATAGTGTGCTTTGCCTTAACAAAAACAAGAATATACTAATAATGCGTAATTGTTACGTAATTGCGAGAATAATGAATTCTCCATTTTACCATTGGGGTACCATTGGTCAATTTTTAGATTTTTAAATATCAATAATATATTTTCCTAAAAATATTTTAAAAACAGAATATCAAACTAATGTATTGTGTTCTCAGATCTATTGGCCATCCTAATGAATTTTAGTTCAGTTCTAAGAGAAGTTTTTGTGCAATTAAAAACAATTTTTTCTTAAGTACTTTTAGTTGACCCACTATACCCCATAAAGATGTACACTGAGTTAACAAACGGGGTACACTGGGTCAGATGACGAGAAACACAATAAAAAATTTATTTCGCTCGATAGTGAATAATTTTAACTGTTTTATTGCCTGCCAATATTTAGTATTAAGTTAGATAGTAAAGTAGCTCAAAGTTTATAAAGTAAATTTTAATTTTATGGTTCTAAAATAAAAAAATAACTAAATTTGTTAATAATATTAAAGAAAAAGCTTTTACTTAGGTAATATCACTTTGAGTTTAATCAAGTTTACAAAATTTTAGTTATAATAGATTTTTTTAAGACACTAAATCAAAAACTGTTATTTTACAGTAATTATTGGACATTATATAACTGAAATCTACTGCAAAAGTGAACTTTGTCAATGTTCTCTCAGTTCCTTGCAATACATTTGATTTTGGCAACTTTCTCATTAATTATCTTTACTGTCTGCTGTAGAAATGTTTGCCTCATCAAAGATAAGTGCATAGCCTGGATAAATTTCTTCCATGTAGTGTGCTTCAAATTCATTTTCATTTTTGTCTACAACTTCAGTAGCATAGTATTTAAAACTGAATTTTTTCTTGCCATAGACCTTGAATAATAGAAAATCTCCATCGTCATAATTGAAATCTTCTACATCTTCAAATTCGAAATAATCAAAGTCAGATTCATTAGATTCTTTTCATTCTTCATCTTCTTCAGTTGAACTATTATTGTAATTGCTTGCTATTTATTTTTACTCTCCTACTTCGTGTCATTAGGTCTTAAACTCATCTTTCCTCTACTTAGCTATGTATACCTATTATAAAGAATATAATATAAATATATAAATAATAAGAATAATATATATAGTAATAAGATGATATAAATAATATAACTATACTATATAAAGAATAAGAACCTATATATACACTTGTGTATAGGTGTATCTGTAAGAATTCCTGATTTTTTTCAGGCTGCCTCTCAGTTTTTCTCTCTTTTGCATCAGAGTTAGGACAATGCTTTTACCATCTCTGGTGTCATTTTTTGTTTTACATAATATTCTTGAGAAACTGAAGATTCTGGGCAGATGTGGAAGACTTATTTAGATAAATTTAATCATTCAAACGTTAAAAAGTAAGAAACTTACAGAAAGGTAATGAATATGTAAATGGGAACACAATGGGTCACTGACCCACTGTACCATTTCAGGTGACCCAGTGTGAACCATATGAACTAATGTATTGTTTTTCACCTCAAAATTGCAAATCATTGAAATATTTATTTAAATACAGCATATTAGAAAAGAAGGTAAGTTACATTATATAAACATACCACATAAGTCATTTACTTGAAAATTTTCAAGTCTTGTTGTTTTTGCTTATGCTCTCTGACAACCGCATGAGGTGCCAGATCCAGATCCCCCCAGATAGGGAGGCGATGGGCAAAGGGGGGCAACCTTTCATTTTTATAGGGACCCAGTGGGAGGAAGTCCGACTTTAGCCCGGGGTCGCCTCAAATTGAACCCATTCCAGAGAAGGGACCAACCCTCTGAAATCGGCACCCCCAGAGGTATCTTTTAACAACCTGGAGGACATTGGAGCCACGGTGGATTTTACGTGCACCAGCTACTATTATCCTACAAAAAATTTCAAGTGTAGTAACATAAAATTTTACTTTCTTCAAATTTTCTGCAGATGATCAGATAATAAAACGACTCTTTTTTTCGCTCCAGAATCAAAGTGAGAAGTTTAACTTTTTCCCACAGAGTTAAGTTGTTTGATACCTACTTTAAATAATTTTCTAATTTGAAAGCTATTACTGAACCGTAAATACCTTCAATGACCCACTGTACCTGGCTCTCCCCTATGTCGCTTTCTTTTTTCGAAAAATAGTGTTCACACTTATTCGAATCTGTTGAAATTATCCCCTTAAATATTACTCAAAAGCATATTACAGCAATGCTTCTAATGAAAATTTTT
This sequence comes from Cheiracanthium punctorium, assembly GCA_038373885.1. Lineage (NCBI taxonomy): Eukaryota > Metazoa > Arthropoda > Arachnida > Araneae > Cheiracanthiidae > Cheiracanthium > Cheiracanthium punctorium. Next base: position 232,034 of record JAWZYV010010236.1, read on the forward strand.
GCACTGCAGCGAAATTTATTCTCAGAACACATATCATTGCTCCTTTCAAAAATCGATCAATCAAAAATCGTGTTTCCAGAAAGCAGTGAAAAAAATAAAGAACCTGAAACTTCCGAGGGAATATTTTAGAAATTTATCACTTTCCTCTTCTTACCAAGAAACTTTTGAGATCCAGCGCAGAGGCATCCATCTCTGTCCATCCTTAAAGTGTAGATTTAGTTAATGAACCTAACACAGAATTAGTAATTACTCGAGGAGACCTCCACTCTCATTTATATAAACCCCCCGTCAGAATTACTCGGTATGAATAAATTTAGAGCGTAATTAGTTACAACTGGGGTTTATTCACCCTTTCCCTCCTTCTCTAAATCTCTAATATCATAATGTTATTTTCAGGGCCACTTAAGTTATGTTCGTCTAGTACGAAAAATTTTTCTCAGACGGTTAAGTCCGAAAGTGTTTTAAATCACTTTAATCTATTATTATTATTATTATTCTCCCTCCCCCCCGTCTGTTTTTCATCAGTGCATATGAATTCAGATAAGAGAGTTATTTTAATTCACTCTTCATGCGAGAAAATATTTTTCTGGGTAATAAGCACTCCACAAAATTTAACGATAATTTTTTTTCGGTTTTTTATGTGATCTTTTTTAAGTTTCTTTTTAAAAGCTGGGAATACATTTCTGAAAAAATAGCATAGCTTTCCATAAAACTTTTATATATATATGAAAGTGAATTTTCTTTGAAATTGTGAATTGTTGCTGAATCAATGAATTAAAATACTTTAAAAACTTATAAATTATTATTTTAACGTTACTGGGTGTCCTCTCTGTGAGGGCACAAAACTCTAAAATTTTCAAAGTCCGTCGCAGTACTAAAGCATTAATCAAAAGTTAGTTCCAAGTGGTGACATAGTGTCGAAAGAATTCTTTGCGTTAGAGTACTTAATTTTCAGTGAAAATTATCAGTTATTTGTAAAATATGCACTATTAGGAATTATTTTTATCGGTATTGGCATCTGCTGTAAACTGGAGAACGTGATAAAAATGCATTGATAAAGAATGACATCTGTAGAAATTGCCCATGTTTGGCCAGTGCTGAAAAAGTGCATCTCTTGACATCGCTTGATTTAGCTACTAGTCGATAGTATAGCCGCATAGAACACGGACTTGGATATTGGACCATCATCGACGTATTCTAGAAGAGCTAAACGAAATTCGCCTGTAAGATAGCGTTGTGAGTCGTAGTCATTTAGTTTATGTCGTGCGAATGCGTTCATTAGCAGTAGATTGCTTCATGATTCAGCAATATGCGTCACTAGAGGGCGCCCATGTAGCTCATCAAAAGGAGCTAGAATATTTTCCTTTGAGAGGCAGACGTTATTTCGCCCGTTTGCCGCCAGTCGATGATCGACCTATATCCAAGTCCATAAATTTAAAGATCAAGTATCAATCAATATTACCTTTTACATTTTTTATATAAAACAATTACATGCACGATATCATTGTTTTAAACATTTTATAATTAATTATTAATTTATGTAAAATTTGTAATGTGTGAACTTAATTGAAATTTGTTATCAAACTGAACAATTAGATTTGTGAAGGAGCCTACGGGTTAGGACTCTTTAGAAAGTCACCCATGGAAGGCACCGTCTTCTGCCGTAATACCACAAACACAAACAGCCGTTTACTAGAGGAAGAATTCTGAAAAAGGTCCGCTTTTCAAATGAAAAATATTGTGATAGCCGTTTTTGAGATGAACTATTCTGTGAAGGGTCCTATCAGGGCCATAAAAGTAATCGCAAATTAATAATCAGATCGCATTCTTATGACGTCATTTTTTTTAATTCTACGAAATCGCTTTTTAGTTTTGAAATAAGAGCCCATTTTACTGTGCTCCAGTCGAAAAATCAATTAATCAAAATCTTACTCCGAAAAATGGCGAAAATTTTAAGTTTTCCGAGCGAATATTTTAGAAATTCATCATTTCCCTCTTCTAAGGATCAGAGAGAGAATCTTCATGATCCAAAGTAAGGCATCCATCTTTGCGGTGCCCCGTCTAAGTGTATATTTAGCTAATGAACCTAAATCTAAATTAGTCAATTACTGGAGGAAACCGCGCCGTTCTCATTCATATAAACCGCCTCCTAGTGGCAAGCGGTATGAATAAATTTAGAACGTAATTAATTACCCTTGCGTTTTATTCACCCCTCCTCGCTGTCTAAATCTCTAATATCATAACTTTATTTTCAGCATATTTAAGTCATCTCCATCTCGTACAAGAAATTGTTCGCAGACAGTTGGGAACAAAAGTGTTTTAAATCCTCCCTTTAATCGTTCTCCCCCCCCTCTCTCCCTCCCTCTCTCTCTCTCTTTTCTAAAAAATCAGTAATGCATAGCTATTTTTATTAATTTTTTTTACCAATTGCATAAACCTCGTCGTGGGGTAAGTACAACCGGTGATAGAAGGACTTTTTTTAAGTACTTCTTTGTACTACACAATGGCCGTGTTCGTAAACGGCCAATCAGTGTAACGTGGGCAACTAGTTTCAGTTTTTGTCGTTCTTAAACTGTTATTTTTTTTAAGGCCTAAACTAACTGCATTTAATTCTATTTTATTTATTTATCCTTTTATTTTCTTTCTTTTTAGTAAAACTTTTATAAAAATGCCAAAAATTGCGAATCAGTGCGTTTGAAAGAAAGTAAAAATGACGTAAATGTGACAGCTTTCACCTTTCTACCCACATAAAGCAATTTCCTGAATTTAATACGGCAAAAAATATATATTGCTAAAATAAGGAAAGAAGTATTTTAGATTTGAAAGTCGAGCTAGATTATTTTTTATTGCAGTGAAACCTGCCTAATTTGACCACATTCGATAACAGCAAAACTCTTCATTTTATTAAAATGGTCACTTTACAAAGGTGGTAAACTGTGGCTGTTTAAAGTGAAATATTCTACAAAAGTGGTCACTATAGACAGGGGCTCTCTTTACCAAGGTGGTCACTTAGCAGGTTCCACTGTACTTTTATTTAGCATAATAACCATTTAATATTTTTTAGGGTAAGTTTTATTTTGGAGTGGCACGAGCTGTAATACAGTTTGATTCAAACATAATGCGACCAATTTTAGAGCGTCATGAATTTTTATTGAATTTATTTACAAGAAATTTTCAATGTGGTTTCCTTTAGCATAGTACGCTTTACGTAAACATTTAGGTCAAGCTCTTCGGACCATTTTGGTAGATATTTTTCAAACTTCCTTTGATTGCTTTTATAAGCCCTTGAAGTGTTCTTACTTGACGGCTATTTAATTGTTTCTTTTAAGTAACCCCATAAAATATAATCACAAGGAGCACAGTTTGTGGATGATGGTAACCATTCGAAACGAGTTCAATCGCGTGCCACAGATCTAGAGACCCTTTTTTGTGCCGCACAGCCAGCTATCGTCAAAAAAGTGGGTCTCTCAGATCTGTGGCACTCGATGACCGTTTCAGATCGTGCTTCGAAGTTTACTGCCTTTGGTCATATGCTTCAAAACTTTATTCTGATAGTATTTAGCATCAATTTTAGCCATTGTTTCTACAGAAAATGGTTTTGTTAAACCTTGAGAGGACATTTCCATCTATAGCATAACTCTTGACGGCCAACTCGCCTTTTTCAAAACAGCTGCGTCTTTGCGATGCTGTTTGCGATAAATATATTGTATCTTCGTATTGCCAGTTGTGGATGACAGATGAAACAATGCTTCACCAAAAGTTATCCATGTTTTATATCTACTTTTACGTAACATTAAATACAGAGGCCAAAAAAGTTTTCTTCGTTTTTCCACGGTCTTTGCAAACATTTTTTGACAAACTACTTTCCTTTCTTTTTATAGCCAATTTTCATTATCTGACGACAAATCGGCGATTGCGATACCGGTAGTTTCTTTTCGAAAATTTTTTGAGGCAGAGGATTTTCTACAACGATAAGTCTTTTCATCTTCTTTCTTTCCTTTTTCACCAAGGACTTCCTTTCGTCCACATTTTATCCCTGGAGCTTTTAATTACCAGTCAAATTTTATTTCTTTTCGAAGTTTAGATAGCAATCTATTAGAAAAATGTATTTTCTTATTTTTAAATGCTTTATTTGTAACAGAATTTGAGCAACCATCCTTCAAAAGCTTTATAATTTCATTTCGGCTTTGAGGATTTAATTTCAGAGTCTTAATATGATTGGTAATTTAAACGTTTCATTTTTAAATAAAACAGGTGGTAAAGCGATTAAAATTTACCATAAATAGTTATATGCTTTTAAAATGGGTCATAATTTTGAATCAGCCTGTATTAATAGTCCGAGAGTCAGAGAATCAGTGAGTCAGGGAACGGAGTAACTCTATATGAGGCTATAAAATATAATTAAAATACAGTGAAACCTGTTAAAGTGCCCACCTTGGTAAAGAGGCCACTTGTCTATAGTGACCACTTTTGAACAATTTCGCTTTACAACGACCACAAATTGCCCGCCTTAGTATGGTGACCACTTTTATAAGTTGACCTATTTCGTTCTTCCCGAGGGTTGAAGACAGATTACATTGTATTTTTAGAAAAAAAAATAATGCATTAATTATACTGAGAATATTAAATCATACAATTGAATTTCTTCAAACTCCGACTTCATGATTCGAGCATTTTTTTTTTTTCCAGATGCTGCATTTGGCTAATGAACCCAGTCAAGAATTGTAATTACCAGAATAAACGTCTTCACTTATTGTAATCCAGAGGATTTATTCCGTTCGAATAAACTTAGAGTGAGTAATTAATTATTCCTCCACTTCATTCACCACAACACACTCCCGTCAGCAAACTGAATTAAAATACTTCAAGCAAGCAGTGCTTCTTTATGAAAGTTTAAGAGGGAAGTAAAACTATTTATTTATTTATTTATTTATTTATTTTTAAGGAGAACCCTTATCATCATAAGAATTTCGTCAAATTATTCGTTCTCGGAAGAGTTCTTCGCGCCAACGGAATTCCAAAATTGATCTCTCGTGGTTAAAAAAAAATTTGGTTTACAACGACTTTAAAAGTCTTTGCTTTTATAGTTGGGGGAAAAAGAACACTAAAACCTTATAGAGGGTGATTCAAAGTATAAAGTTTTAGCTGCGTGCCCGTTCTTCGTACAATAGGAAACGATAATTTTTCTTACATATGTGATTCGAATTGATCCCAGGGATGAAGAATCTTAAAGAAAACTTATTTGACTCTTGACGTAAAGTTTGCCTCATGAGTTCTAACCTGATATCATTGCAGTATCAGGACACAAAAAACTATTTCAGTGTCAAACGCGATCAAAAACCGCGATCATCACACCGTTTTTTAGGTTTGTGTTATACCATTAGGCCTCAGGCAGTCGATGTCATCTGCAAAACCAGCTGTGCTTTTGTTTTACTCTTGTAATTAGAAATTGAACTTAAATCGGGTAGTTCAGATTCAATTAAAAGGAACCGTTGAAAATAAATACAGTCCAGACATTACTTACATTACTTAAGAAAAAGATTCTGCATTTGTAAATTTGAGCTAATGTATGTTTCATCGTATCATATTCTTCGTAAACATTCGGGACAAACTTTTTTCGAAAGATAATTTTCTCTTCTATCCGATGACATGACAACCGTTTCCTTTGTTATAGATATTATATCTGCTCCTATTAGCTGAATATCCGTGAAAAATCGCTCAAAAACCCATGAAGTGTGGAATTTAAAAAATTCTAGGCCGAATTTTGAAAAAATCTCTTCAAGGTGCACAACTTCATGTTTAGAACTTCCTGTATATTCCAATTTCGGGTGTTTCTACGTACAGCCGTTTGTCCGTAACGCCATCAACAGACGGACAAACAAGCAGACATCTTCTTTTGTAATAAGTAAAGATAAAAGTCGAAATATAGAGTCCTTCAACCAAAAATTTTATTCACGAAATCCAAAAATACAGAGACGTAGCAAAGTTAAATATGGGCAGGAAGAACCCAAATCTCCCCCCTCCCCCCCGAGTAGCTCGCAGAAAGAATATTTATTACCGAAATGACTTACATACTGGTTTTAAGTGCATGTATTTCAATACTAAAGTATTGTATCTTTCTGGGGCATGACCCGTGATTTGTACCCCCCCCCGCCCACTACAAATAATTTTATGTGCGCTCATGGCATTCGGTACAGATTATTTTTCAACATCGACGGACCTCTATTGGCGTTAAAGCATTTTATTTCATCTGTTTACCAATCTGTCGAAATTGGTGTTGAGAAATCAGGGCTCTGGATGATGAGCAGATGAAAATAAATATATGTTGACTTAAACCTCTGGTCAATGGTTCTCGAACAGAAAAAATCACATCAAAAAATCGCGTTTGAGACTATACACATATTACGAAAGAAAAATTTGATTGAATGAATGCAAAATTTGTTGTTATTGCTACTGGACAACCAACCAACCTAATCAACTTTGTTCCCACATATCTCTGAGCCTATTTATGATGAAAGACTGAAATTTTGTACAGTAACTCATTAATGTATAAGGAGTACTTTAGTAATTCGGGAATTTTTTTTTGTACGGGAGCAGTATAAAATTTAAATTTTGTACTTATTAATTTTAAATTTTTAGTCGGACAAATTTATTTAATTTTTTAGTTTGTATTTGTTAAATTTCAATCTCCTGAAAATTTTAATCTGCACTATAAAATAATGTTCCTTTTATTACGTAAGTTTGTAATTTATAATGTATGTTTATGATCAATATTTAAGTAATAAAAACCTATTTCAGTGTTTTTGCAACATCCTGTATAGGTAGCTATACACTCAATTAACTGCTGAGTTAATTGAGTGTGTTTGTGTGCACTTCACGCACAGTCAGTAGGCGTCAAAAATTATAAAATCGTTTGTTTGAAACGGAAAAAGTGGTAGTCCATTTCAGTGATGTAGTGTCGTCAAAATGACTGTGCAGAGGTCTATTTAGGTGAAATTTGGGTCCGTTAATGGACCCTTCACAAAATATTTTATATTAAATACGGACCCTTCGCAATATTTTTCATTTGAAAAACGGACCTTTCACAAAATTCTTCCTCTGGTAAACGGACGCCCTTTCACAAATCTCTGTTTATATACTACATAACTAAATATTTGCAAATCGAACGAATCTTCCCAAGATAAACTGATGCGTAACAGTGCTTCGCCGGTTTACCAATGCAGGTTTCTTTAATAGGATTTTCTTCAAAATGTCTTAAGATGGAACTTCAATTTCATCCTAAATTTAAATTTGTTTAAAATTGTATGTTTTGTAATAATTCACAAAAACAAGACCCTGATTCTGCAATTTCACAAACACAGGATCCCGAATAGGTAAAACCTGTTAGAAGGCTAATTCCAGATTCTCAAAAACATGAGTACATTTTTCACAATTTCGCAAAAACAGGACCCTGTCTGAAAAGTCTCGACAGACCCTGAGTGGGTTGACTGTCACATACTTTTGCACTGAGTCCAGGTCGCCATGACTGCAGTTTGAATTGGTATAGCGTTGAAGATCTTCTTCGGTAGCACAACTGGCCGGGATGGGCAATGGCCTTCTCCAGAATTCGATAGCAAGCTGTCCTACGTGTGGCTTTGAACTTCCAATTTTACACCATTTAACTGACTTTCAATGCAGCCCAACCATCTGAATTTTGGCGGTCCACTTTTCCGAGTACTTTTTAGTTTGGGCATGAAAACTTTTTTTATAGATCTGTACTCATTAATTCTAGTTGGGTGTTCAGCCTGTCTTTACCTTTGAATGCTAATGAAGTTAACGGTGGATGAATTTTTATAAATTCTGAATAATTCAATATTTGTTCTTTTTCTCCATACACCGTTACCTGGGAGTAGATGCTGGATTAGACAGCATTTTCCAAAATTCGTAACCTATGGAGTTTAGTGAGCCAAAATGTTCTTTTAACATATCCCACGTGATGTCCAAAAAAAAGTATACCCATAAAATTCTTGCTGTAAAATACGACACTCACGAATATCTAAAAATTAGTTTCTGGGCAGTTTGAAATTTGTCCTCTATAGATGGTAGAAGCGAAAGAAGTGTACAAAAAGGTGAATATCCTTCTTGAAAGAGAAAAAAAAATTATCTATAAAATTCTTGCTTTAATATGTAACAAGTATGAATTCTGTTTTCACGCACAACTTGTTTGTCATTAAAAATTTGTTGGAAATTTATTTGTTTGAATTAACTATGAAAAAAACGACATTACTTTTCTATTCCCCATAATAGACTTTTTGCTGGACTTTACAATGAGTTTACATTTTCCAGCCCTATCTTCTGCAAAAAAGCAATGAAATACTGCGCATAACTCGCTCAAAATAAACGACATCGCGCATCTGCTTGCCACAACCGCATTACATATTCAACACTTGGCAAAAGTTTAGGAGGAAATCTTCGCGGCTCTTATTGAAACCCCATTATCATTGGAATAATAATCATAACTTCCCAGATTTCGAGCGTTTTCGCACAGCATATACAATTTAGCGGGAACTCTGCTCGACACGTCAACAAGTAGGGAAATTTTGCGCCGTTATCTGTGACTTATATCGTATTAATTATAGCGGCCCCGCATTGTTCCGGAGGCACTTGGAACAAACACAAGGCAAGGTGCATCTCGTCCAAGGCACATCCAATTAATCTCGTAATCAGCAAGATATCTTATAATCCCGTTTTCTCTGTCCTATCAATTATTTCCGCGATTTCCCTTCTCTTGCAGAGGAATAGTTAACTCAATTAACTACATAAATGTAAATGCGATAACGCAAGCAACTGATTATCGTTTGCCGAACGCGATTTACTTTTGTCTTGAATAATGACTTTTCCCCGAATAATGAGGGGAGGGGGGGGCTGTCTTTTGAAAATTTATGAGTTCTTACGGAATTTTGTTCTGCAGGCGTTGCGGCTGTAATTATCGAGGTACGGTAATATAAAATGGCTCTTGGCGTTGAGGAAGAACTCCTTGGTTGAATTTTAGTTTCTCGGCGGAATACGGCATAGGCATAGCGTCGGACGGTGGGGGGGACACGTGACCCCCAACTATGTCTCACATTCTTCTAGTTTTCAACATACAGTAGAGTCTCGCTTATCCGACCTTCGTTTATCCGACATTCCGTATTATCCGACGTCGAGCGATTAAAAAGAACTACCGCGGGAAGCTACTGTCTACAGTGATAGATGAAATTTATGAAGAGCGAGACATGATTGACAATTTGAGTTGAAGGCTCTAAGGACGGCAATTCAATACATTGAGCAACAAGAAGCTACAGGAATTTAAATAATGAAGCTGCAAAGATGGCGAGATTTGGCAGCGAAGAAACGGCACTCATCAGGACAGTGGCGTAACCAGAAATTTTTCGTGGGGGGGGTGTACGACTACTGCAACTCACATATATGTATACGTGTGTGTATGATAAGGGAGGGAAGAATATACATCTTTGTATGGCAAAAAATTCCTCATGGAGGTTATGATCCCCCCAATCCCCCTTTTGGCTACGCCACTGCATCAGGAAAACAGACTACCATAAGAAATTTCTTTAAATCCTCACAGGACTGAACTTTAAGTGTAACATATGGCACTCGCAAATTCAGACAATAGATTATTCTAACTGTAGGTTCGTTTTCACAATTCATATTTTTCCATTGTTTTCTTATATTTGTAGAGCATGATTATGCTACAAGATAGTAATGTGTAATATAACATATGTATGTGTGTATTATATGTTCCAACTTACTATGTAGCTTAACGTATTAAGCCTAACGTAGCTTAACTAAGAGGCTTTTCCTTGACTCCTCCCTATTATCCAACATTTTCGCTTATCCGACATTGGGCCAGCCCCTTTATGTCGGATAAGCGAGACTGTACTGTATTTTTTTATGCAAAAGAAACTTCAGTTTTTTTACTCTTAAATTCGATATATGATCCCCCCCCCCCCTCCCCTAATTTTTCAGTCATGCTACGTTTATGGTACACGTCACTAAGCCAGTACTAATTTCTTAAGCAGATATACAATGCAAATTCTTTCAAAACCGAAGTATGAAATCAATTTTAAGAGTTAATTCTTAGTACTCCCCTAAGGATTAACTCCTTAGTACTCCACTAAGGATTAGTACTCCACTAACTTAGTACTCCACTAAGGATTAAAAGTACTCCACTATACGCGAAATTTCCTATTTTAGCTTTCTGAATAATTAATAATAAGTTTTCAAAAAACCCACAACTTGACAAAAATATGAAAATTTTTATTATACATAATAAGCTAATTCATATTTTGTAATAAATATTTTTTAACGTACGAAACCAACATCGGAAGCTTGACTTTTACTCGAATACTTTTTTGAGAGGGTGGTTTACATATCTCCAATAATGAGAACTCTATTAAGCAAATGTTTATAATATCATAACCCATCATTAATACATGCTTGCTGGTGAGTAATGGATTACAAGCAACATATGCACTCCTTTAAAACTACATAATCAATCGAGACTGAGTGAGAACGTAAATAAATTTCATTTCTAAAAAAATTAAAGTAATTACTTTTATTTTAAAAATGTAATTACTTTTATTTAAGATTAGCTGTCGGAATTACATATCAACAGCTATACCAGCCTCAGTCAAGATCGAAGTGTTGTTAAATTCATATATAGAACTAAAACAGTTTATATAGAGCTAAAATAAGGTTTAAAATTATCATAGAAATTTTTTTTACATAATATTGTATTTGTAATACAAAATACATTAGTGTGTAAAATTTCAGCTCAACAGGAGATTGGGAAGTTTGCGAAAAATTGATTTTATCTTCGTCATTATATCAACTTCCGAGCTATACCAGGAGCAATATTTAGGAGATGCTTTTCTTCTGTTAACCCATTTATGCCTAGCGTCCCTTTTTTAGGACGGCATTTTCGCTATTAGTCGAAAACGTTATTTATTTTTCCTAGCCTTTATTCATGAGCATTGAGCCTCAACTCTACAAAATATTTTAACATGACCCAGTAGGATGTTGCTATTTCGATTTTTATGCATAATGATTTTAAAAGAAATCATCCCTTGTTCAAGAAGTTGACGTCAGAAATTTATCTATTATTTCTGTTATCAGTAAAAATCGAAGAAAGTCGCAAAAATATCCAGGCACAAATGGGTTAAGGATATAAATTGAAATTAACAGGTGATAGTATTTCCAATATGTACCACTGTGACAATTAGATAACCGGACTAGTCTTAAAAATTAGCTTTATTGAAAAAATCATACAAATTTCCAGTAGTCCTCTTCAGCATAGTCTATCTATTTCCTTATCAATTCTTCGCTGCAAACGAATTTTCCACTGCTCAAAGAAGTGCTGAAGATCATTAGGTGTAAACTTCTTCAGTAAGTCTGCCCTTTCTGCATTCGCCTCTTCAACAGACTGAAAATGTGTTACCTTCAATGCACTTTTCAAAATTGTAGATTTTTTTAATTTTTTGGTCAAAACCTATAAATGGATTTAAACATTTAAAAAGGTAGACATCGAAAAAAAACACGATTGGCATATACTAAAAGCATATAAAAAGTCATCTGTTAAATCATCCTCAACATCCAAAAAAAGTTTTACTTTCCGAACATGTACCATGTAAGGAAAGTATTGTAATCATGAAAAAATTCGAATTCGAGATTTTGGTGTATTGACACGTTTTGAGGTCTGCTGAATTGATTTATGCTATTTTTACGAGATGTATGTATGTATGTGTGTATGTGTGTGTGTGTGTGTGTGTGTGTGTGTGTGTGTGTGTGTGTGTGTGTGTGTGTGTGTGTGTGTGTGTGTGTGTGTGTGTGTGTGTGTGTGTGTGTGTGTGTGTGAATGAACACGATAGCTCCTGAACGGGGCATTCGATTGTGCTCAAATTGGGTATATATGTTATAAACTACCGTCGCAAGACCGGTATTGATTTTGGTGTGTATAGGACTTATAGTTTTTCTACAGAGCTACGACAAAGATTTCTTTTACATTATGGCCTATGGGGGAAAATTCTTGGAAGTACGTTAGCGTTTAAACGGTACATTCGATTGAGCTCAAATTGGGTATACATGCTATAAACCACCATCATAAGACCGATATTGATTTTGGTGTGTGTAGGACTTATAGTTTTTCTACAGGGCTACGACAAAGATTTCTTTTACATTATGGCCTATGGGGGAAAATTCTTGAAAGTACGCTAGCGTTTAAACGGTACTTTCGATTGAGCTCAAATTGAGTATACATGTTATAAATCACCATCATAAGACCGATATTGAATTTGATGTGTATAGGACTTATAGTTTTTCTACAGGGCTACGACAAAGATTTCTTTTACATTATGGCCTATGGGGAGACATTCTTGAAAGTGCGCTAGCGTTTAAACAGTGCATTCGATTGAGCTTCAATTTGGATTGAATGAATATGTTTGAATTATTCATCGATTAAAATTTATTTAAATTCTTGGTAATGATCTTAATCGTAAGTGTTCGGAAAGTCGAGTGGAGTCACTCCAGATTTTTTTTATAAATATCGTTTGAATTACAGTCTCTGTAATATTCAGTTAATTGTTCACGACATAGGTCGATATTCTCAAAAGATAAACCTTAAAAAAAATTCAAAAATAAAAATATTTTAGTGTATTTTTAATTTTTGTTATTAATCATCAAATAATGAGGAGAGTAGCAAATATTAGCAGCTACAATTAACACAAGCGTTAAGCTACAATGATGAACTTTGTTATAATCTTTATAGCGTAGACCGATTCTAATGAATTTATAACTTTCTAGCTTAATAAAGTCAATCATTACATTTAATTTAACTCAAAGATTTGTTTTCTTTTAGTTTTTGAAAAGAAAAATTAAAGAAAATAATAACTATATTTTAAATACACAAATATGTACCCCCAGGTTCACAATTCATGATAAAAGTTACACCAAACACTTATAAAACACGAAAACGTTTCTTTTCAATAACTTCAAATTTAGACAATAATCATTTGTTATTTAGGAGAGGACAAATTTTTCAGTAGTGGTTGACCTTTAAAACATTCGATTCAAATATTATGCAGGCTGTCATTGGATTCAAGAAACCAATAAGAATCGAAAAAATAAGTAACTTGACTGTCATAGCTGACCGCGAATATGTGAAAATCCGCCTGTGTGCGCTGTTAAAAAAAAAAAATTACGTAGGACAGTTATTAAAGAGTGCAATCCTACTTTTAAAAAACTCTTCATATAAGACTGTCATAGAGGATCATAATCCTAATCATAGGCGTAACTTCTAGGATAAGGTGATCATACGTTCCCAGTTTCTGTGGGTTTTTTTTTTTTTCGATTTGTTCCCAAAATGGAGACAAATCGAATTTGTTTCCATTTGGAGAGGGGGGGGGAGGGAGCAATAGCCCCCAAAAACAAAGTCATGAAAATTCAGATATCCCCCTATTTCGAAATATTTCCTATAATAGGAAGCATTCCCCAACCCCTCCCCCAATGTTGCATGCCAATTGATGCCAATGTTTTTTTTTTTTTTTTTTTTTTAAGTATCGAAGCATTGAAATTTCAAAAGAAAATATATATATATATATATATATATATCTCGGTATTTTTTTTTTTTTAATAAATTCGCATGTTCCCAACTTAAGCTCAACTTTCTTTTTCCTCTCCCTCACATTCTGGCATACATGTGGCAAATTCAAGAGAGTCACTCAGTTTCCTTCAGACTCCGTGCCTACCCCCTCAAGAGTCAATAAAATAAACGACCGTTTTTATCACTCCCTCATTGTTTCCAAGCAACTTCGGCTAAATGAAACGTTATGTTTACTAAGACTTCCCGCCAAGCTTTCATCCGAATAAATGTACGATTTAAAGGGTTTTGGAAAACATCTAAATAAACTCCATGTTTCCTCATGCATGAATACAAAAAACGTACATACAAAAAAAAAGTTCTCTCATTTTAAGTTATTTTAATATTTCAGAAAATTACCATTACCAGCTACCAGAGCAAAAGCAGTTCTTTTTACTTCAAAGTTAAATTACCCGTCTTTGTGCCCTTAATGCTTAAGCTAATGAACTAAATGAAATTACTAATTACTTAAAGAAATCCACTTCTCCCCTTAACTAAAGTCATTCCGCACATGGAATAAATTCAGGCCTAGTTAATCATCTGTTGTTTCTTTTTTGCACCCTGCATTTTTCCCTCAAACATTAATCAACACATTATAAGCAAGTTTTTTTTTTAATTACTTATTTTCTTTTCGCTCCAGAAAATATTTTGTCGTTTCGCTTGTTATGAACTTAAATATTTGCCGAGAACTAAATTCTAAAGATTTTTTTTTTTTTTTTGTAAAATCTTGTCTTCATTAATTTGGATAATTGCAGCAGTCATAATATTTAGAGCGCTTCTTAAATCTCAATAGATACAGGCACGTAAATTCGGGGTAGAATTAAGGAAACTGTTAACTGTGAATTCATTCAAACGAAATGCTTGAATTGTGCTGAGATCACAGGGACAATATATCATCAAACTTCTGAGTGTCGTAACCTTTTACAGGCCAATGTTCCCAATTGGGAACTGCAAATTAAAAATGTATGGAAAAATTAAATTGTATCATTATTGACATGAAAAAATTAGCAGATATAGTTAAAAGATGATTTGATTTTTTTGAAATATGATTTCCATTTCTATCATGAGTAGGAAGCTGGATAAAAAATCATAAAAAAATAGACAATTTCATAAATTTTTATGTAGCTATCTTGATACATCTCCTTCCCCTTCAAACTTAATTCATATCTTTACTTAAATTTAAAAATAAATCTTTCATTAATGCTTAATATTTCACTTATTATATAAACTACCCATAAAAGTGCAGTCAAAGTATACCCCCTAAAAGTATAATCAGAAATGATTTATGTTCCCAATTGGGAACACAGTGAAAATTGGGGCGGTACATTTTTTTTTTTCCCATTTAAATGACTAATATCCTTCGACTAACGCATTAGAAGGCAAAATATACAAAAAAAAAAAAAAAAAACATTTAAAATATGACTGGATCTGAATGTATCTGAATGATCTCTATGTATCCCATGTATTTTTAACATATATTTAAATACTATTAGTTCACAACAGCTTTAATCTATTGTTACAATATTTCGTAAAATGTAGAATATGTATCCCATGTATTTTTTACCTATATTTAAATACTATTAGTTCACAACAGCTTTAATCTACTGTTGCAATATTTCGTAAGCTGTACAATAGGCATCCCATGTATTTTTCTATAAATAGGTTACAATCATAGAAATTTCAACATAGGGTTACCAGGCGAAATACACGAAAGATGCGCGATAAAATGACATAGTCAATTAATATCGTTTTAATATGACAATCATTAAACTAAAAAATTAGGGGGGTCAGTGGCGCACACAAGGGGGGGTCCAGGGTGTCTGGACCCCCCCCCATCGACTTTGATATATTTTTTTTTCGATTCATTATTATCCTATATCTATAAATAAAATAACTTCAAAAAAAGGTATCAATAGTTTCAGTTCAAATAAATAAAAAAAGAAATTTTTTTCTCGTTTTCCTGGACTAGCAAAAATGAACTGAAAGCGAACATAAAACACCATCTTGTTCTCAAAACATAACAACTACTACTTTCCTTCCTATTGTACTGTGTACTGTATTCTTAGGGAACTGGATGGGACGAGTTTTGATGAATTCCATTTAATGAAAACGAGATCTTTCATCACTGATCTTTGGCAATCTGGAACATCCGTAAAAGCTGAACCCCCCCCCCATCTTAAAAGTTGGACCCCCCCCCAGCCAAAAATCCTGTGTGCGCCCCTGAGGGGGGTAAAGGGGATCTCCCCCTAACGAGGCTTTATATATATATATATATATATATATATGCATATATAAGCTGATCATAGTAGCTCCATCTTTTTTAAAGTAGACAATAATTATTGAGATTGTTTGTGTTGTTAGGGCAAAGTTACGCGTTGGCTGTCTGCCTGGGATGAGAGAGCCTTGGAAGGGGAACTTTCTAAAGGGTTCTAACGCGTATTCACGTGACATTTGAAAAAAAATCGACCCAACCTCCAGACCGACAGCCCCGCGATGGGGCCCGAACCCGGGACCTTCACACTTCAGCCGTTACTATTCTGATTGCCCTATCCACTCGGCCATGGTGGGGCAAGCATGGACTAATTAAGCAGTAGGAAGAATACAACTCCACTCCACTCGTGACGTCACTTCCGGTCCGGCCCATGACGTCATCCGGCCACGCCCCCGATGACGTAGCGTGACTACGCCCCCCTGTGACGTCACTTCCGCCGCACGAAACGCGCCGCTTACTACTACCGTTAGATCGACAGACCCGCGATGAGGCCCGAACCCGGGACCTTCACACTTCAGTCGTTACCATTCTGATTGCCCTGTCCACTCGGCCATGGTGGGGCCGGTCATTATTTAAGCAATAGAGTACTGAACCATTCAAAACAGCATTGTTCATTTCAACAAAGCATCGGCGCTTGCATCGGATTGTGCATCTATCTTTCACAACAATGGAAGCCTTATGTAGATGAAGTAAGCGTGTATTGAGTGGCCCGCCGTGGCCTCTGCGTTGGGTGATCTCTCTCTCTCTACTCGTGAATCGGTTGTCTGGGGTTCTTGTCCAGTGTGCACCCCGACTGCAATTTAGGGTGGAGTGTAGAATGTTTATGTGTATTATTATAATGTGGAATGTTTGAGTGTGCGATATACATGATGATGCCATGAATGCATGAATGTGTAATATATTGGATTGGGAACATCGAACACCGGATTGCGGGCAGGTGGTGGGGGCATCACAGCCACTTGCCTTGTGCGCTCGGACATTCGCTGCGAGCCTGCGCGAGCGCTCGAGTGCAGGAGATGACGGTTGTGACGACTGCCGTCATCGCGATCGGTCAGTTCGGAACTTGCGTCCGAGGCTCAAAAGTCGGCCAAGATGAGGTGGCGTTCCTGTTGTCGTGGACGGCAGGCCCGAAACTTGGATCTGGCCCGCTTCCCTGGTGCAGGGCTGGAAATGAAAAGTTCCCGTCCTCACGGCTAGCAGGAATGTCCCAAGATTGGAGCCCGGATGTCCGAAATTCTGAATGAAGATGATCACAAAATGGGAAATAAACAAACGCAATAGGAATAAAAGAAACAGATACAAATTAACAGCAAAGCGATCATGGATTATTTGTTGTAGTGGATTGTCCATAATAGATGATTAATGGTCGATTTGCTATTAGATAGATACAAACAATACAAATTAATACTAGCTGAATAAACTATCTCAAAGAAAAAGGTCTTGCTTATGTTGGTCGTAGTGGGCTAAAGCTCGGATCTGGCCGGTTGGATGGAACCAGGGATCATCCCCGTGCTGGAAAGGAAGAGTTCTGTATGGCCAATGTCAGCTGGACTGACGAGTGATTGGCAGTCGATTGGCCGCAAACGACTGACCGAAACGATCCAGCGAATTATGGGTGTCACAAGACAACTGCAAACCACGCAGATGCCATGGGGGCTTTTTTTTCTTCTTTTGGTACGAATTTTGTATGAGGAGAAGTATATTTAAATTGTTACAGTGACACCTCTGATAGTGCGTCACTTCCGCAAAAATTAAATGGAAATTGAGAAATATCACTCTACTTTAAAAATACAATAAAAACTCTGTAATTTGTTCCTCTGGCATTGATCACTCTTCTTACTAAATTTTAAAAATGGTACTTTACTTTTTTCTAAATTCAAACGTCTGATAACCAGAACATTTTATGAAATCAATCCTAAAAGTACATTCAAGCAAATTTTTATTGATATCATTAATTTAATACTTTAATTCAAAATAAGTACTGTACATCCGTTTCATTTTCTTTCCTGTTACTTAATTTAATTTAAATATTTACTTTCGTTAATTACTTTTCAATCTAGGTTAATCAAGAAAAAAATAAAACTTTTTTATGTGCCTCAATAAAAATAGATAAATCAATGTCTGTGCCACTGCTAATGAATTGTGTCACTTTACTGATCTGCCTTGATTTTGAAGTAATTGCGCAAAATACAGGGTGGTCCTGAACTATATGCCAAAAATGTAAAGGGTGCTAGAGAGGATTAAGACGGTTCAGAATTACAAAGCAATGCGGGGTCGAAAATGTTGTCTTCTTGTGCCTGGTAATAATCACTTTGGAAGAAGTGTTGAACTTTCCGGCCATCGTTTTTTAAATTGAAAAACTCCAGCACCGTTTCACCGATCACCATGAAATTTGGTTCACCTAAGTCTTTTATCATGGAGAAGGTTTTTATGCTATCCGTTTTCCTCTAACTTTTCACTGGGTGGCGCAGCAGAACGTCGAATTCTATTCCGTTTAGCCGTTTGCTATGCGAATATCGTCCAACCAATTTCGATGAAATTTGGTACACGCGAATATTAGAACACGGAGAATATTTTTCACTATCCATTTTTCTGTAACTTGCCGCTAAATGGCGCTGCAAAGCATCAACTTCTATACCGTTCGACTGATCGGCATAAAATTTTTTATACTTACACATTTGAGCACGAAGAATATATTCTAACTGCGTTACTTTTGATGTTACTCGCCACTAGATGACACTGCAATGCATTATTTTAACTCACCACTAGATGACGCTGCAGCAGGCCAAATTTTTGACCATTCAAACGGTGGCTATGAAAATCAGTATACATAGCTATTTGAACAATGAGAATATTTTGGCGTTATCCATTTTGCTATAACTCGCCACTTGACGGCGCTGTAGCAAATCATTACTTTATTGAACCACTAGATGGCCCTGCAGTGTATCACTTCTTGACTGTGCAAATAATCGCTATGAAAATAGGTATACATAGATATTTGAACACGGGGAAGAGTTTGGCGCTATCCATTTTCCTATAACTTGACACTAGATGTCGCGTCAACACATGAACTTCAAGACTATTCAGCCGTCGTCATGAAAATTCGTATACATCGATATCTGAATGCGAAGAATATTTTTGCCGTATCCGTTTTGCTAAAACTCGCCACTAGATTGTGCTACGCCGCATCGCCTTCTGCACCGTAAAAACGATTGCCTTGAAATTCAGTATGCATGATTATTGAACACAATATAACGCGATATCCATTTTGCTATATCTCTTTATTACAATAAATAGTAATCACAACAAATATTAATATCAAAAAGTCCATTCATTCCCGTGCGAAGAACGGGTACTTCAGCTAGTATGTTTATATAATTGCTTATGTGTAAGAATGCAGTTTCATAAATAACGAAGCAAACAATATTTTTTAGCACTTTTTTCTTGTGTATCAAAATATTGTACTTACCACCTCTCTTAACGACCGCTTTTTCGAGGAATTGAGAGTGGTCGCACCCGAGAAGTTCCACTGTAAATGTATATTCTGGTATAATTTGGTTCATTGCACTTCGAATTTCATACTGTTTGGCCCTCTGATTCAGATATATATATTCTTTTTCCTATGGGCTATGTCATTTTTGCAGTAATATTCATTATTTTTTACTTATTAATTATCTATTTATAATTTAATTAATAAGTAAAGCACAATTTATGCAATATAATATTTTGTATATGTATCTTCTATATATAGAAAAATGAATGTTTGTGTGTGTGTGTATGTATGTATGTGGTGTGTGCGACATTGAAAAACTCCAAAACCGTTTGACCGATCACCATGAAATTTGGTACACTTAAGTATTTTCTCACGGAGGAGGATTTTATGCTATCCATTTTACTCTAGCTCGCCGCTAGGTGGCGCGGCAGAACGTCGAATACTATTCAACCGCTTGCTATGAAACACCGTTTAACTTATCTTAACGAAAATTGGTACGTATGAATATTTGAACAAGGAGAATATTTTTATGCAATCCATTTTGATATAACTTGCCGCTAGGTGGCGCTTCAGAGTGTCGAATTCTATTCCGTTGGACCGCTTGCTATGAAAATACCATTCAACTAATTTTGATAAAAATTGCCATTTATGGATATTGGAATACGTAGAGTATTTTTACGCAATCCATTTTGCTATAACTTGCCGCTAGGTGGCGCTGCAGAGCGTCGAATTCTATTCTGTTGGATCGCTTGCTATGAAAATACCATTCAACCAATTTTGATGAAAATTGCCATTTAAGGATATTTGAACACTGAGAGCGTTTTTATGCTATCCATTTTCCTCTAGCTTGCCGCTAGGTGGCGCTGCAGTACATCGAATTCTATTCCGTTCGACCGCTCGCTATGGAAGTGCCGTTCGACCGGTTTTGATGAAAATTGGTACACACAGATATTTGAAGAAGTAGAATATTTTTACACTATCCATTATGCTGAAACTTGCCGCTAGATACTGCTGCAGAACGCCGAATTCTATTTCATTTAAGCGCTTGCTGTGAAAATACCGGCCAACCGATTTTGATGACAATTGGTACATATGGATATTAGGGTGGATCGAAAAAAACATTTTTCGGAATTTCAAAACCTACCTATGCGGAAAAGATGTTCTGTAGTATGGAGATAAAGGAAAAAATAACAAAAAATTTTAATTTAAAATTTAATGCTGCCGCAAGGGGGGGTAAATTTCCCTAAAAAACGAGAAAAAGAGTGAAATTTGCTTTTATATGGTGAAAATAAAAATAATGTTAATCAGAACCTACCTATGCGGAAAATATGTTCTATAGTATGGAGATAAAGGGAAAAATAATTTTAAAATTGAAATTTAAAGTTTAATGCTGTCGCAAGGCGGTTGAATTTTCGAAAAAAAGGGGAATATGACTAAATTTTGCTCATCCATGAAGAAAAGATATTCTATGATGCATAAAGTATTGGAAAAATAAAACAAAAAATTACATTTTAGATTAAGCTCTGTCTCGAGGGAGATTAAATTTAGATATTTAAGTCTCTTTATGGTAAAAAGCTAGCGTGATTTTTGTTAAAAATAAAAATACAATTTGGTGCTACTTAATGTTTTTGAAATGAGAAGACATACTAAATAACTACATAAAAAGAACTTTTGATGCTTTTATATCTTACTTAAATAGTTACTCAAAACAAACCTAGAAAAAACCTGTGAAAATTACAGTGGGCGGTAATCCCGTTTGGTGTTGAAAACTGGCATGAGGTTTCGTGATTCCAGACGATTTCTTATTAAACCATCTCTTCTGGAAGGTCCACAGACAGCAGCAGATGCTTCAATGACTATTTTAACTATTCGTTCTGTAGCCTGAGTATGGCAGGGAAACCCTGTGATAGCAGGTAGTACTGCCTCTGGAATAATTGTTGAGTTTCTTGTAGCTTCTAAAATCATGTCATCACTAAATTGTTCAGTCAGTGGAGGCTCTGTTACATATTCCCACTTAATCAAATCCACATAATCCGTTGCACAAAGGTCAAAATCTGGTATATTGAAGACACGAATATTATTCGTTGCAGTGGTTGTGGTTGCATTAGACTGTTTGACATTGCGCGCTTCCAGAATTCTCCGAAGTGCCAATTCCTTTATATGACTTCTGTTGTCAGCTAGCATCGATATAAGAATATTTTCAGGATGGCCAAAAAACCAGTTTCTTTGAATAACAGTGTCGATGCGGCCTCCAAATCACTGGACAAATAACGCGATAAAACGATTGACTGATGTAAATGTTGTGCACCATAGATTACCGATGGTTTTGTCTTGATGTTGAACCACATAGGGGCATAGACGTTTAGGATGAATGTCGTTAGAATCACTAAAGCCTCGGAAGGATTTCCGTTAGCTATATAGAGTCTGAGAATTCTATTTCCAGTTGCAAGCCACCTTGAGTGACAAAGTTTTCCTGAGTTTCTCTTTGACAGACTTTCGCTGCAATGTCCACAGTTCATTGCTTCACAAATTTCCATAAGGTACAGTTTATCAGTGCTTAAATCCTTTTTATTAGTCGCTTCACTTAGTGTGAATCGTATTGGCGTGAATGTAGCTACGGATAGCTTTTCACATCCGGCCAGTAATTTTCCAATTTCGCCAGTGAAACTTCTGGGTCCAGCCGTGGGTCCATCTAAGTAAGTGAAAAGGTGACGTAGTGGTAGCTCATTTGCGTGCAATTCGCACACAAACCACTGAAGTGGACGCTTAAGGATTAGTTCCATGATTCGGATAATACCCCCTTTGACACCTGTGTTGACAGATGTTCCATCACAAGCGATCGCAATCAACTTTGTTACATCTATGTAGAACCCGAAGTTTCCATAAGAGCGCAGCTGCTGAAAGGGGCTAAGAGATCATTCACCCCTTCCTTCGAGACCCCCCCTGACGTGGAAGGTCACGTGGTGTTTTGTTTTTCGTTGGCTGGCGAATTCGGAAGAAGGGAGCCGTTAGTTAGAGTGAAGTTGACGGAGAGAGACGTTCGGAAATATTGAACGATGATGGAACTTTTCGTGCATGCCTAGGTGGCTTGTTTTATTGTTTCTTTTCTTCTAAAGAAGTGAATCCTGTGTGGATGATATTTTGTTAACGTACCTAAGTGGTGTAAAAGACTTCTAGTATAACTTTGTAAATAGAAGATTTATTAAATGTGTGTGTGCGTAACTTCGACTCATCATTGAGTAATGTCCTGCTTTTAATTAGAAACGCATAACAGTAATTCGTCAACTCATAGGGTCAGTCTACGACCCTCTACAATTCTGGGGGGTTTCACCGGGATATCGAAAACCCTCTAGTTTTTCGTAATTTTTCGCCGGGACAGAATAAGAATTAGATTCCATAGAACCTGATTAAATTGAAAAGAATAGAATTGGATAAATGTGAAGAATAATATGGAATATTGAACTGATATTTGTTTAAAGTATTTGTGCTTCAAGGAAAGTGTTGTGTGCTCACATATCAGTGGTGGATTACCAGGGCGAGTCTGATCGCCGAAGACTACAAACTGTAAGTACTCAATTTTTGTATCAGTAAACATGTCTTACATCGGAAAACATAGAAAAGAGGATATTATTAAATTAATGCGTGAACTGGATTTAAAGATCCCCGATAACCCAACTATTGCTAAAATGAAACATATTATTATTAGTGATGCGAAGTATGATGAAGAATTCACAAAATCTGTTCTCAGTAACATTGCGGCAGACCGCGAAAGCGAAGAAAAGATTGCGCGGGAAAAATTAGAACAGGAGAAATTAGAACGTGAATTCCAATTGGAACAATTAAAATCAAAAAATTATGAGAAGGGTAACAGTACAGAACCTTTTGTAATCCAAAACAAAATAGATCTTAGAAAAATAATCAAAAGTTTCGATTCGAAGAATCCAAAAGCAGACATTAGCACGTATCTCGCTCTCTTTGAGAGGCAAGCCACAAGAGTCGAAATTAAAAAAGATGATTGGGTCACGCACTTATTCGGATTTTTACCCCTAGACATCGCGCAAATCATAACTCGAGAACCTGAAAATGTTTCAAATGATTATGATCACATTAAAGCAGTATTGCTGAAAAGATTTAAATTAACTGCAGAACAGTTTAGACAAAAGTTATTTTTTCATAAAAAAGAAAGTTCTTGTTCTTGGCGAGAATTCGCTTTCGAACTTAACCATTATTTTGAAGAATGGATTCATGGCGTTAATGTTAAAGATTTCACTGGTCTTTGTGAACTGATAGTTTCTGACCAGATTAAAAGAAGAGTGCCACAAGAGGTTAAAGAACATTTTATAGATAACTGGCATAAGTGGAACACTAGGGAGGAAATAGTGGAAAAGTTAGAAGAATATGAATCAGCTCGTGTTTTATCTAATAAAACATTTCCTAAAATAGTGAATAGAGAAAATGATACGTTTTCTAGCCCCGTGCCAGGGAAAGATAATAGAAATTTTGGAGCTACTAGGAAAAAATGTTATGCTTGTAATAGTTATTCACACAAAATTGCAGAATGTAAATATAGGTTCAGGAACGATAATTTTGATCGTACAGGTGAAGGTAAACGAAAAATTGTTAATCAAATGGTTGTAGAAGAGCCAGGCAAAACAGAAAGTAAAAATAGATCCAGATCTGAAAGGTATGATCGAGCAAAGTATCGTTATAGAAATAAAGCTGAATCGGAGGTAGAGAACAAAACTGTGGAATCATCTGGTAATAAAATTGAGAAATATGTTAATATTTTTAATTTTGATGTGAAAGCGTTAATTGATACTGGTTCCGAAGTAACTTTGATTGACCAGAATATTTATGAAAAGATGGGATCTCCTATTTTATCCAGTACAGATATTCATTTGTGTGGTATCGATTCTGAAAGAGTTTCACCCATTGGTTTCTTTAATTCTAAAATAGTGATTGACAGTTGTACAGTATATACTAATGTTTATGTTATGAAGCATATGCGCTTTAGTGCGGTCATTGGAATGGATATAATATCGAAACTAGAATTTAATTTTGTGCAAGGGAATGTCAACGTAAAAAGTGCAGTCATGATTGACGTAGTCTATCCTACCAAACGAGTTACTAATTTAGGTAAATACCTTTATTCGACACCTAATTTCGAACCAGATGTACTTCCGGTTACTTGTAAACAACAGTCCTTCGGGTTGCAAATGTCAAAGATCGAGACTGATCAATGTTTGAATATTTCCCCATTCGTTGCATGCTCCCAAAATGCTGAATCTTTTGAAGCATGTGAGAGAGTACCAGATGAACTTCCTATACAAACTGACTTTTTGGCCTTGTTCGTGGAAACACCCCCGGAAGAGATTATTGATGTTAGTCACATAATTAATCCACGTTTGAGAGGAGAATTGATAAACATTGTTAAGACTTACAAACCACAAAAAACTAAAAGTACGGACGTTAAAATGAGTATAATTCTGACAGACGAAATTCCTATTTGTCAGCGTCCCCGTAGATTGCCGTATAATGAACAAATAATTGTAGAAAACCAAATTCAGGATTGGCTCGAGGAAAAAATTATTCAGCCAAGTTGTTCTGACTTTGCAGCACCCATAGTCTTAATTAAGAAAAAAGACGGCAGTTCGCGATTGTGTGTCGATTTCCGCAAATTAAATAAGAAAATTGTTAGGGATCATTTCCCACTTCCACTTATCGAAGATGTGTTGGATCGGTTACAGGACGCAGAAGTCTTCAGCACGTTAGATTTGAAAAATGCTTTTTTTCATGTAGACATAGAAAAAAATAGTACAAAGTACACCTCTTTCGTGACTCACGAGGGGCAGTACGAATTTCTAAAAGTTCCCTTCGGGTTGTCAAATAGCCCGTGCGTGTTCCAAAGATACATTTACCATATTTTTAAAGACCTTCTGAAAGACCGCGTCATTCTGATTTACTTAGACGACTTGATCATACCATCCAAAAACGAAGAAGAGGGGATTAAGAAACTGCAACTTGCTTTAAAAACCGCTTCAGAATTCGGATTAGAACTGAACTTGAAAAAATGTCAGTTTCTTAAGCGGAAGATAGAATTCTTGGGTTACATCATAGAACGTGGAACGATCAAACCATCTCCTGCGAAGATAATGGCTGTTCAGAATTTCCCACAACCAAAAAACATTAGGCAAATCCAAAGTTTTTTAGGCTTAACAGGGTATTTTCGAAAATTCGTCAAAGACTACGCCAAAATCGCCAAACCCCTTAGTGACTTGCTTAGAGATAGCAAAGAGTTCCGTTTTGGAATAGAGCAAAAGCATGCGTTCGAAGAACTGAAAAAAGCATTAGTGAACGACCCAGTATTACATCTTTACAGACAAGGTCAGGAATTAGAACTTCACACGGACGCCAGTAGTTTCGGATTCGGCGCAATTTTACTACAGTTAGGGAAGGATAATAAAATGCATCCGATACACTACATGAGCAAAAAGACCTCAGAACAGCAGGAAAAGTATTCCAGTTACGAGCTAGAGCTTTTAGCGGTGGTCGAAGCATTGAAAAAATTCAGACCTTACTTGTTAGGCACCAAATTCACAATAGTGACAGACTGTCAAGCGTTCCAGAAAACGATGAGTAGAAAAGAATTGTCTCCGAGATTAGCCAGGTGGTCAATGCTACTGGAAGATTTTGATTATGAGGTAGTCCATCGTCCAGGTTCACAGATGAAACACGCTGACGCACTGAGCAGAAACGTCTCAGTATTAGTATCAGAACCTCTGACGGCTGATATGACTCATAAAATTGCAGCTGCACAACGAGAAGATGAACATTGCGAATTGCTAAAGGAATTAGTTGCCTTGGGAAAAGAAGATAACTATTTCATCAAGAATAACGTGCTATACAAATACGAAGCTGGTAGAGAGTTACTCGTAGTACCGGCCGAGATGGAGTTACAAGTGATTAAGAAAATTCATAGCAATGGACATTTCGCTACATCTAAAACTTTAGAACTGGTCAAACGAGATTTTCATGTCAATGGTCTGAGAAAGAAAGTCGAAGCTGTTATAACCAACTGTTTAGAATGCATTTTATGTAATAAAAAGCAAGGAAAGGGTGAAGGATACTTGAATCCTATCCCGAAAGAAGAGGTACCCTTGAGTACTTATCATATAGACTTTATCGGACCGTTACCATCTACAAACAAAATTACAAGCAAGTTTTAAGTGTGGTGGACGCATTCACAAAATTTCTCTGGTTGTATCCAGTCAAATCAACCAGTACTCATGATGCCCTCGAGAAGCTGAAATTGCAGCAGACGACGTTTGGGAACCCTGAAAGAATTATTTCAGACAGAGGAAGCGCCTTCAGCTCAAAAGAATTTGCTGACTATTGTGAAGCGGAAGGCATCAAACACATTCAAATAACCACAGGAATTCCAAGAGGAAATGGCCAGGTGGAGCGGATTCATAAAACTTTAATACCAGTGCTATCTAAATTGTCAATCAAAGACCCGACAAAGTGGTACAAATATGTCAGCTCCGTTCAAAGAATTTTTAACAGTACCACCGCCAGAAGTATCAAAACTAGCCCATTTGAATTATTGACAGGGGTTAGGATGAAGAACAAAGAAGACCTGAAAATTAACGAAGTCTTAAACGAAGAATACCAGAGAAGTTTTTTGGAGGAGAGAAATTCCTTAAGGGAAGAGGCTAAAAAAAATATCCTCAAAATGCAACAAGAAAATAAGAAAGGTTATGATAAGAAAAGAAAGAGAGCAGTAGAGTACAAATTAGGCGACTTAGTAGCAATCCAGAGGACACAGTTCGGGACTGGTTTGAAGCTACGACTGAAATATTTTGGCCCCTACAAAATAACGAAGGTCAAAGGACATGACAGATACGACGTCGAAAAAGTGGGACGTCATGAGGGTCCTAACATCACAAGTTCTGCGGCAGATCACATGAAACCGTGGAGCATACTGTAGAACTTTTCATATTTTTAATGACCTGTAAATAATGTATTTTTCTTTTCTTTTTTTTAAGTGTTTATTTCAGATATCCTTATAGTCCTGGGCGGTGAGGACTCCGCAGGTCAGATGGCCGAGCCTGTAGAACCCGAAGTTTCCATAAGAGCGCAGCTGCTGAAAGGGGCTAAGAGATCATTCACCCCTTCCTTCGAGACCCCCCCTGACGTGGAAGGTCACGTGGTGTTTTGTTTTTCGTTGGCTGGCGAATTCGGAAGAAGGGAGCCGTTAGTTAGAGTGAAGTTGACGGAGAGAGACGTTCGGAGATATTGAACGATGATGGAACTTTTCGTGCATGCCTAGGTGGCTTGTTTTATTGTTTCTTTTCTTCTAAAGAAGTGAATCCTGTGTGGATGATATTTTGTTAACGTACCTAAGTGGTGTAAAAGACTTCTAGTATAACTTTGTAAATAGAAGATTTATTAAATGTGTGTGTGTGTAACTTCGACTCATCATTGAGTAATGTCCTGCTTTTAATTAGAAACGCATAACAGTAATTCGTCAACTCATAGGGTCAGTCTACGACCCTCTACAATTCTGGGGGGTTTCACCGGGATATCGAAAACCCTCTAGTTTTTCGTAATTTTTCGCCGGGACAGAATAAGAATTAGATTCCATAGAACCTGATTAAATTGAAAAGAATAGAATTGGATAAATGTGAAGAATAATATGGAATATTGAACTGATATTTGTTTAAAGTATTTGTGCTTCAAGGAAAGTGTTGTGTGCTCACATATCAGTGGTGGATTACCAGGGCGAGTCTGATCGCCGAAGACTACAAACTGTAAGTACTCAATTTTTGTATCAGTAAACATGTCTTACATCGGAAAACATAGAAAAGAGGATATTATTAAATTAATGCGTGAACTGGATTTAAAGATCCCCGATAACCCAACTGTTGCGTCGTTGCTTAGTGGTGTGTTTTATCCATAAAGAATATGCGAACTTTGTATAAATGCAAAGATATATAATTGATACTTGGTTACAATAAGTAAATATTTACAAATATTACAAAACATTAAGAAAATAATTCTGAGAAGTGCGTATTGGCTAAGGAGCCAAAAGTTACGACCGTCAGGTCGTGCGGTTGTAATGCGTATATCAAGTGTCTATGCAGTTCGATTGTCTGTGAGTCCAAGTGACTGGAGCGCCACTCAAAAGGCGTCACTGGGTGCGTATGTGCGGGAACATATACTCCCACCCTATCAGGGCCTTAGTCCTGATATAAAGGAAGAGGTGAGAGCTTTGCTATAGTACGCTTCAGAACACTGTTTTTGGTCTGTACTGAGGCAACTCGCACAAGACCATCGTTGCCTGGATGCGTCTCAATGACACGTCCGAGCTGCCAAATGCCAGGAGGAACCCCATCTTCGTGAATTAAGACGATGTCGTCCCTCTTGATGTTTGGTTGTGGAGTCTGCCATTTTTTGCGTTCTTGAAGGGAGCTGATGAAATCTCTCCTCCACCGCTTCCAGAAGCCTCGCTTGAGGTTCTGTAGGAGCTGCCATCGGTTAGTTGTTGTAATAGATGGATGATTGTCTGGGGGAGAAAAGAGAGTGTATCCTGAAAGGAAATGAGAAGGGGTGAGTACATCGATACAGTCAGGATCAGAATTTTTTACATGGGTAAGAGGACGCGTGTTAAGCAATGCTTCTATTTGGCAAAGTAAAGTAGACAGTTCTTCGTAGGTCAGGAGTGTTTCGCCCATAACTCGTTTGAGATGAAATTTCACACTACGAATTCCTGCTTCCCAAATACCGCCAAAGTGAGGTGAGGCAGGCGGTATGAAGTGCCATTCAATAGATGAGCTTGAAAGATAATGAGCAGTCACTTCATTTTCTGGCAAAGAAAGCCAAAACTGCTGTATTTCGTTCAGTTTTCGTCGAGCACCTACGAAATTTGTAGCATTATCACTATAAATGTGACGTGGAGCACCTCGACGAGCACTAAAACGACGAAGAGCTGCTATGAACGCGTCAGCTGTTAAGTCACTGACAGCTTCAATGTGTACTGCTTTTGTGGATAAGCATATGAAGAAGGCTATGTAACCCTTTGTAGCCTTTGAGCCATGACCTGGACTGAATTTCAACGGTATTGGTCCGGCGTAATCAGTTCCACAGTAGAAAAAGGGTCTCTCGAGAGTTACTCGACACTTGGGTAAATTACCCATTAGTTGGGTTTTGGTGGAGGCCTTAAATCTGTGGCACTTCAGGCATTTATTAATGTGCTTGTTTATGAGTCTCCTACCACCAATGATCCAATAAGATTGTCGGATGATATGAGCTAATAAGGTAGGACCGGCATGCAGATAAGCTACATGACGTTCTTTGATCAGCAGTTCACTGAACTTGTGTTCATATGGCAAAATGATGGGATGTTTTTTATTAAATTGCAACTCAGAGTTCTGCAATCGACCTCCCACCCGTAAGAGACCGGTTTCGTCCAAAAATGGATGAAGAGAGCGCAATTTGCTTTTGTTTAAGAGGGATTCTTGATCTTTGATGCGTTTTATGTCGTCAAGAAAATGACTATTCTGAATCGATCGAATGATTGTTTCTTCGGCAAACTTGATTTCTGGAAATGTGAGAGGATTGGAGTGTATTGCCAAGTTTTTGTCTGGATCTTTGCTATTTTCAACAGATATTTTGCAGTTTTTTATGAATCTCTGGCAGAATGCTAAAATGCGAATTATTCTAGATAACAAGGAGAATTTTCGAAATAAATTATCAATTAAATCATTTGATGTACTAATATGAAGATTGAAGATTGGATCAGATCTTTGTTCTGTTTTTACAACGTCATCTATCTCTTTATTGTTTACTTCACTCTTAGGCCAATTAGTTTCGTCTAGTCGAAGCCATTGTGGACCACTGAACCACAAATTGCAATTTGGAAGATATTTCGGATCAATACCGCGGGATGCGATATCTGCGGGATTTTCCTTTGTAGGTACATGTCTCCAATGTTTAATGAAAAGAACGTCCAAAATTTGGGAAGTCCTGTTGGCTACGAAAGTTTTCCACTTACGTGGATGAGCCGATAACCACGAAAGAACAACCTTGGAATCAGTCCATGCGAAAACCGAAACGTTGTTGTCTTTGAGCGTGTTTAATACTGACACAAACAGTTTTGATACTAAATGGGCTGCACAGAGCTCCAACTTTCGAATGGATATCTGCTTGACGGGAGCAACTTTTGTTTTTGCGACTAGAAGTGTAGCTTTAGTAACTCCATTGTATGTTTGTCGACAGTAGATTACTGCCGCGAAAGCAAGAGATGACGCATCGGCAAAGCCGTGGAGTTGTACTTCGGAATCTGATGCCAGAGTGACAGATCTAGGAATGGAGATGTGATTGATTTCATTGAATGCTTCCTGAAATTTGTACCAATCATCAATTAGATGCTGCGGAATAGTTGTATCCCAATCTCCTTTGGTGAGCCATAATTTCTGATAGAATATTTTAATCGAAACAGTGCAAGGAGAAAGTAACCCCAAAGGGTCAATTATGCGTGCGGATTCCGATAATATTCGTCGTTTTGTTATAGGTGGTGTAAGTGCTAATGTTGCCTTAAAAACAAAAGTATCAGAGCTCGGATTCCAAAATAACCCTAAAACCTTCGAACTGAAGTTAGAATCAGGAGTTATTTCAAAGTTTGCATTGTTGGAAGATTGACCTTGAAATTCGGCAAGGAATTCTGGTGAATTTGAATTCCATTTTCTAAGGTTGAATCCGTGTGATTCAAGAAGAGAAGCAATTTTTTTGCACGTGGATATTGCTTCTTGTGTTGTGTGGGATCCCGCTAAAAGGTCATCTATGTATATATTTTCTTGTAAAATTCTAGAAATGTTGGGATCTTCTGTGTAATCAAGAGCGATTTGTTTGATACAACGAGTGGCTAAAAAAGATGCTGGGGCTAAACCGTAAGTTACAGTTTTTAATTTGTAAGTGCGCATTTCATCTGTAGAATTGTACCTCCATAAAATTTGCTGATAATTTTGGTCTTCTTCTGATACTAAAATTTGCCTGTACATTTTTTCTACGTCAGCGGTGAAAACTATTTTGGGAAATCTAAAATTTATTAGAATATCAAAAATATCCCGTTGTATTTTAGGACCGACCCCTAAGATTGAATTCAAAGATAAACCGCTCGAGGTTTTGCACGAACCGTCAAATACTACCCTTAGCTTGGTAGTAGTACTGGATGGTTTGATTACTGCGTGATGCGGGAGAAAGTAATGTTGTAATTCGGAGTTATGGCATGCATTGCCATCTAGCTCCATGTGACCCAAAAGTTGATATTCACGCATGAAATCCTTGTATTGAGTTTCAAACTCTGGTTTCTCTTTAAATTTTCTTTCCATTGTAAGAAGTCGAGAAATTGCTGCTGGCTTTGAACTGCCAAGCTCCGATTTAGATTTATAAAACGGTAGTTTTACGACAAACCGATTTTGTGTATTTGTTGTATATGTCTGTTGAAAATGTGTTTCCACAAATTCTTCTTCCGGTGTGAGCATTTTATTTTTGGACTGAGGAATATCCTCCAGCTCCCAAAATCTTCTAAGTTCTTTGTCAATATTTATTTCGTAGATGTGGAGACTAGATACTGAATCAGCTTGCGTGCATTCGCTAGGCAATTTTCCCGAAACCATAAACCCGAAGATTGAATTCTGTGCGATCAGATTACCTTGAACACAATTTACTTGACCGGGAAGCAGCAGAGAAAAAAACACATCTGATCCCAGAATACAATCAATTCTGTTTGGAATATTGAATGTAGTGTCTGCTAACTGAATGTTTTTAAAATGCAATAAATGCTCTTCATTTATTTTCGAGCTCGGTAATGGAGCTGTCAATTTATCTAAAATATATGCGTTCACTCGGATCTTGACTTGCGAGTCATATGGAGAAAATAATTCCATGTTTACACATCCTTTTGTGACCGAAATATTCCGGTCAGCTAGACCTTTTACTGGAAATCTAGCGTTTTTCCTCGCGATTCCTAATGTGTTAACTACACTCTCTGTGATAAAGGATGTTTCACTGCCGGAATCGCACAAGACTCGAAGTTTATGGGCCTGGCCCGATGAATCATTTATTAATACGCAGGCTGTTGGTAGGAACGAAGATTCTTTTCGATCCGTATTAATGAGTGAGTTATTTGCTTGTAGTATGTTTTGACTAGCCGCTTCTCCAGCTGGGCTGACGCCAGAAGCTGATGATGGCTGAGAGGCCTTTAAAGGGGTTGAAACTGAAGTGCGGAATGTTTGGAAATTCTCGTGTAAGCTTGAGTGATGTTTTTTATCACAGTAATGACATGAATAAGGGGACAGGCAGGAGGAATTAGAATGTTTATCAGACAAGCAGTTGGTACATAACTTATTTTTGCGTACGAATTGATTGCGTTCTTTGGTCGTCATTTCTTTAAATTTGCTACATTTAAAGAGCAAGTGAAAGGGCATTTTTTTACACAACAAACATTTCGCTGCGTGATACACTGGTTTTGAAGCGTTAACCTTTAGGTTTTTATTTTGTGACTCATTATCACAGTACAATTCTAGAGAAGCGCATTTATCGTTAATAAATTCAATGAATTCTTCGAATGTGGGAAAATCGTTGTTAACTGTATGTCGTGCCCATTCTTCGCGAGTTTTTGGGTCAACTTTCTGTAATAATATATAAATGAGCCAAATGTCTCTAGAATTAGCTTGTGTGTCTATTGATTTAAGCCCGCGAATTACCTCGTCGGAAACATCGGCAAGGCTTCGCAGATTAATAGCATTTGCCTGATTGAAAGCTGGTTGATCAAAAAATGTTTGAACTAAAGAAGAAATTATTTGTTTTTTCCGATCGTATCTACTCAGAAGCTTATCCCAGGCTTCTTTGTAACTAGCCTCGGAAATTGGAATGTGTTTGATTATAGCTGCAGGTTCGTCAAGTAATAGGCCTCTTAAATATGAAAATTTCTGAATGGTTGACAAACTATCATTATTATGAACTAGTGATGTATATAAATCTTTAAATGAAGGCCAGTCTTTGTAATTGCCATTAAATGACTGAATATTCACTCTCGGTAGTTTAAAATTGTTGATTTGGGCGTTAGTATTAGAATTACTAGATGCAAAATTTGTAGTACTGATATTATTAATGCATAATTTTTCAAGAGCGTCTTGTAGTTTGGCTTTGGTTTCGTAATATTTATCTTCAAATTCTTCCATTTCTGACTGTTCTAGAGGAAGATTTGCGTCCGCTTTGTCAAAATCATTATATATTGATTCAAGTTTTTCGATCTTGTTGTTAAGATCATTTTTTTTCAATGTCTGATTTTCATTGTTGATGTAATTGTAAATGCGGGTCAGAGCTGCTTTCGCTCTGCCTCGGAGAATAACTGCGTTTTTTTCGGCATCTTCCGCTGAATTTATTGTTTTGTTTTTGTCATCCATTACGCGTGTAATGGAAAGAAGTGAAATTACTTGCGATCAAAACCAAAGACAAACTATTGCAAAAGGAAAGAGTACTTATCTTTTTTCCAGTCCGTTCATCCGTTAATCTCGCCGGTGCCTCCAAAAAATGTTGCGTCGTTGCTTAGTGGTGTGTTTTATCCATAAAGAATATGCGAACTTTGTATAAATGCAAAGATATATAATTGATACTTGGTTACAATAAGTAAATATTTACAAATATTACAAAACATTAAGAAAATAATTCTGAGAAGTGCGTATTGGCTAAGGAGCCAAAAGTTACGACCGTCAGGTCGTGCGGTTGTAATGCGTATATCAAGTGTCTATGCAGTTCGATTGTCTGTGAGTCCAAGTGACTGGAGCGCCACTCAAAAGGCGTCACTGGGTGCGTATGTGAGGGAACACCAACTATTGCTAAAATGAAACATATTATTATTAGTGACGCGAAGTATGATGAAGAATTCACAAAATCTGTTCTCAGTAACATTGCGGCAGACCGCGAAAGCGAAGAAAAGATTGCGCGGGAAAAATTAGAACAGGAGAAATTAGAACGTGAGGGGGTAGGGTCAGTCTACGACCCTCTACATCTATGTTATTGCCAATACGTGACAGAAATTCAAGTATTTGTTTTCCAATAATTTGCGCTCTCCCGCAATTTACAAATACGTGTCCGATGTACTTTGAATCAGGTTCTTTTATCAAGCTTATGTGTTCTTCTATTATCGCTGTTCTTCTATTGTCTTCCATTGTTAGTGTCCTGTCTTTGCGTCCATCGAAGTACAAACCAAACTGGTCATAATTATATTCTGTTAGAACTGGCTGACACGTTAGAGTAGTTCTGCTCTTAGATCTCAATCGTCGAATTTTATTTCTGTCAACAACATTCAATATGTTTCCTTGTGAAATAATTCCTACGTCTTGAAGTGTAGCTGACAAGATGGCAGCGCCTGCTCTGTCGGAAATTCCAAATCTATATAATGTTCTACATACAGCAGTAAATTTTGTTGCTACAGGTATGGCATCGGCTACAGTGTTAGGATTTTCAGCGATATCTGTTGGTGAAGAAAAGTCTGTATGCTCGCACTTACGCCGCTTCAATTTACATTCATCATTCAAGTCCATTGAGCTGAAAGAAGCATTAGTCAGTGTTTTATTTATCTCCTCATATCGCTCTTGTTTGAATTTTCATTTATCAGCCTTAATTCTTTTGAAAGTGACTTTCTGATCCAGTGATTCAATTACCATCTTGCTCTCAGTTCGCTGGTCTAATAGAAATTCACGCTCCTTTATTGGTACCTTCCGTTCTTTATTACAGCAGCAACTTTCAAACGATTTACAAATGCATGCCGATATATCAAATAGAAAATTTGCTTTCTTTCGA
This sequence comes from Cheiracanthium punctorium, assembly GCA_038373885.1. Taxonomy (NCBI): domain Eukaryota; kingdom Metazoa; phylum Arthropoda; class Arachnida; order Araneae; family Cheiracanthiidae; genus Cheiracanthium; species Cheiracanthium punctorium. The sequence continues at coordinate 267,338 of JAWZYV010010236.1, forward strand.
AAAGTATCCATTTGCTTACAATAACTCTCAGTATCTTTTCTTGCTTTTTAAGATTTCAGGAGGGAGCGATATTTGTCGTGGTAAGAAAGTATTTTTCTTAAAATGCTGTAGTGGTCTATTATTGGGATTGAAGCTCGTTTACAGATCTCTTTTAACTTATTAGCAACTTTTTCACACGAGGAGGAAATGCAGTTCCATTGTTTAGTAGATGCAGTTCTATTGTTTTTGTACTCTTTTGAAAGCCAGCATACACATCTTATTACATGTTCGTAAGTGTGAAGCATATTACTTGGCATATCACAGCCAGAGCCAAATACAGGGCAAACCATGTCTTTTCTTAAAAACACAATAGGGTCATTCAGTGATGACTGACATTACAATTTTACTACATTTGTAACCTTTGAAGTTCACCAGTGGCTTGAAATATATATATTTATTTATTTAAAATTGATCAAGAGTATCATAAATAAGTACTATACTGTTATCTATTCTCATTATAAAAAATCTTTTTTTCTTTTTTTAAATAAAAGGAAATCAAAAAACGTGACTGATGTTACACAGATGTAACCAATAATTTCAATACCAATAACTTCAATACCAATAAACCAATAACTTCAAGACCGTTCAACTGTGCGCCATGGAAATTCGTAAACATAGATGTTTGAACGAAAAGAATATTTTTCCGGCATCCGTTTAGCTATAACTCGCCATCTGTACCGTTCAACCGTTTGCTATGAAAATACCGTTCAACCGATTTATGAAAATTGGTACACACAGATATTTGAGCACGGAGAATACTTTAACGCTATCAGCTTTGGTATGACTTGCCTCTAGATGCCGATGCAGCGCACTAACTTCAAAGCCGTTCGACTAATCACCTTAAAAATTGGTATACATACACATTTGAGCAGACAGAATATTTTTTTAGTATTCATTCGGCTGTACTCATCTTTTGATGGCACTGCAGCCAGGGCCTGATTTCCGGGAGGGCATTTGGGGCTAGCGCTCGGGCCTCCAACAAAAAGGGGCCACGCAAATTGTTCGTTAAGTTTAAAAATTTGTAAATTTTGAAAGGAGTTTCGAAAGAGGGTAACCTAAGGAAATTTTTGACAAGGGCCCCCAACTCGGCAAATCTGCCCCTGTGTGCAGCACTTTATTATTTTAACACGCCACTAGATAGCACTTCAGCAATCAACTTTTTGATCGTTCAACTAACCGCTCGGAAAATTTGTATACATACACATTTGAACACAATATTTTTGCGTTATCCATTTTTCTTAACTCGCCCTTTGTGGCGCTTTAGCGTATTATTGCTTTTAATTTGCCACTAGATGGCGATGCAGCGTATCGTGACCGTTAAACTGCTTCTATGAAGATTGGTACACATAGAAATTTGAACATGAAAAGATTTTGATGCTACCCATTTTGCAAATACTTCGACAGTTGATGGCGCTGCTCCGAATCATCTTTTTCACTCTTCAAACGATCGCCATGAAATTCTTTATACATAATTGTTGAACACAGATAATATTTATCCAATATCAATTTTGCTATATCTTTTTATTATGATAAATAGTAATTATATTAAAGCGTAATATAAAAAAAGAATCCATTCATTCCCGTGCGAAGAACGGGCCCGACAGCTAGTATATATATATATAAAGAACATAGTATCTCCTCCTTTTTTTGTAGTACACAGTAATTATTAAGTTTGTGTTGTTAGGGCAAAGTTGCACCCAGACAGCACATAAGCTTAAATCAAGCTTGACATTTCTTTGAATTTGATGTATTAATACAAGCTTGACAGTTTAATTCATTTTAAGCCTGAAGCAAGCTTGGAGATTACCAAAAAATGAATCAGCAAATATTTTCCTGCCGAATTTAAGTCATTTGAACTGTCAAGCTTGAATACAACTTGATGACTGCTTGATTTGGAAAGGCACATCAACATAACAAATAATTTATCATCAGTCATAAATGTACTTGATCATAGAATTTAAAAAAATAGATTCCATATTTCCAAATATTGAAGTTCTTCAAAATAAAATACAAATATACTACAAAATTGATTTCAAAATCAGTCGTTTGTCTCGATTTTTGCCAATATTGCCCAACAGCAGCATTAAGAAAACAACTCCACTCCACTCGTGACGTCACTTCTGGTCGCGGCCCGTGACGTCATCCGGCCCCGCCCCCCCTGAGACGTCACTTCCGCCGCACGAAACGCGCCGCTTACTACTACCGTTTGATCGACAGCCCCGCGATGAGGCCCGAACCCGGGACCTTCACACTTCAGACGTTACCATTCTGATTGCCTTGTCCACTCGGCCATGGTGGGGCCGGTCATTATTGAAGCAATAGATTACTGAACCATTCAAAACAGCATTGTTCATTTCAACAAAGCATCGGCGGCCCCGCGATGGATTGTGCATCTATCTTTCACAACAATGGAAGCCTTATGTAGATGAAGTAAGCGTGTATTGAGTGGCCCGCCGTGGCCTCTGCGTTGGGTGATCTCTCTCTCTCTACTCGTGAATCGGTTGTCTGGGGTTCTTGTCCAGTGTGCACCCCAACTGCAATTTAGGGTGGAGTGTAGAATGTTTATGTGTATTATTATAATGTGGAATGTTTGAGTGTGCGATATACATGATGATGCCATGAATGCATGAATGTGTAATACATTGGATTGGGAACATCGAACACCGGATTGCGGGCAGGTGGTGGGGGCATCACAGCCACTTGCCTTGTGCGCTCGGACATTCGCTGCGAGCCTGCGCGAGCGCTCGAGTGCAGGGGATGACGGTTGTGACGACTGCCGTCATCGCGATCGGTCAGTTCGGAACTTGCGTCCGAGGCTCAAAAGTCGGCCAAGATGAGGTGGCGTTCCTGTTGTCGTGGACGGCAGGCCCGAAACTTGGATCTGGCCCGCTTCCCTGGTGCAGTGCTGGAAATGAAAAGTTCCCGTCCTCACGGCTAGCAGGAATGTCCCAAGATTGGAGCCCGAATGTCAGAGATTGTGATCACAAAAGATGATCACAAAATGGGAAATAAATAAAAGCAATAGGAATAAAAGAAACAGATACAAATTAACAGCAAAGCGATCATGGATCATTTGTTGTAGTGGATTGTCCATAATAGATGATTAATGGTCGATTTGCTATTAGATAGATACAAACAATACAAATTAATACTAGCTGAATAAACTATCTCAAAGAAAAAGGTCTTGCTTATGTTGGTCGTAGTGGGCTAAAGCTCGGATCTGGCCGGTTGGATGGAACCAGGGATCATCCCCGTGCTGGAAAGGAAGAGTTCTGTTTGGCCAATGTCAGCTGGACTGACGAATGATTGGCAGTCGATTGGCCGCAAACGACTGACCAAGCCGACCAAACTGACCGAAACGATCCAGCGAATTATGGGTGTCACAAGACAACTACAAACCACGCAGATGCCATGGGGGCTTTTTTTTCTTCTTTTGTTTCGAATTTTATATGAGGAGAAGTATATTTAAATTGTTACAGTGACACCTCTGATAGTGCGTCACTTCCGCAAAAATTAAATGGAAATTGAGAAATATCACTCTACTTTAAAAATACAATAAAAACTCTGTAATTTGTTCCTCTGGCACTGATCACTCTTCTTACTAAATTTAAAAAATGGTACTTTACTTTTTTCTAAATTCAAACATCTGATAACCAGAACATTTTATGAAATCAATCCTAAAAGTACATTCAAGCAATTTTTTTTATTGATATCATTAATTTAATACTTTAGTTCAAAATAAGTACTGTACATCCGTTTCATTTTCTTTCCTGTTACTTAATTTAATTTAAATATTTACTTTCGTTAATTACTTTTCAATCTAGGTTAATCAAGAAAAAAATAAAACTTTTTTATGTGCCTCAATAAAAATAGATAAATCAATGTCTGTGCCACTGCTAATAAATTGTTCACTTTACCGATCTGCCTTGATTTTGAAGTAATTGCGCAAAATACAGGGTGGTCCTGAACTATATCACGGTAGATTTTATTATGTCGAACTCAGAATGCATAAAGAATATCAGGATAAGTCCTCTCGTAGCAGAGTAGAAAAATAAAGCAGAGGCAGAAGTAATCTTAGAATGAGGACAAAGAATGAAACAGTCCGAAAGTTTTAAATACTTTTTTTTAAATTTAAGTTTTAAAAATATGTTTATATAATTGCTTATGTGTAAGAATGCAGTTTCATAAATAACGAAGCAAACAATATTTTTTAGCACTTGTTTCTTGTCTATCAAAATCTTGTACTTACCACCTCTCTTAACGACCGCTTTTTCGAGGAATTGAGAGTGGTCGCACCCGAGAAGTTCCACTGTAAATGTATATTCTGGTATAATTTGGTTCATTGCATTTCGAATTTCATACTGTTTGGCCCTCTGATTCAGATATATATATTCTTTTTCCTATGGGCTATGTCATTTTTGCAGTAATATTCATTATTTTTTACTTATTAATTATCTATTTATAATTTAATTAATAAGTAAAGCACAATTTATGCAATATTTTGTATATGTATCTTCTATATATATAAAAATGAATGTTTGTGTGTGTGTATGTATGTATGTGGTGTGTGCGACATTGAAAAACTCCAAAACCGTTTGACCGATCACCATGAAATTTGGTACACTTAAGTATTTTCTCACGGAGGAGGATTTTATGCTATCCATTTTACTCTAGCTCGCCGCTAGGTGGCGCGGCAGAACGTCGAATACTATTCAACCGCTTGCTATGAAACACCGTTTAACTTATCTTAACGAAAATTGGTACGTATGAATATTTGAACAAGGAGAATATTTTTATGCAATCCATTTTGATATAACTTGCCGCTAGGTGGCGCTGCAGAGTGTCGAATTCTATTCCGTTGGACCGCTTGCTATGAAAATACCATTCAACTAATTTTGATAAAAATTGCCATTTATGGATATTGGAATACGGAGAGTATTTTTACGTAATCCATTTTGCTATAACTTGCCGCTAGGTGGCGCTGCAGAGCGTCGAATTCTATTCTGTTGGATCGCTTGCTATGAAAATACCATTCAACCAATTTTGATGAAAATTGCCATTTAAGGATATTTGAACACTGAGAGCGTTTTTATGCTATCCATTTTCCTCTAGCTTGCCGCTAGGTGGCGCTGCAGTACACCGAAATCTATTCCGTTCGACCGTTCGCTATGGAAGTGCCGTTCGACCGGTTTTGATGAAAATTGGTACACACAGATATTTGAAGAAGTAGAATATTTTTACACTATCCATTATGCTGTAACTTGCCGCTAGATGGTGCTGCAGAACGCCGAATTCTATTTCATTTAAGCGCTTGCTGTGAAAATACCGGCCAACCGATTTTGATGACAATTGGTACACATGGATATTAGGGTGGATCGAAAAAAACATTTTTCGGAATTTCAAAACCTACCTATGCGGAAAAGATGTTCTGTAGTATGGAGATAAAGGGAAAAATAACAAAAAATTTTAATTTAAAATTTAATGCTGCCGCAAGGGGGGTTAAATTACCCTAAAAAACGAGAAAAAGAGTGAAATTCTTTTATATGGTGAAAATAAAAATAATGTTAATCAGAACCTACCTATGCGGAAAATATGTTCTATAGTATGGAGATAAAGGGAAAAATAATTTTAAAATTGAAATTTAAAGTTTAATGCTGTCGCAAGGCGGTTGAATTTTCGAAAAAAAGGGGAATATGACTAAATTTTGCTCATCCATGAAGAAAAGATATTCTATGATGCATAAAGTATTGGAAAAATAAAACAAAAAATTACATTTTAGATTAAGCTCTGTCTCGAGGGAGATTAAATTTAGATATTTAAGTCTCTTTATGGTAAAAAGCTAGCGTTATTTTTGTTAAATATAAAAATACAATTTGGTGCTACTTAATGTTTTTGAAATGAGAAGACATACTAAATGACTACATAAAAAGACACTTTTGATACTTTTATATCTTACTTAAATAGTTACTCAAAACAAACCTAGAAAAAACCTGTGAAAATTACAATGGGCGGTAATCCCGTTTGGTGTTGAAAACTGGCATGAGGTTTCGTGATTCCAGACGATTTCTTATTAAACCATCTCTTCTGGAAGGTCCACAGACAGCAGCAGATGCTTCAATGACTATTTTAACTATTCGTTCTGTAGCCTGAGTATGGCAGGGAAACCCTGTGATAGCAGGTAGTACTGCCTCTGGAATAATTGTTGAGTTTCTTGTAGCTTCTAAAATCATGTCATCACTAAATTGTTCAGTCAGTGGAGGCTCTGTTACATATTCCCACTTAATCAAATCCACATAATCCGTTGCACAAAGGTCAAAATCTGGTATATTGAAGACACGAATATTATTCGTTGCAGTGGTTGTGGTTGCATTAGACTGTTTGACATTGCGCGCTTCCAGAATTCTCCGAAGTGCCAATTCCTTTATATGACTTCTGTTGTCAGCTAGCATCGATATAAGAATATTTTCAGGATGGCCAAAAAACCAGTTTCTTTGAATAACAGTGTCGATGCGGCCTCCAAATCACTGGACAAATAACGCGGTAAAACGATTGACTGATGTAAATGTTGTGCACCATAGATTACCGATGGTTTTGTCTTGATGTTGAACCACATAGTGGCATAGACGTTTAGGATGAATGTCGTTAGAATCACTAAAGCCTCGGAAGGATTTCCGTTAGCTATATAGAGTCTGAGAATTCTATTTCCAGTTGCAAGCCACCTTGAGTGACAAAGTTTTCCTGAGTTTCTCTTTGACAGACTTTCGCTGCAATGTCCACAGTTCATTGCTTCACAAATTTCCATAAGGTACAGTTTATCAGTGCTTAAATCCTTTTTATTAGTCGCTTCACTTAGTGTGCATCGTATTGGCGTGAATGTAGCTACGGATAGCTTTTCACATCCGGCCAGTAATTTTCCAATTTCGCCAGTGAAACTTCTGGGTCCAGCCGTGGGTCCATCTAAGTAAGTGAAAAGGTGACGTAGTGGTAGCTCATTTGCGTGCAATTCGCACACAAACCACTGAAGTGGACGCTTAAGGATTAGTTCCATGATTCGGATAATACCCCCTTTGACACCTGTGTTGACAGATGTTCCATCACAAGCGATCGCAATCAACTTTGTTACATCTATGTTATTGCCAATACGTGACAGAAATTCAAGTATTTGTTTTCCAATAATTTGCGCTCTCCCGCAATTTACAAATACGTGTCCGATGTACTTTGAACCAGGTTCTTTTATCAAGCTTATGTGTTCTTCTATTATCACTGTTCTTCTATTGTCTTCCATTGTTAGTGTCCTGTCTTTGCGTCCATCGAAGTACAAACCAAACTGGTCATAATTATATTCTGTTAGAACTGGCTGAGACGTTAGAGTAGTTCTGCTCTTAGATCTCAATCGTCGAATTTTATTTCTGTCAACAACATTCAATATGTTTCCTTGTGAAATAATTCCTACGTCTTGAAGTGTAGCTGACAAGATGGCAGCGCCTGCTCTGTCGGAAATTCCAAATCTATATAATGTTCTACATACAGCAGTAAATTTTGTTGCTACAGGTATGGCATCGGCTACAGTGTTAGGATTTTCAGCGATATCTGTTGGTGAAGAAAAGTCTGTATGCTCGCACTTACGCCGCTTCAATTTACATTCATCATTCAAGTCCATTGAGCTGAAAGAAGCATTAGTCAGTGTTTTATTTATCTCCTCATATCGCTCTTGTTTGAATTTTCATTTATCAGCCTTAATTCTTTTGAAAGTGACTTTCTGATCCAGTGATTCAATTACCATCTTGCTCTCAGTTCGCTGGTCTAATAGAAATTCACGCTCCTTTATTGGTACCTTCCGTTCTTTATTACAGCAGCAACTTTCAAACGATTTACAAATGCATGCCGATATATCAAATAGAAAATTTGCTTTCTTTCGAAAAGTATCCATTTGCTTACAAGAACTCTCAGTATCTTTTCTTGCTTTTTAAGATTTCAGGAGGGAGCGATATTTGTCGTGGTAAGAAAGTATTTTTCTTAAAATGCTGTAGTGGTCTATTATTGGGATTGAAGCTCGTTTACAGATCTCTTTTAACTTATTAGCAACTTTTTCACACGAGGAGGAAATGCAGTTCCATTGTTTAGTAGATGCAGTTCTATTGTTTTGGTTCTCTTTTGAAAACCAGCATACACATCTTATTACATGTTCGTAAGTGTGAAGCATATTACTTGGCATATCACAGCCAGAGCCAAATACAGGGCAAATCATGTCTTTTCTTATAAACGCCATAGGGTCATTCAGTGATGACTGACATTACAATTTTACTACATTTGTAACCTTTGAAGTTCACCAGTGGCTTGAAATACATATATTTATTTATTTAAAATTGATCAAGAGTATCATAAATAAGTACTATACTGTTATCTATTCTCATTATAAAAAATCTTTTTTTCTTTTTTTAAATAAAAGGAAATCAAAAAACGTGACTGATGTTACACAGATGTAACCAATAACTTCAATACCAATAACTTCAATACCAATAAACCAATAACTTCAAGACCGTTCAACTGTGCGCCATGGAAATTCGTAAACATAGATGTTTGAACGAAAAGAATATTTTTCCGGCATCCGTTTAGCTATAACTCGCCTTCTGTACCGTTCAACCGTTTGCTATGAAAATACCGTTCAACCGGTTTATGAAAATTGGTACACACAGATATTTGAGCACGGAGAATACTTTTACGCTATCAGTTTTGCTATGACTTGCATCTAGATGCCGATACAGCGCACCAACTTCAAAGCCGTTCGACTAATCACCTTAAAAATTGGTATACATACACATTTGAGCAGACAGAATATTTTTTTAGTATTCATTCGGCTGTACTCATCTTTTGATGGCACTGCAGCCAGGGCCTGAATTCCGGGAGGGCATTTGGGGCTAGCGCTCGGGCCTCCAACAAAAAGGACCCACGCAAATTGTTCGTTAAGTTTAAAAATTTGTAAATTTTGAAAGGAGTTTCGAAAGAGGGTAACCTAAAGAAATTTTTGACAAGGGCCCCCAACTCGGCAAATCTGCCCCTGTGTGCAGCACTTTATTATTTTAACACGCCACTAGATAGCACTTCAGCAATCAACTTTTTGATCGTTCAACTAACCGCTCGGAAAATTTGTATACATACACATTTGAACACAATATTTTTGCGTTATCCATTTTTCTTAACTCGCCCTTTGTGGCGCTTTAGCGTATTATTGCTTTTAATTTGCCACTAGATGGCGATGCAGCGTATCGTGACCGTTAAACTGCTTCTATGAAGATTGGTACACATAGAAATTTGAACATGAAAAGATTTTGATGCTACCCATTTTGCAAATACTTCGACAGTTGATGGCGCTGCTCCGAATCATCTTTTTCACTCTTCAAACGATCGCCATGAAATTCTTTATACATAATTGTTGAACACAGATAATATTTATCCAATATCAATTTTGCTATATCTTTTTATTATGATAAATAGTAATTATATTAAAGCGTAATATAAAAAAAGAATCCATTCATTCCCGTGCGAAGAACGGGCCCGACAGCTAGTATATATATATATAAAGAACATAGTATCTCCTCCTTTTTTTGTAGTACACAGTAATTATTAAGTTTGTGTTGTTAGGGCAAAGTTGCACCCAGACAGCACATAAGCTTAAATCAAGCTTGACATTTCTTTGAATTTGATGTATTAATACAAGCTTGACAGTTTAATTCATTTTAAGCCTGAAACAAGCTTGGAGATTACCAAAAAATGAGTCAGCAAATATTTTCCTGCCGAATTTAAGTCATTTGAACTGTCAAGCTTGAATACAACTTGATGACTGCTTGATTTGGAAAGGCACATCAACATAACAAATAATTTATCATCAGTCATAAATGTACTTGATCATAGAATTTAAAAAAATAGATTCCATATTTCCAAATATTGAAGTTCTTCAAAATAAAATACAAATATACTACAAAATTGATTTCAAAATCAGTCGTTTGTCTCGATTTTTGCCAATATTGCCCAACAGCAGCAGGAAGAAAACAACTCCACTCCACTCGTGACGTCACTTCTGGTCGCGGCCCGTGACGTCATCCGGCCCCGCCCCCCCCCTGAGACGTCACTTCCGCCGCACGAAACGCGCCGCTTACTTCTACCGTTTGATCGACAGCCCCGCGATGAGGCCCGAACCCGGGACCTTCACACATCAGCCGTTACCATTCTGATTGCCTTGTCCACTCGGCCATGGTGGGGCCGGTCATTATTGAAGCAATAGAGTACTGAACCATTCAAAACAGCATTGTTCATTTCAACAAAGCATCGGCGGCCCCGCGATGGATTGTGCATCTATCTTTCACAACAATGGAAGCCTTATGTAGATGAAGTAAGCGTGTATTGAGTGGCCCGCCGTGGCCTCTGCGTTGGGTGATCTCTCTCTCTCTACTCGTGAATCGGTTGTCTGGGGTTCTTGTCCAGTGTGCACCCCAACTGCAATTTAGGGTGGAGTGTAGAATGTTTATGTGTATTATTATAATGTGGAATGTTTGAGTGTGCGATATACATGATGATGCCATGAATGCATGAATGTGTAATACATTGGATTGGGAACATCGAACACCGGATTGCGGGCAGGTGGTGGGGGCATCACAGCCACTTGCCTTGTGCGCTCGGACATTCGCTGCGAGCCTGCGCGAGCGCTCGAGTGCAGGGGATGACGGTTGTGACGACTGCCGTCATCGCGATCGGTCAGTTCGGAACTTGCGTCCGAGGCTCAAAAGTCGGCCAAGATGAGGTGGCGTTCCTGTTGTCGTGGACGGCAGGCCCGAAACTTGGATCTGGCCCGCTTCCCTGGTGCAGTGCTGGAAATGAAAAGTTCCCGTCCTCACGGCTAGCAGGAATGTCCCAAGATTGGAGCCCGAATGTCAGAGATTGTGATCACAAAAGATGATCACAAAATGGGAAATAAATAAAAGCAATAGGAATAAAAGAAACAGATACAAATTAACAGCAAAGCGATCATGGATCATTTGTTGTAGTGGATTGTCCATAATAGATGATTAATGGTCGATTTGCTATTAGATAGATACAAACAATACAAATTAATACTAGCTGAATAAACTATCTCAAAGAAAAAGGTCTTGCTTATGTTGGTCGTAGTGGGCTAAAGCTCGGATCTGGCCGGTTGGATGGAACCAGGGATCATCCCCGTGCTGGAAAGGAAGAGTTCTGTTTGGCCAATGTCAGCTGGACTGACGAATGATTGGCAGTCGATTGGCCGCAAACGACTGACCAAGCCGACCAAACTGACCGAAACGATCCAGCGAATTATGGGTGTCACAAGACAACTACAAACCACGCAGATGCCATGGGGGCTTTTTTTTCTTCTTTTGTTTCGAATTTTATATGAGGAGAAGTATATTTAAATTGTTACAGTGAACCCTCTGATAGTGCGTCACTTCCGCAAAAAGTAAATGGAAATTGAGAAATATCACTCTACTTTAAAAATACAATAAAAACTCTGTAATTTGTTCCTCTGGCACTGATCACTCTTCTTACTAAATTTAAAAAATGGTACTTTACTTTTTTCTAAATTCAAACATCTGATAACCAGAACATTTTATGAAATCAATCCTAAAAGTACATTCAAGCAATTTTTTTTATTGATATCATTAATTTAATACTTTAGTTCAAAATAAGTACTGTACATCCGTTTCATTTTCTTTCCTGTTACTTAATTTAATTTAAATATTTACTTTCGTTAATTACTTTTCAATCTAGGTTAATCAAGAAAAAAATAAAACTTTTTTATGTGCCTCAATAAAAATAGATAAATCAATGTCTGTGCCACTGCTAATAAATTGTTCACTTTACCGATCTGCCTTGATTTTGAAGTAATTGCGCAAAATACAGGGTGGTCCTGAACTATATCACGGTAGATTTTATTATGTCGAACTCAGAATGCATAAAGAATATCAGGATAAGTCCTCTCGTAGCAGAGTAGAAAAATAAAGCAGAGGCAGAAGTAATCTTAGAATGAGGACAAAGAATGAAACAGTCCGAAAGTTTTAAATACCTTTTTTTTAAATTTAAGTTTTAAAAATATGTTTATATAATTGCTTATGTGTAAGAATGCAGTTTCATAAATAACGAAGCAAACAATATTTTTTAGCACTTGTTTCTTGTCTATCAAAATCTTGTACTTACCACCTCTCTTAACGACCGCTTTTTCGAGGAATTGAGAGTGGTCGCACCCGAGAAGTTCCACTGTAAATGTATATTCTGGTATAATTTGGTTCATTGCATTTCGAATTTCATACTGTTTGGCCCTCTGATTCAGATATATATATTCTTTTTCCTATGGGCTATGTCATTTTTGCAGTAATATTCATTATTTTTTACTTATTAATTATCTATTTATAATTTAATTAATAAGTAAAGCACAATTTATGCAATATTTTGTATATGTATCTTCTATATATATAAAAATGAATGTTTGTGTGTGTGTGTATGTATGTATGTGGTGTGTGCGACATTGAAAAACTCCAAAACCGTTTGACCGATCACCATGAAATTTGGTACACTTAAGTATTTTCTCACGGAGGAGGATTTTATGCTATCCATTTTACTCTAGCTCGCCGCTAGGTGGCGCGGCAGAACGTCGAATACTATTCAACCGCTTGCTATGAAACACCGTTTAACTTATCTTAACGAAAATTGGTACGTATGAATATTTGAACAAGGAGAATATTTTTATGCAATCCATTTTGATATAACTTGCCGCTAGGTGGCGCTGCAGAGTGTCGAATGCTATTCCGTTGGACCGCTTGCTATGAAAATACCATTCAACTAATTTTGATAAAAATTGCCATTTATGGATATTGGAATACGGAGAGTATTTTTACGTAATCCATTTGCTATAACTTGCCGCTAGGTGGCACTGCAGAGCGTCGAATTCTATTCTGTTGGATCGCTTGCTATGAAAATACCATTCAACCAATTTTGATGAAAATTGCCATTTAAGGATATTTGAACACTGAGAGCGTTTTTATGCTATCCATTTTCCTCTAGCTTGCCGCTAGGTGGCGCTGCAGTACATCGAATTCTATTCCGTTCGACCGCTCGCTATGGAAGTGCCGTTCGACCGGTTTTGATGAAAATTGGTACACACAGATATTTGAAGAAGTAGAATATTTTTACACTATCCATTATGCTGTAACTTGCCGCTAGATGGTGCTGCAGAACGCCGAATTCTATTTCATTTAAGCGCTTGCTGTGAAAATACCGGCCAACCGATTTTGATGACAATTGGTACACATGGATATTAGGGTGGATCGAAAAAAACATTTTTCGGAATTTCAAAACCTACCTATGCGGAAAAGATGTTCTGTAGTATGGAGATAAAGGGAAAAATAACAAAAAATTTTAATTTAAAATTTAATGCTGCCGCAAGGGGGGTTAAATTACCCTAAAAAACGAGAAAAAGAGTGAAATTTGCTTTTATATGGTGAAAATAAAAATAATGTTAATCAGAACCTACCTATGCGGAAAATATGTTCTATAGTATGGAGATAAAGGGAAAAATAATTTTAAAATTGAAATTTAAAGTTTAATGCTGTCGCAAGGCGGTTGAATTTTCGAAAAAAAGGGGAATATGACTAAATTTTGCTCATCCATGAAGAGAAGATATTCTATGATGCATAAAGTATTGGAAAAATAAAACAAAAAATTACATTTTAGATTAAGCTCTGTCTCGAGGAAGATTAAATTTAGATATTTAAGTCTCTTTATGGTAAAAAGCTAGCGTTATTTTTGTTAAATATAAAAATACAATTTGGTGCTACTTAATGTTTTTGAAATGAGAAGACATACTAAATGACTACATAAAAAGACACTTTTGATACTTTTATATCTTACTTAAATAGTTACTCAAAACAAACCTAGAAAAAACCTGTGAAAATTACAGTGGGCGGTAATCCCGTTTGGTGTTGAAAACTGGCATGAGGTTTCGTGATTCCAGACGATTTCTTATTAAACCATCTCTTCTGGAAGGTCCACAGACAGCAGCAGATGCTTCAATGACTATTTTAACTATTCGTTCTGTAGCCTGAGTATGGCAGGGAAACCCTGTGATAGCAGGTAGTACTGCCTCTGGAATAATTGTTGAGTTTCTTGTAGCTTCTAAAATCATGTCATCACTAAATTGTTCAGTCAGTGGAGGCTCTGTTACATATTCCCACTTAATCAAATCCACATAATCCGTTGCACAAAGGTCAAAATCTGGTATATTGAAGACACGAATATTATTCGTTGCAGTGGTTGTGGTTGCATTAGACTGTTTGACATTGCGCGCTTCCAGAATTCTCCGAAGTGCCAATTCCTTTATATGACTTCTGTTGTCAGCTAGCATCGATATAAGAATATTTTCAGGATGGCCAAAAAACCAGTTTCTTTGAATAACAGTGTCGATGCGGCCTCCAAATCACTGGACAAATAACGCGATAAAACGATTGACTGATGTAAATGTTGTGCACCATAGATTACCGATGGTTTTGTCTTTATGTTGAACCACATAGGGGCATAGACGTTTAGGATGAATGTCGTTAGAATCACTAAAGCCTCGGAAGGATTTCCGTTAGCTATATAGAGTCTGAGAATTCTATTTCCAGTTGCAAGCCACCTTGAGTGACAAAGTTTTCCTGAGTTTCTCTTTGACAGACTTTCGCTGCAATGTCCACAGTTCATTGCTTCACAAATTTCCATAAGGTACAGTTTATCAGTGCTTAAATCCTTTTTATTAGTCGCTTCACTTAGTGTGCATCGTATTGGCGTGAATGTAGCTACGGATAGCTTTTCGCATCCGGCCAGTAATTTTCCAATTTCGCCAGTGAAACTTCTGGGTCCAGCCGTGGGTCCATCTAAGTAAGTGAAAAGGTGACGTAGTGGTAGCTCATTTGCGTGCAATTGGCACACAAACCACTGAAGTGGACGCTTAAGGATTAGTTCCATGATTCGGATAATACCCCCTTTGACACCTGTGTTGACAGATGTTCCATCACAAGCGATCGCAATCAACTTTGTTACATCTATGTTATTGCCAATACGTGACAGAAATTCAAGTATTTGTTTTCCAATAATTTGCGCTCTCCCGCAATTTACAAATACGTGTCCGATGTACTTTGAACCAGGTTCTTTTATCAAGCTTATGTGTTCTTCTATTATCACTGTTCTTCTATTGTCTTCCAT
Source organism: Cheiracanthium punctorium (assembly GCA_038373885.1). Lineage (NCBI taxonomy): Eukaryota > Metazoa > Arthropoda > Arachnida > Araneae > Cheiracanthiidae > Cheiracanthium > Cheiracanthium punctorium. The sequence continues at coordinate 282,626 of JAWZYV010010236.1, forward strand.
TGTTAGTGTCCTGTCTTTGCGTCCATCGAAGTACAAACCAAACTGGTCATAATTATATTCTGTTAGAACTGGCTGAGACGTTAGAGTAGTTCTGCTCTTAGATCTCAATCGTCGAATTTTATTTCTGTCAACAACATTCAATATGTTTCCTTGTGAAATAATTCCTACGTCTTGAAGTGTAGCTGACAAGATGGCAGCGCCTGCTCTGTCGGAAATTCCAAATCTATATAATGTTCTACATACAGCAGTAAATTTTGTTGCTACAGGTATGGCATCGGCTACAGTGTTAGGATTTTCAGCGATATCTGTTGGTGAAGAAAAGTCTGTATGCTCGCACTTACGCCGCTTCAATTTACATTCATCATTCAAGTCCATTGAGCTGAAAGAAGCATTAGTCAGTGTTTTATTTATCTCCTCATATCGCTCTTGTTTGAATTTTCATTTATCAGCCTTAATTCTTTTGAAAGTGACTTTCTGATCCAGTGATTCAATTACCATCTTGCTCTCAGTTCGCTGGTCTAATAGAAATTCACGCTCCTTTATTGGTACCTTCCGTTCTTTATTACAGCAGCAACTTTCAAACGATTTACAAATGCATGCCGATATATCAAATAGAAAATTTGCTTTCTTTCGAAAAGTATCCATTTGCTTACAATAACTCTCAGTATCTTTTCTTGCTTTTTAAGATTTCAGGAGGGAGCGATATTTGTCGTGGTAAGAAAGTATTTTTCTTAAAATGCTGTAGTGGTCTATTATTGGGATTGAAGCTCGTTTACAGATCTCTTTTAACTTATTAGCAACTTTTTCACACGAGGAGGAAATGCAGTTCCATTGTTTAGTAGATGCAGTTCTATTGTTTTGGTTCTCTTTTGAAAGCCAGCATACACATCTTATTACATGTTCGTAAGTGTGAAGCATATTACTTGGCATATCACAGCCAGAGCCAAATACAGGGCAAATCATGTCTTTTCTTATAAACGCCATAGGGTCATTCAGTGATGACTGACATTACAATTTTACTACATTTGTAACCTTTGAAGTTCACCAGTGGCTTGAAATATATATATTTATTTATTTAAAATTGATCAAGAGTATCATAAATAAGTACTATACTGTTATCTATTCTCATTATAAAAAATCTTTTTTTCTTTTTTTAAATAAAAGGAAATCAAAAAACGTGACTGATGTTACACAGATGTAACCAATAACTTCAATACCAATAACTTCAATACCAATAAACCAATAACTTCAAGACCGTTCAACTGTGCGCCATGGAAATTCGTAAACATAGATGTTTGAACGAAAAGAATATTTTTCCGGCATCCGTTTAGCTATAACTCGCCTTCTGTACCGTTCAACCGTTTGCTATGAAAATACCGTTCAACCGATTTATGAAAATTGGTACACACAGATATTTGAGCACGGAGAATACTTTTACGCTATCAGTTTTGCTATGACTTGCATCTAGATGCCGATACAGCGCACCAACTTCAAAGCCGTTCGACTAATCACCTTAAAAATTGGTATACATACACATTTGAGCAGACAGAATATTTTTTTAGTATTCATTCGGCTGTACTCATCTTTTGATGGCACTGCAGCCAGGGCCTGATTTCCGGGAGGGCATTTGGGGCTAGCGCTCGGGCCTCCAACAAAAAGGGGCCACGCAAATTGTTCGTTAAGTTTAAAAATTTGTAAATTTTGAAAGGAGTTTCGAAAGAGGGTAACCTAAGGAAATTTTTGACAAGGGCCCCCAACTCGGCAAATCTGCCCCTGTGTGCAGCACTTTATTATTTTAACACGCCACTAGATAGCACTTCAGCAATCAACTTTTTGATCGTTCAACTAACCGCTCGGAAAATTTGTATACATACACATTTGAACACAATATTTTTGCGTTATCCATTTTTCTTAACTCGCCCTTTGTGGCGCTTTAGCGTATTATTGCTTTTAATTTGCCACTAGATGGCGATGCAGCGTATCGTGACCGTTAAACTGCTTCTATGAAGATTGGTACACATAGAAATTTGAACATGAAAAGATTTTGATGCTACCCATTTTGCAAATACTTCGACAGTTGATGGCGCTGCTCCGAATCATCTTTTTCACTCTTCAAACGATCGCCATGAAATTCTTTATACATAATTGTTGAACACAGATAATATTTATCCAATATCAATTTTGCTATATCTTTTTATTATGATAAATAGTAATTATATTAAAGCGTAATATAAAAAAAGAATCCATTCATTCCCGTGCGAAGAACGGGCCCGACAGCTAGTATATATATATATAAAGAACATAGTATCTCCTCCTTTTTTTGTAGTACACAGTAATTATTAAGTTTGTGTTGTTAGGGCAAAGTTGCACCCAGACAGCACATAAGCTTAAATCAAGCTTGACATTTCTTTGAATTTGATGTATTAATACAAGCTTGACAGTTTAATTCATTTTAAGCCTGAAGCAAGCTTGGAGATTACCAAAAAATGAGTCAGCAAATATTTTCCTGCCGAATTTAAGTCATTTGAACTGTCAAGCTTGAATACAACTTGATGACTGCTTGATTTGGAAAGGCACATCAACATAACAAATAATTTATCATCAGTCATAAATGTACTTGATCATAGAATTTAAAAAAATAGATTCCATATTTCCAAATATTGAAGTTCTTCAAAATAAAATACAAATATACTACAAAATTGATTTCAAAATCAGTCGTTTGTCTCGATTTTTGCCAATATTGCCCAACAGCAGCAGGAAGAAAACAACTCCACTCCACTCGTGACGTCACTTCTGGTCGCGGCCCGTGACGTCATCCGGCCCCGCCCCCCCTGAGACGTCACTTCCGCCGCACGAAACGCGCCGCTTACTACTACCGTTTGATCGACAGCCCCGCGATGAGGCCCGAACCCGGGACCTTCACACTTCAGCCGTTACCATTCTGATTGCCTTGTCCACTCGGCCATGGTGGGGCCGGTCATTATTGAAGCAATAGAGTACTGAACCATTCAAAACAGCATTGTTCATTTCAACAAAGCATCGGCGGCCCCGCGATGGATTGTGCATCTATCTTTCACAACAATGGAAGCCTTATGTAGATCAAGTAAGCGTGTATTGAGTGGCCCGCCGTGGCCTCTGCGTTGGGTGATCTCTCTCTCTCTACTCGTGAATCGGTTGTCTGGGGTTCTTGTCCAGTGTGCACCCCAACTGCAATTTAGGGTGGAGTGTAGAATGTTTATGTGTATTATTATAATGTGGAATGTTTGAGTGTGCGATATACATGATGATGCCATGAATGCATGAATGTGTAATACATTGGATTGGGAACATCGAACACCGGATTGCGGGCAGGTGGTGGGGGCATCACAGCCACTTGCCTTGTGCGCTCGGACATTCGCTGCGAGCCTGCGCGAGCGCTCGAGTGCAGGGGATGACGGTTGTGACGACTGCCGTCATCGCGATCGGTCAGTTCGGAACTTGCGTCCGAGGCTCAAAAGTCGGCCAAGATGAGGTGGCGTTCCTGTTGTCGTGGACGGCAGGCCCGAAACTTGGATCTGGCCCGCTTCCCTGGTGCAGTGCTGGAAATGAAAAGTTCCCGTCCTCACGGCTAGCAGGAATGTCCCAAGATTGGAGCCCGAATGTCAGAGATTGTGATCACAAAAGATGATCACAAAATGGGAAATAAATAAAAGCAATAGGAATAAAAGAAACAGATACAAATTAACAGCAAAGCGATCATGGATTATTTGTTGTAGTGGATTGTCCATAATAGATGATTAATGGTCGATTTGCTATTAGATAGATACAAACAATACAAATTAATACTAGCTGAATAAACTATCTCAAAGAAAAAGGTCTTGCTTATGTTGGTCGTAGTGGGCTAAAGCTCGGATCTGGCCGGTTGGATGGAACCAGGGATCATCCCCGTGCTGGAAAGGAAGAGTTCTGTTTGGCCAATGTCAGCTGGACTGACGAATGATTGGCAGTCGATTGGCCGCAAACGACTGACCAAGCCGACCAAACTGACCGAAACGATCCAGCGAATTATGGGTGTCACAAGACAACTACAAACCACGCAGATGCCATGGGGGCTTTTTTTTCTTCTTTTGTTTCGAATTTTATATGAGGAGAAGTATATTTAAATTGTTACAGTGACACCTCTGATAGTGCGTCACTTCCGCAAAAATTAAATGGAAATTGAGAAATATCACTCTACTTTAAAAATACAATAAAAACTCTGTAATTTGTTCCTCTGGCACTGATCACTCTTCTTACTAAATTTAAAAAATGGTACTTTACTTTTTTCTAAATTCAAACATCTGATAACCAGAACATTTTATGAAATCAATCCTAAAAGTACATTCAAGCAATTTTTTTTATTGATATCATTAATTTAATACTTTAGTTCAAAATAAGTACTGTACATCCGTTTCATTTTCTTTCCTGTTACTTAATTTAATTTAAATATTTACTTTCGTTAATTACTTTTCAATCTAGGTTAATCAAGAAAAAAATAAAACTTTTTTATGTGCCTCAATAAAAATAGATAAATCAATGTCTGTGCCACTGCTAATGAATTGTTCACTTTACCGATCTGCCTTGATTTTGAAGTAATTGCGCAAAATACAGGGTGGTCCTGAACTATATCACGGTAGATTTTATTATGTCGAACTCAGAATGCATAAAGAATATCAGGATAAGTCCTCTCGTAGCAGAGTAGAAAAATAAAGCAGAGGCAGAAGTAATCTTAGAATGAGGACAAAGAATGAAACAGTCCGAAAGTTTTAAATACTTTTTTTTAAATTTAAGTTTTAAAAATATGTTTATATAATTGCTTATGTGTAAGAATGCAGTTTCATAAATAACGAAGCAAACAATATTTTTTAGCACTTTTTTCTTGTCTATCAAAATATTGTACTTACCACCTCTCTTAACGACCGCTTTTTCGAGGAATTGAGAGTGGTCGCACCCGAGAAGTTCCACTGTAAATGTATATTCTGGTATAATTTGGTTCATTGCATTTCGAATTTCATACTGTTTGGCCCTCTGATTCAGATATATATATTCTTTTTCCTATGGGCTATGTCATTTTTGCAGTAATATTCATTATTTTTTACTTATTAATTATCTATTTATAATTTAATTAATAAGTAAAGCACAATTTATGCAATATTTTGTATATGTATCTTCTATATATATAAAAATGAATGTTTGTGTGTGTGTGTATGTATGTATGTGGTGTGTGCGACATTGAAAAACTCCAAAACCGTTTGACCGATCACCATGAAATTTGGTACACTTAAGTATTTTCTCACGGAGGAGGATTTTATGCTATCCATTTTACTCTAGCTCGCCGCTAGGTGGCGCGGCAGAACGTCGAATACTATTCAACCGCTTGCTATGAAACACCGTTTAACTTATCTTAACGAAAATTGGTACGTATGAATATTTGAACAAGGAGAATATTTTTATGCAATCCATTTTGATATAACTTGCCGCTAGGTGGCGCTGCAGAGTGTCGAATTCTATTCCGTTGGACCGCTTGCTATGAAAATACCATTCAACTAATTTTGATAAAAATTGCCATTTATGGATATTGGAATACGGAGAGTATTTTTACGTAATCCATTTTGCTATAACTTGCCGCTAGGTGGCGCTGCAGAGCGTCGAATTCTATTCTGTTGGATCGCTTGCTATGAAAATACCATTCAACCAATTTTGATGAAAATTGCCATTTAAGGATATTTGAACACTGAGAGCGTTTTTATGCTATCCATTTTCCTCTAGCTTGCCGCTAGGTGGCGCTGCAGTACATCGAATTCTATTCCGTTCGACCGCTCGCTATGGAAGTGCCGTTCGACCGGTTTTGATGAAAATTGGTACACACAGATATTTGAAGAAGTAGAATATTTTTACACTATCCATTATGCTGTAACTTGCCGCTAGATGGTGCTGCAGAACGCCGAATTCTATTTCATTTAAGCGCTTGCTGTGAAAATACCGGCCAACCGATTTTGATGACAATTGGTACACATGGATATTAGGGTGGATCGAAAAAAACATTTTTCGGAATTTCAAAACCTACCTATGCGGAAAAGATGTTCTGTAGTATGGAGATAAAGGGAAAAATAACAAAAAATTTTAATTTAAAATTTAATGCTGCCGCAAGGGGGGTTAAATTACCCTAAAAAACGAGAAAAAGAGTGAAATTTGCTTTTATATGGTGAAAATAAAAATAATGTTAATCAGAACCTACCTATGCGGAAAATATGTTCTATAGTATGGAGATAAAGGGAAAAATAATTTTAAAATTGAAATTTAAAGTTTAATGCTGTCGCAAGGCGGTTGAATTTTCGAAAAAAAGGGGAATATGACTAAATTTTGCTCATCCATGAAGAAAAGATATTCTATGATGCATAAAGTATTGGAAAAATAAAACAAAAAATTACATTTTAGATTAAGCTCTGTCTCGAGGGAGATTAAATTTAGATATTTAAGTCTCTTTATGGTAAAAAGCTAGCGTTATTTTTGTTAAATATAAAAATACAATTTGGTGCTACTTAATGTTTTTGAAATGAGAAGACATACTAAATGACTACATAAAAAGACACTTTTGATACTTTTATATCTTACTTAAATAGTTACTCAAAACAAACCTAGAAAAAACCTGTGAAAATTACAGTGGGCGGTAATCCCGTTTGGTGTTGAAAACTGGCATGAGGTTTCGTGATTCCAGACGATTTCTTATTAAACCATCTCTTCTGGAAGGTCCACAGACAGCAGCAGATGCTTCAATGACTATTTTAACTATTCGTTCTGTAGCCTGAGTATGGCAGGGAAACCCTGTGATAGCAGGTAGTACTGCCTCTGGAATAATTGTTGAGTTTCTTGTAGCTTCTAAAATCATGTCATCACTAAATTGTTCAGTCAGTGGAGGCTCTGTTACATATTCCCACTTAATCAAATCCACATAATCCGTTGCACAAAGGTCAAAATCTGGTATATTGAAGACACGAATATTATTCGTTGCAGTGGTTGTGGTTGCATTAGACTGTTTGACATTGCGCGCTTCCAGAATTCTCCGAAGTGCCAATTCCTTTATATGACTTCTGTTGTCAGCTAGCATCGATATAAGAATATTTTCAGGATGGCCAAAAAACCAGTTTCTTTGAATAACAGTGTCGATGCGGCCTCCAAATCACTGGACAAATAACGCGATAAAACGATTGACTGATGTAAATGTTGTGCACCATAGATTACCGATGGTTTTGTCTTGATGTTGAACCACATAGGGGCATAGACGTTTAGGATGAATGTCGTTAGAATCACTAAAGCCTCGGAAGGATTTCCGTTAGCTATATAGAGTCTGAGAATTCTATTTCCAGTTGCAAGCCACCTTGAGTGACAAAGTTTTCCTGAGTTTCTCTTTGACAGACTTTCGCTGCAATGTCCACAGTTCATTGCTTCACAAATTTCCATAAGGTACAGTTTATCAGTGCTTAAATCCTTTTTATTAGTCGCTTCACTTAGTGTGCATCGTATTGGCGTGAATGTAGCTACGGATAGCTTTTCACATCCGGCCAGTAATTTTCCAATTTCGCCAGTGAAACTTCTGGGTCCAGCCGTGGGTCCATCTAAGTAAGTGAAAAGGTGACGTAGTGGTAGCTCATTTGCGTGCAATTGGCACACAAACCACTGAAGTGGACGCTTAAGGATTAGTTCCATGATTCGGATAATACCCCCTTTGACACCTGTGTTGACAGATGTTCCATCACAAGCGATCGCAATCAACTTTGTTACATCTATGTTATTGCCAATACGTGACAGAAATTCAAGTATTTGTTTTCCAATAATTTGCGCTCTCCCGCAATTTACAAATACGTGTCCGATGTACTTTGAACCAGGTTCTTTTATCAAGCTTATGTGTTCTTCTATTATCACTGTTCTTCTATTGTCTTCCATTGTTAGTGTCCTGTCTTTGCGTCCATCGAAGTACAAACCAAACTGGTCATAATTATATTCTGTTAGAACTGGCTGAGACGTTAGAGTAGTTCTGCTCTTAGATCTCAATCGTCGAATTTTATTTCTGTCAACAACATTCAATATGTTTCCTTGTGAAATAATTCCTACGTCTTGAAGTGTAGCTGACAAGATGGCAGCGCCTGCTCTGTCGGAAATTCCAAATCTATATAATGTTCTACATACAGCAGTAAATTTTGTTGCTACAGGTATGGCATCGGCTACAGTGTTAGGATTTTCAGCGATATCTGTTGGTGAAGAAAAGTCTGTATGCTCGCACTTACGCCGCTTCAATTTACATTCATCATTCAAGTCCATTGAGCTGAAAGAAGCATTAGTCAGTGTTTTATTTATCTCCTCATATCGCTCTTGTTTGAATTTTCATTTATCAGCCTTAATTCTTTTGAAAGTGACTTTCTGATCCAGTGATTCAATTACCATCTTGCTCTCAGTTCGCTGGTCTAATAGAAATTCACGCTCCTTTATTGGTACCTTCCGTTCTTTATTACAGCAGCAACTTTCAAACGATTTACAAATGCATGCCGATATATCAAATAGAAAATTTGCTTTCTTTCGAAAAGTATCCATTTGCTTACAATAACTCTCAGTATCTTTTCTTGCTTTTTAAGATTTCAGGAGGGAGCGATATTTGTCGTGGTAAGAAAGTATTTTTCTTAAAATGCTGTAGTGGTCTATTATTGGGATTGAAGCTCGTTTACAGATCTCTTTTAACTTATTAGCAACTTTTTCACACGAGGAGGAAATGCAGTTCCATTGTTTAGTAGATGCAGTTCTATTGTTTTGGTTCTCTTTTGAAAGCCAGCATACACATCTTATTACATGTTCGTAAGTGTGAAGCATATTACTTGGCATATCACAGCCAGAGCCAAATACAGGGCAAACCATGTCTTTTCTTATAAACGCCATAGGGTCATTCAGTGATGACTGACATTACAATTTTACTACATTTGTAACCTTTGAAGTTCACCAGTGGCTTGAACTATATATATTTATTTATTTAAAATTGATCAAGAGTATCATAAATAAGTACTATACTGTTATCTATTCTCATTATAAAAAATCTTTTTTTCTTTTTTTAAATAAAAGGAAATCAAAAAACGTGACTGATGTTACACAGATGTAACCAATAACTTCAATACCAATAACTTCAATACCAATAAACCAATAACTTCAAGACCGTTCCTGTGCGCCATGGAAATTCGTAAACATAGATGTTTGAACGAAAAGAATATTTTTCCGGCATCCGTTTAGCTATAACTCGCCTTCTGTACCGTTCAACCGTTTGCTATGAAAATACCGTTCAACCGATTTATGAAAATTGGTACACACAGATATTTGAGCACGGAGAATACTTTTACGCTATCAGTTTTGCTATGACTTGCATCTAGATGCCGATACAGCGCACCAACTTCAAAGCCGTTCGACTAATCACCTTAAAAATTGGTATACATACACATTTGAGCAGACAGAATATTTTTTTAGTATTCATTCGGCTGTACTCATCTTTTGATGGCACTGCAGCCAGGGCCTGATTTCCGGGAGGGCATTTGGGGCTAGCGCTCGGGCCTCCAACAAAAAGGGGCCACGCAAATTGTTCGTTAAGTTTAAAAATTTGTAAATTTTGAAAGGAGTTTCGAAAGAGGGTAACCTAAGGAAATTTTTGACAAGGGCCCCCAACTCGGCAAATCTGCCCCTGTGTGCAGCACTTTATTATTTTAACACGCCACTAGATAGCACTTCAGCAATCAACTTTTTGATCGTTCAACTAACCGCTCGGAAAATTTGTATACATACACATTTGAACACAATATTTTTGCGTTATCCATTTTTCTTAACTCGCCCTTTGTGGCGCTTTAGCGTATTATTGCTTTTAATTTGCCACTAGATGGCGATGCAGCGTAACGTGACCGTTAAACTGCTTCTATGAAGATTGGTACACATGGAAATTTGAACATGAAAAGATTTTGATGCTACCCATTTTGCAAATAATTCGACAGTTGATGGCGCTGCTCCGAATCATCTTTTTCACTCTTCAAACGATCGCCATGAAATTCTTTATACATAATTGTTGAACACAGATAATATTTATCCAATATCAATTTTGCTATATCTTTTTATTATGATAAATAGTAATTATATTAAAGCGTAATATAAAAAAAGAATCCATTCATTCCCGTGCGAAGAACGGGCCCGACAGCTAGTATATATATATATAAAGAACATAGTATCTCCTCCTTTTTTTGTAGTACACAGTAATTATTAAGTTTGTGTTGTTAGGGCAAAGTTGCACCCAGACAGCACATAAGCTTAAATCAAGCTTGACATTTCTTTGAATTTGATGTATTAATACAAGCTTGACAGTTTAATTCATTTAAAGCTTGAAGCAAGCTTGGAGATTACCAAAAAATGAGTCAGCAAATATTTTCCTGCCGAATTTAAGTCATTTGAACTGTCAAGCTTGAATACAACTTGATGACTGCTTGATTTGGAAAGGCACATCAACATAACAAATAATTTATCATCAGTCATAAATGTACTTGATCATAGAATTTAAAAAAAAAGATTCCATATTTCCAAATATTGAAGTTCTTCAAAATAAAATACAAATATACTACAAAATTGATTTCAAAATCAGTCGTTTGTCTCGATTTTTGCCAATATTGCCCAACAGCAGCAGGAAGAAAACAACTCCACTCCACTCGTGACGTCACTTCTGGTCGCGGCCCGTGACGTCATCCGGCCCCGCCCCCCCTGAGACGTCACTTCCGCCGCACGAAACGCGCCGCTTACTACTACCGTTTGATCGACAGCCCCGCGATGAGGCCCGAACCCGGGACCTTCACACTTCAGCCGTTACCATTCTGATTGCCTTGTCCACTCGGCCATGGTGGGGCCGGTCATTATTGAAGCAATAGAGTACTGAACCATTCAAAACAGCATTGTTCATTTCAACAAAGCATCGGCGGCCCCGCGATGGATTGTGCATCTATCTTTCACAACAATGGAAGCCTTATGTAGATGAAGTAAGCGTGTATTGAGTGGCCCGCCGTGGCCTCTGCGTTGGGTGATCTCTCTCTCTCTACTCGTGAATCGGTTGTCTGGGGTTCTTGTCCAGTGTGCACCCCAACTGCAATTTAGGGTGGAGTGTAGAATGTTTATGTGTATTATTATAATGTGGAATGTTTGAGTGTGCGATATACATGATGATGCCATGAATGCATGAATGTGTAATACATTGGATTGGGAACATCGAACACCGGATTGCGGGCAGGTGGTGGGGGCATCACAGCCACTTGCCTTGTGCGCTCGGACATTCGCTGCGAGCCTGCGCGAGCGCTCGAGTGCAGGGGATGACGGTTGTGACGACTGCCGTCATCGCGATCGGTCAGTTCGGAACTTGCGTCCGAGGCTCAAAAGTCGGCCAAGATGAGGTGGCGTTCCTGTTGTCGTGGACGGCAGGCCCGAAACTTGGATCTGGCCCGCTTCCCTGGTGCAGTGCTGGAAATGAAAAGTTCCCGTCCTCACGGCTAGCAGGAATGTCCCAAGATTGGAGCCCGAATGTCAGAGATTGTGATCACAAAAGATGATCACAAAATGGGAAATAAATAAAAGCAATAGGAATAAAAGAAACAGATACAAATTAACAGCAAAGCGATCATGGATTATTTGTTGTAGTGGATTGTCCATAATAGATGATTAATGGTCGATTTGCTATTAGATAGATACAAACAATACAAATTAATACTAGCTGAATAAACTATCTCAAAGAAAAAGGTCTTGCTTATGTTGGTCGTAGTGGGCTAAAGCTCGGATCTGGCCGGTTGGATGGAACCAGGGATCATCCCCGTGCTGGAAAGGAAGAGTTCTGTTTGGCCAATGTCAGCTGGACTGACGAATGATTGGCAGTCGATTGGCCGCAAACGACTGACCAAGCCGACCAAACTGACCGAAACGATCCAGCGAATTATGGGTGTCACAAGACAACTACAAACCACGCAGATGCCATGGGGGCTTTTTTTTCTTCTTTTGTTTCGAATTTTATATGAGGAGAAGTATATTTAAATTGTTACAGTGACACCTCTGATAGTGCGTCACTTCCGCAAAAATTAAATGGAAATTGAGAAATATCACTCTACTTTAAAAATACAATAAAAACTCTGTAATTTGTTCCTCTGGCACTGATCACTCTTCTTAATAAATTTAAAAAATGGTACTTTACTTTTTTCTAAATTCAAACATCTGATAACCAGAACATTTTATGAAATCAATCCTAAAAGTACATTCAAGCAATTTTTTTTATTGATATCATTAATTTAATACTTTAATTCAAAATAAGTACTGTACATCCGTTTCATTTTCTTTCCTGTTACTTAATTTAGTTTAAATATTTACTTTCGTTAATTACTTTTCAATCTAGGTTCATTAAGAAAAAAATAAAACTTTTTTATGTGCCTCAATAAAAATAGATAAATCAATGTCTGTGCCACTGCTAATGAATTGTTCACTTAACCGATCTGCCTTGATTTTGAAGTAAATTCGCAAAATACAGGGTGGTCCTGAACTATATGCCAAAAATGTAAAGGGTGCTAGAGAGGATTAAGACTGTTCAGAATTACAAAGCAATGCGGGGTCGAAAATGTTGTCTTCTTGTGCCTGCTAATAATCACTTTGGAAGAAGTGTTGAACTTTCCGGCCATCGTTTTTTAAAAGCGAACGACTTTTTTACAGAAATCACTTGTAACTAAAATTGATAATTTGCAAATTCTGTTTATTTTCTTTGATAAAAGTCTCGGAGAAAAGCTTATTGTTTTTTATACTTGATTAACCCTTTAACGCGCAGTGTTCCCGCTCTGGGAACACCAAACTCTGACGTTTTGACTGTTGCCAGTCACGAAGAATAGATTTGATTTCTATAAAAAATAGTTGCGGTGACAGAGCTCCACGAGAATCCTCTATTTTTTAGCACGGCCTTTCCCGTAACAAAAATGGTCAGGATTATTTTTAACAGCACTGACATCTGCTGAAAAATGGAAGAATGCGAGGAACAGCTGAATAGATTGCCCGATGCTGAATATCTATATCTACCCGATGCTGATTGTCTTCACGCAGCTGGCTGTGCCCGCGCACAGCCAGCTGTCGTCAAAAAAGGGGGTCTCTCGATCTGTGGCACGCGATGAACGTTTCGAATCGTCCGCCATCTTGCTGGTCGTTATGTCGAGCGATGGCAACGGCTGCCCTTTTTTCAGCATTGGGAAATGGTTGCGCCTCAAAGGGTTAAAGCAAATAGATTTTATTATGGCGAACTCAGAATGCATAAAGAATATGAGGATGAGTCCTCTCGTAGCAGAGGGGAAAAATAAGGCAGAGGCAGAAGTAATCTAAGAATGAGGACAAAGAATGAAACAGTCCGAAAGTTTTAAATACTTTTTTTTTAATTTAAGTTTTAAAAATATGTTTGTATAGTTGCTTATGTGTAAGAATGCAGTTTCATAAATAACGAAGCAAACAATATTTTTTAGCACTTTTTTCTTGTCTATCAAAATATTGTACTTACCACCTCTCTTAACGATCGCTTTTTCGAGGAATTGAGAGTGGTCGCACCCTAGAAGTTCCACTGTAAATGTATATTCTGGTATAATTTGGTTCATTGCATTTCGAATTTCATACTGTTTGGCCCTCTGATTCAGATATATATATTCTTTTTCCTATGGGCTATGTCATTTTTGCAGTAATATTCATTATTTTTTACTTATTAATTATCTATTTATAAATTAATTAATAAGTAAAGCACAATTTATGCAATATTTTGTATATGTATCTTCTATATATATAAAAATGAATGTTTGTGTGTGTGTATGTATGTATGTGGGTGTGTGCGACATTGAAAAACTCCAAACCGTTTGACCGATCGCCATGAAATTTGGTACACTTAAGTCTTTTCTCACGGATGAGGTTTTTATGCTATCCATTTTACTCTAGCTCGCCGCTAGGTGGCGCGGCAGAACGTCGAATACTATTCAACCGCTTGCTATGAAAATACCGTTTAACTTATCTTAACGAAAATTGGTACGAATGAATATTTGAACAAGGAGAATATTTTTATGCAATCCATTTTGATATAACTTGCCGCTAGGTGGCGCTGAAGAGTGTCGAATTCTATTCCGTTGGACCGCTTGCTATGAAAATACCATTGCAGATGCTTCAGTGACTATTTTAACTATTCGTTCTGTAGATTGAGTATGGCAGGGAATCCTGTGATAGCACTGATACACAGATGTGATACACAGATGTAACATCCGTCACGTTTTTTGATTTCCCTTTATTTAAAAAAAGATTTTTTATATTGAGAATGGATAACAGTATAGTACTTATTTATGATACTCTTGATCAATTTTAAATAAATAAATATATATATTTCAAGCCACTGGTGAACTTCAAAGGTTACAAATGTAGTAAAATTGTACGGTCAGTCACCATGGAATGACCCCATAGCGGTACGCATTAAAACTGAAAGCCACTGCAATTGAATTGAGAAACGATTTGATTTAGCCACGTGGTCGGGTCTTACCATTTGGGAACTTGCTACTTGCGGAAGGAGGGATGGTAGAATGAAACAGGAGACGGAAAAATATTAGGAATGTCTCTTTGTCTATAGTAATATTACGGTTCTATAAATGGTTCCCTACTTACTTAAAGGTGAAATCAGAGGATCTGGGTCATAAAATATCGCATCGCACTAATCACTACTGAATACTTATACTATTCAGTAATTATCAATTTCTAATTTGTACATTTTTGCACTCATCACTACTTACTACTACTTGCTTCTAGTAGTTGTACTATTTACTATTGAATACTCAAAGTTAAGTAATCATCACACCAGTTATTTTATATTGAAGAAAAACAATTATTTTGAGTCAAAAATCAAGCCAAAATTTCCGCACGTTTCGAGAGTTCCACCCCGTTGTGGAAATACTAAGTTTTAAAAATTAAAATTTTAAATTACTATTCTTGTAATCTCATTTCAAGAATAATAATTGATCACCTTTTCCGCATAAGTATATTCTGATAAGCAATAATCCTGTTTTCTCCATGGACGAGCAAAACTTAGTCATATTCCCCCTTTTTTTTTAAATTCAACCGCCATGCGGCAGTATTAACTTTTAAAATTAAATTTTTTTATTATTTTTCCCTTTATCTTCATACTGTAGAACATCTTTTCCGCGTAGGTAGGTTCTGATTAACCGTATTTTGTTTTCACCATATAAAATCAAATTTTACTCTTTTTTTCCTTTTTTTAGGAAATTAAACCCCCTTGCGGCAGCATTAAATTTTAAATTTAAATTTTTTAGTTATTTTTCCCTTTATCTCCATATTACAGAACATCTTTTCCGCATAGGTAGGTTTTGAAATTCCGAAAAAAGTTTTTTTCGATCCACCCTAATGGATATATGAACATGGAGAATATTTTTACGCTATCCGTTTTGCTATAACTTGCCGCAAAATGGCGCTGCAGTGCATCAACTTCTATACCATTCAACCAATCGTCATAAAAAATTTTATACTCACACATTTGAGTAAGCAGAATATATTCTAACTATTCATTTAGCTGTTACTCAGTACTAGATGGCACTGCAGCGCATTATTACTTTAACTCGTCATTAGATGGCAATGCAGCGCACCAACTTCTTGACCGGACAATTGATCGCTATGAAAATTGATATACATAGCTACTTGAACACGGATAATATTTTCGTGTTACCCATTTTGCTATAAACAGCTACTCCATTGTGCTGTAGCACATCATTACCTTAACTTGCCAATACCTGGCGCAGCGGCATATAAAGACTGTTCAACTGATCGCTATGAAAACTGGTATAGATAGATATTTGAACACGGAGAATATTTTAGCGTTATCCATTTTGCTATAACTTCCCACTAGATGTCACTTCAAACCAATAACTTCAAGACCGTTCAACTGTGCGCCATGGAAATTCGTAAACATAGATGTTTGAACGAAAAGAATATTTTTCCGGCATCCGTTTAGCTATAACTCGCCTTCTGTACCGTTCAACCGTTTGCTATGAAAATACCGTTCAACCGATTTATGAAAATTGGTACACACAGATATTTGAGCACGGAGAATACTTTTACGCTATCAGTTTTGCTATGACTTGCATCTAGATGCCGATACAGCGCACCAACTTCAAAGCCGTTCGACTAATCACCTTAAAAATTGGTATACATACACATTTGAGCAGACAGAATATTTTTTTAGTATTCATTCGGCTGTACTCATCTTTTGATGGCACTGCAGCCAGGGCCTGATTTCCGGGAGGGCATTTGGGGCTAGCGCTCGGGCCTCCAACAAAAAGGGGCCACGCAAATTGTTCGTTAAGTTTAAAAATTTGTAAATTTTGAAAGGAGTTTTGAAAGAGGGTAACCTAAGGAAATTTTTGACAAGGGCCCCCAACTCGGCAAATCTGCCCCTGTGTGCAGCACTTTATTATTTTAACACGGCACTAGATAGCACTTCAGCAATCAACTTTTTGATCGTTCAACTAACCGCTCTGAAAATTGGTATACATACATATTTGAACACAATATTTTTGCGTTATCCATTTTTCTTAACTCGCCCTTTGTGGCGCTTTAGCGTATTATTGCTTTTAATTTGCCACTAGATGGCGATGCAGCGTATCGTGACCGTTAAACTGCTTCTATGAAGATTGGTACACATGGAAATTTGAACATGAAAAGATTTTGATGCTACCCATTTTGCAAAAACTTCGACAGTTGAGGGTTCTGCTCCGAATCATCTTCTTCACCGTTCAAACAATCGCCATGAAATTCTTTATGCATAATTGTTGAACACAGGTAATATTTATCCAATATCAATTCTGCTATATCTTTTTATTATGATAAATATTAATTATATTAAAGCGTAATATAAAAAAAGAATCCATTCATTCCCGTGCGAAGAACGGGCCAGACAGCTAGTATATATATATATATATATATATATAATGAACATAGTATCTCCTCCTTTTTTGTAGTACACAGTAATTATTAAGTTTGTGTTGTTAGGGCAAAGTTACACCCAGACAGCACATAAGCTTAAATCAAGCTTGACATTTCTTTGAATTTGATGTATTAATACAAGCTTGACAGTTTAATTCATTTTAATCCTGAAGCAAGCTTGGAGAATACCAAAAAATGAGTCAGCAAATATTTTCCTGCCGAATTTAAGTCATTTGAACTGTCAAGCTTGAATACAACTTGATGACTGCTTGATTTGGAAAGCCACATCCACATAACAAATAATTTATCATCAGTCATAAATGTACTCGATCATAGAATTTTTAAAAAAAGATTCTATATTTCCAAATATTGAAGTTCTTCAAAATAAAATACAAATATACTACAAAATTGATTTCAAAATCAGTCGTTTGTCTCGATTTGGCCAATATTGCCCAACAGCAGCAGGAAGAAAACAACTCCACTCCACTCGTGACGTCACTTCCGGTCGCGGCCCGTGACGTCATACGGCCACACCCCCCTGAGACGTCACTTCCGCCGCACGAAACGCGCCGCTTACTACTACCGTTTGATCGACAGCCCCGCGATGAGGCCCGAACCCGGGACCTTCACACTTCAGCCGTTACCATTCTGATTGCCCTGTCCACTCGGCCATGGTGGGGCCGGTCATTATTGAAGCAATAGAGTACTGAACCATTCAAAACAGCATTGTTCATTTCAACAAAGCATCGGCGCTTGCATCGGATTGTGCATCTATCTTTCACAACAATGGAAGCCTTATGTAGATGAAGTAAGCGTGTATTGAGTGGCCCGCCGTGGCCTCTGCGTTGGGTGATCTCTCTCTCTCTACTCGTGAATCGGTTGTCTGGGGTTCTTGTCCAGTGTGCACCCCAACTGCAATTTAGGGTGGAGTGTAGAATGTTTATGTGTATTATTATAATGTGGAATGTTTGAGTGTGCGATATACATGATGATGCCATGAATGCATGAATGTGTAATACATTGGATTGGGAACATCGAACACCGGATTGCGGGCAGGTGGTGGGGGCATCACAGCCACTTGCCTTGTGCGCTCGGACATTCGCTGCGAGCCTGCGCGAGCGCTCGAGTGCAGGGGATGACGGTTGTGACGACTGCCGTCATCGCGATCGGTCAGTTCGGAACTTGCGTCCGAGGCTCAAAAGTCGGCCAAGATGAGGTGGCGTTCCTGTTGTCGTGGACGGCAGGCCCGAAACTTGGATCTGGCCCGCTTCCCTGGTGCAGTGCTGGAAATGAAAAGTTCCCGTCCTCACGGCTAGCAGGAATGTCCCAAGATTGGAGCCGGATATCCGAAATTCTGAATGAAGATGATCACAAAATGGGAAATAAACAAACGCAATAGGAATAAAAGAAACAGATACAAATTAACAGCAAAGCGATCATGGATTATTTGTTGTAGTGGATTGTCCATAATAGATGATTAATGGTCGATTTGCTATTAGATAGATACAAACAATACAAATTAATACTAGCTGAATAAACTATCTCAAAGAAAAAGGTCTTGCTTATGTTGGTCGTAGTGGGCTAAAGCTCGGATCTGGCCGGTTGGATGGAACCAGGGATCATCCCCGTGCTGGAAAGGAAGAGTTCTGTTTGGCCAATGTCAGCTGGACTGACGAGTGATTGGCAGTCGATTGGCCGCAAACGACTGACCGAAACGATCCAGCGAATTATGGGTGTCACAAGACAACTGCAAACCACGCAGATGCCATGGGGGCTTTTTTTTCTTCTTTTGTTTCGAATTTTGTATGAGGAGAAGTATATTTAAATTGTTACAGTGACACCTCTGATAGTGCGTCACTTCCGCAAAAATTAAATGGAAATTGAGAAATATCACTCTACTTTAAAAATACAATAAAAACTCTGTAATTTGTTCCTCTGGCACTGATCACTCTTCTTACTAAATTTAAAAAATGGTACTTTACTTTTTTCTAAATTCAAACATCTGATAACCAGAACATATTATGAAATCAATCCTAAAAGTACATTCAAGCAATTTTTTTTTGGATATCATTAATTTAATACTTTAATTCAAAATAAGTACTGTACATCCGTTTCATTTTCTTTCCTGTTACTTAATTTAATTTAAATATTTACTTTCGTTAATTACTTTTCAATCTATGTTAATCAAGAAAAAAATAAAACTTTTTTATGTGCCTGAATAAAAATGAATGTCTGTGCCACTGCTAATGAATTGTTCACTTTACCGATCTGCCTTGATTTTGAAGTAATGGCGCAAAATACAGGGTGGTCTTGAACTATATGCCAAAAATGTGAAGGGTGGTAGAGGGGATTAAGACGGTTCAGAATTACAAAGCAATGCGGGGTCGAAAATGTTGTCTTCTTGTGCCTGGTAATAATCACTTTGGAAGAAGTGTTGAACTTTCCGGCCATCGTTTTTTAAAAGCGAACGACTTTTTTACAGAAATCACTTGTAACTAAAATTGATAATTTGCAAATTCTGTTTCGTTTCTTTGATAAAAGTCTCGGAGAAAAGCTTATTGTTTTTGGAACTTGATTAACCCTTTAACGCGCAGTGTTCCCGCTCTGGGAACACCAAACTCTGACGTTTTGACTGTTGACAGTCACGAAGAATTGATTGGATTTATATAAAAATGGTTGTGGGTTACATAGCTCCACGGGTATCCTTTACTTTTTAGCACGTTATTTCCCGTAAAAAAATGGTCACTATTCTTTTTAACAGCACTGACATCTGCTGAAAAATGGAAGAATGCAAGAACAGCTAGGATTAGTTGGATAGGCTAGGTTGGAGGATAGATTGCCCAATGCTGGAAAAAGGGCAGCCGTTGCCGTCGCTCGACTTAACGACCAGCAAGATGGCAGACGATCGAAACGTTCATCGCGTGCCACAGATCTAGAGACCCTTTCTTGACGCAGCTGGCTGTGCTACACAGCCAGCTGTCGTCAAAAAAGTGTCTCTATATCTG
Source organism: Cheiracanthium punctorium (assembly GCA_038373885.1). Taxonomy (NCBI): domain Eukaryota; kingdom Metazoa; phylum Arthropoda; class Arachnida; order Araneae; family Cheiracanthiidae; genus Cheiracanthium; species Cheiracanthium punctorium. Next base: position 302,689 of record JAWZYV010010236.1, read on the forward strand.
TGGCACGCGATGAACGTTTCGGTCGTCCGCCATCTTGCTGGTCGTTAATTCGAACGATGGCAACGGCTGCCCTTTTTCCAGCATTGGGAAAGGGTTGCGCCTCAAAGGGTTAAGAATTTAGACCAATAGTTCTTCCAAAGTGATTATGAACAGGTACATGAGGACACCATTATTGACCTCACATTGCTGTGTGATTCTGGACCGTCTTGGTTCCCTTTGCCACCCTTTACATTTTTGACTTATAGTTTAGGACCACCCTAAATATGTAATATGAAGGGCGGGCACTGGTCCTTTGTGTTGTAATCTGGCCGAAGATACGGTATTCCGCGGGGCGCTGGGGTATCCCCAATTTTCGTGCCTGTGGCTGTCGTACGTATTAAAATAAGTACTCCAGGTTTAGAACATACAGTGGATGGCCAAGTTATATAGTCAAATGAGTTTTATGAAGTGAATTTATTTTACTCAAACTTTTCAAAAAAAAATTGTAGTTTTAAACCATTTATCTGAATCATTTTCGCTACCAAGAATTTTTTTTCTACATTATACTACTAAGTTGATAGCACGTAAGCAATTAATAATTTGGAAATGGCAACATTGTATAGGGAGACAATTCTTTGGCGTTTAGTGAATGCGACACGAAGTCACGCAAGACTATATTATTGTATTTTTACTGAAGAAAACTGCTTTGATTAGAGGTATGTTTCAATGTTTATTTTAATGACTATGTCATTTTATCTCTCAACACCCTTTATTGAAAAATGTGTCCCAAAAATGCGACATAAACAAGCGACATAATAAAGGGACATAAAAGTATGCGACATAATTTTACATGTATTTAAATACTATTAGTTCACAACAGCTTTAATCTAGTGTTACAATATTTCGTAAGCTGTAGAATATGCTTCACATGTATTTTTAATGAATGTCATTTTATCTCTCAACACCCTCTATTGAAAAATGTGTCCCAAAAATGCGACATAAAAAAAGCGACATAAAAGTATGCGACATAATTTTACATGTATTTAAATACTATTAGTTCACAACAGCTTTAATCTATTGTTACACTATTTTGTAAGCTGTAGAATATGCATCACGTGTATTTTTTACATATATTTAAATACTATTAGTTCACAACCGCTTTAATCTATTGTTACAATATTTCGTAAGCTGTAGAATACGCATCTCATGTATGTTTCTATAAATAGGTTACACTCATAAAAATTTCAACATAGGGTTACCAGGCGAAATACGTTAAAGATGAGCGATAAAATGACAAAGTCAATTAATATCGTTTTAATATGGCAATCATGAAACTAAAAAATTAGGGGGGTTCGGGGGAATCTCCTCCTGATGAGGCTCGAACAGCCGAGTTTTTATTTATAAATTATTAATAGTAGAAATGAAATATTGATTATTACTATTATTAGTATTTTATGACTGTTTCTAGCTTTCGATTATCCTAACCTCAAATATCGCAAATTTCAGTTGTGGGAAAGTCCGCGGACATTTTTTCTAAGAAAAACTAAGAGATAGGAAACCTTTGAAACATACTAATCAGTCTCAAATAAAAATAGTGGAACTAGCAAGCATTTCGCAGTCTATAGTCTGACATATAAAGAAAATGCCATATGAAGACAAGTCATTATCACCAAAACGCAGTGGTAAATGTGGGAGAAAACATCTCATATCACCTTGAACTGTGAGTGAAATTAGGCCTATAATTATACAGAATCGCAGAAAGCCTCAAAAAATTATAAAAGCCTTGTTAGACGACTGTAGCATAAGATCATCTGACAGAACGTGACTGAATTTCAACTGTTGTCGCTCTCTCAAAAAGCCGAAATTAACCAAGACGATTCTTGTTAAACCACTAGAACTTTTTGAAATGCGTGAATATTGGAGTGTAGAAGACTGGGAGAAGCTAAAGCTGTTATGTAAAATGCTTTTGCTTAATTATGACAGAATATTCTTTACCTAAAATAATACTATTGATATTTTAGATTTGTTTTTCCGATGACTCGTCTATTCAGGACATTTCTTTGTATGTTCGTGGCTGGCCTAATATGATGAAAGCTGCATAGCTGAAAAAGTCAAATATCCTCTGTCCGTTATGATATAGAGCGTAATTAGCTGAAAGGGGCCTTGGTCAACCACATTTCTTTGAAAGCGCTGTGTGTCAAGATCATTGATAGTTTTGGAAACTCGACTGCTGCTGCAAATGATGGAATAGTTTCCAGATGGTAATTATGTCTTAAGCAGGATTCAGCACCATGCCATAAAGCTAAAAACTTATTACATTCATAAAAGATTAAAAAATAACCCTTTCGGACACGTTAGCAACTCGTCAGACCTAAACCTGATAAAAAAAATATGTGGGTGGCTCCCCAAAAATGAAATTTGCTAACACAAAATAATTGCTAACAAAAGGGACTTGCCGTAAAATATTGTTAAAGCATGGCACAATACCCCTGCACTTCGAGAAATAGTAAAAAAATAGATTGCCAGCCTGCCGTAGCGCATGTAATAAGTGATTGCACATTAAAAAAAAAGTCACATATTGAAATTGTATTTTGAATTGTATTTCTATTATTGAATTTATACTGTCCTAAGTTAATAAACCTATAAAGATAACAACTAAAAGGATATTAAGAGTTTCATAGTATGCTAAACCCTTAAAAACATGTGAAAGGTGAATTTTTGAAGTGACTACAATAATTTGGCCACCCATTGTTATTTTCATTTGGGCAGCATTTACACACAGCACTTTAAAAACAGCTTCATAAAGCAAGCTAAAGCACAGCTTCTATAGCACTATCAATTCACAAAGCTAGCGTACTCAGAGCTCTTCACACATTGAGCGTTCAACTCGCACTGAACCATCGGGACAGCGCGCCGGTTTATATAGAGGAGGCAGAAGCCGCGTGCAGCCTCCAGAAAAGTATATTTCCCGAAGATTCCACATAAAGCGAAAATATTGATTACGTCATAGAAGAGAAATGTTAGGTAATTATGCGTTTTTAATGCAGGAAAAACAACTTCCAGGCCCCATTGGGAAAATCCCGCCAATTGACCAAAAAGTCGCCAAGCCTGGCGACCCTGTGAGAAATATCGCCAAACTTGGCGCCAAAAATAAGTCCCCAAAAGTGAAGAGATCCAAGCCCCAGGACCAATATCTCTCGAGATCTCCAGAAATCCCATATATTTGAATGGGAAATGAAAACCTCCGCATCCCCAGTTCTAATTGGCCGATTTTTATGCAACAAAAAGCAAAATTTATCTATTTGAAGCGCAGAATACGAATTTTAAACTATTTTAAGCCCCAGAGCATCGGACTGCCCCGAAAATTCGTAACATTATTCACCTCTGTACTTCGTGTGTAGTAAATATACTACAAGATGACAAGACAGAATGGCTTGTTCAAATCTCTACTTTTGAGAATAATGAGGTTCCAAGATAGAAATTCACTCCATTACATGGCACGCATCTGCTATGATAGCTGAATGACTTTGTATAGTGTCAAAGGAAAATGATACTATTTTATAAGGTCTTTTACTTGTAAAGATACACCACCTACGAAGATTGAAATCTTGAATACAATTCACAATGTTTGGATCCATTTCATCATAGTGTTCATTAGCCATTTTTAAAAGCTATTTTGTTATGTAGTTTACTTTTATTAGTAGTATGTATGGTTTACTTTTAATTCTGACTTGGTGACTTATTTGAAAGAAAGTAGGTTGAAAAACAGGACAGTTATATTAAATGAAGTTATTACACGATTTTTTTTCCCAATTCAAGTTTTACTTTAACTTGAAATTCATAATTTTCAAATCAATATTTAACTTTAAATTTTCCCAACAGAGAAAGGTGGTGTATAAAATATCTAAGATCTATATGTTAATGTATTTTTCTCATTAAATGAAATTAATATATATATATATATATATATATATATATATATATATATATATATATATATATATATATATATATATATATATATATATATATATATATATATTATATATATATCAGTTTAATTAAAAATATTTGATAGACTATTAAAGTAATGACAATAACTCTCAACAGTAATCAAAATTTAGTTTATGAATGTAACTATTTCTAAGTATCTAATGATAAAAATATAAATTGAGAATTTAAACATGCTAAAATAATTTGATTAGCTAAAATATTTTAATTAAACTCAGATAAGCAAACGTAATAATTCTTAGTTCACCAAGTAATGTGTCGATACATACACCTTTATAATATGTTATATTTAATAATTTCCACGTGCTAAATTTGAGTAATTTAATTTTTTCCATTTTCTTTATTTTTATCAGTTTTTGCTACTTTCTTAGCAAAAATATCTTTATTCCAGCAAATTGCCAAACTATGCTTACTAAAAAAAAAAAAAAAAAAAAAAAGTCCACATTCACCTAATCAGAATATTAACATCACCTAATTCTTAAGTTTAACTACTGCCACCTTTGGCTCATATGCTATATATTTTTGTAAATATGTATATTATGTTTCATTCTTTTATCAACAGAATTAAGCTTTACAGAACGAATAAAATGTTATGTATGTATTTTTCCTTTAGTTTTTAGTATGGTTTCATTGTATGGTGGACAACTAAATAAATTTAAAAAATGTTATATTGGAAACTCTGTATTATTTTGTTTCATTCTCATTATCAAGGTATGTTAGGCGCATCCACGGAGAAGGCTAAACACTAGAGGATCTGAAACTGCGCTTTCCAAAGATAAAAATCAAAATCAAATTTTCTTTTAAGTCTTAATTTTCGAATTAAAATATTTTTTAAGTTGTCTTTGAAAAAGCCTTAATAAAAGATATGGGGTATTAAATAAATGTTCTCTGATAATGCCATATGCAACTGAACTCGATTTTAATCCTTTGAGACGCAACCCTTTCCCAATGCTAAAAAGGGGCAGCCGTTGCCATCGCTCGACTTAACTACCAGCAAGAGAGAGGACGGCGGACAAGATGGCAAGATGGCGGACCAGAAAGATGGCTGTGCGCGCACAGCCAGCTGTCGTCAAAAAAGGGTCTCTAGATCTGTGGCATGCGATGAACGTTTCGTGCGTCCGCCATCTTGCTGGTAGTTACGTCTTGCGATGGCAACGGCTGCCCTTTTTTCAGCATTGGGCAATACTATCCAGCTGTTCTCGCATTCTTCCATTTTTCAACAGATGCCAGTGCAATTCAAAATAATCGTGACCATTTTTGTACGGGAAAGGACGTGCTAAAAAATAAAGGATTCTCGTGGAGTTATGTCACCCGCAACTATTTTTATAGAAATCCAATCTATTCTTCGTGACTGGCAACAGTCAAAACGTCAGAGTTTGGTGTTCCCAGAGCGGGAACACTGCGCGTTAAAGGGGTAAAGTCATTGAAGGGAACGGATAAGTTAAGAAGCTATAAGCGAGTGCCGTTGTAAGCGAGCTTCTGCGCTTTGGGTGTGTGATTGAACGTACCGATAATACAGATATTGAACGTGCAGATAATATGTCTCAGAGAGTATTTCATTACATCAGAGTTCAGCTATGTTTGTGCATCCCCCCCCAGCTAAACTAATATCCTACATAAGCCCGCAACTGATGTAAGGATCTGAAGTAAGGAACTGATGTAAGGAGGGCCAGTCCGGTCGAATCGCCCGGGCCGTTTCAGTGGTCCAGTCCAGCCTTGTGTGGTACTATAATTTAAGCTCATTAAAAAAAGAAAAAGTAAAAGAGTTCAGATCTCCTCAGTCTTTCATTATAAAATCCGCCAGCACTTTAACCATAACTACATCTTTACGTCATTAGTAATTGCGTCGACCGTCTGAAGCTCGTTTATTACACACCGACCAGGCCATGAATATATTGCGTGTAATTAATTTCCTGCGGTGTTTATTTTTCCTTTTTGACGCAGTCATTAATATCAAGACTTTATTCTCCAAGTATTTACCTCCCCAGACAATTCCAGGCTTCCTCCTGGAGAAAAATGATTCAGGAAACGGACCATTTTTCTACACCCCCCACCCCCCTCCACGCAAAATGTGTATGATTGGTTCTTAGGCGTAACTGATGGCTGAGGACTAATTATAGGGGGGGGGGCATGACTGAAGGCGCAGAAGAAAACGAAATCAGGAAATATTGCTAAAAATATGTGTCGAATCCAATAAGCCGTTGGAAATGACTTATCGGACAAACAATGCATAGTTTCTATAAAAAAAAAATGCACTGGCGGGCGTCCATAATTAATGGTGTTTTCTGGAAAAAACATTGTTATTTTGGTACATAAATACAAATAAAATATTTATATCCAAAAAGAGTTTCCAAAAATTTTAAGAAGTTTCTCAACAAGCAATTCATAGTTTCTTGAAAAAAAAAAAAAAAATCCACTGGCGTCCATAATTAACGGTGTTTTCTGAGAAAAAAAAAAAAATATTTTTATTTTCGTACATAAATACAAATAAATTATTTATATCGGAGTTTCCAAAAATTTATAAGATGTTTCTTCCCGGGCTGTACTGTACAGTCTAATAAGTGATAAACCTGTAAAACATTATTTTTTTTCTTTCTAATGGCCGAATCAGCAGCTTACTGTAGGCTTGACTGCTACGAGGGCAGCAGATATTGGACATTTCATTATGGGGTGCCTATTAGACAGACCAACGTCGCCTCCTGTCCTGTGTGTCGCGGCTGTCGAGAAAAACAGGCTGCGGTGCTAACATTTGGTCTCACCCCTTTTGCCCTCGCAGAGTCATGTGACTTAGGAGGTGTGGCCATCTTGATACGAGATAGCCACAGTAAGATGGCCACACTCCCTAGGTCGCACGACTCTTCGAGAGCAAAAAGGGGTGTGACCAAATGTCGGCACCGCAGCCTGTCTTTCTCGTCAGCCACGCTATGAATCATCTCCTAAGAGGCAAGTCCTCATGTTTTGTTGTTGTTGAATTAAGGCCAATTAACGAGCAATTTAGTACTATATGGGTGGGATGCCCACCTTGGGGGGTCTTTCTAAGGGGTCCTAACCCGTATTTATGCTAAGTTTCGGAGGAAACCACTGAAGACTCCAAACGGTTAGGTCGGCGGATGCGATATGGTTCTGAACCAGGCACCTTCCGTCTCCCAGTTCAGAGCGCTATGCTCTCGGCCACTGGTCAGGCCGGCAAGCCCACATGAGAGACATAGAGAGTGAAAAATGTTGATAAAAGGGATTTGTGTTTAGGTAGAATGAATAAATCAGAATGTTTGTGGGGTATACGATGCGCAAACCTGTTTTACATTCAGTGGTGCTATGTTTCTTGTGACAGGAAGGTCAAAAAGTTATTTGTCTATGACCAGTGATAAAATGTGGAACTTTTTATTACTATCACTTTGTATTCTTTCGGATTCGAAATGTAATAGACCGAAAGATACAAATTTATGTTCGAAATTAATTTGGCGTCTGCATTTAATCTTGCCCTCTAGATGTATCACATAAGTACCCGAGTAGCACGAGCAGTATTGGTCAACATTAGTTAAATATGAACTTCCCAGTGACGTGCTTGAAACACATCGTAATTATTTACCATCTAACTTAAGTACGTGGACATCTATCTCTATTATAATTAAAAATTTATTTCAAGATGTTGCAAAATATTTCAAGATAAAATAGGGGTCTTGCTATTGATGGATTTCTAATTTCTATAAATAAAATGCATGGTCAGGATTTTTTGATTTTTTTTTTTTTTTCCAGAACCTTTCAAAAGTCTGGAAAAAGTCAGCAAATTGACTTTCATAAACGTAGTATATAAACACCCTGATTAACTAACAATTCACCTTTTCTTCAATGTAATATTACTATATGCTTTCTCCTATAGCAATGTATTGCTGTGCCAGATTTTTAATTAGCAGGCTTTCATAAATCTTTGCTTTCAGATTTAAATAAAATAACTATTTCATTTATTTTTTATTTTGTAAGTATTAAACAGCCGAAGATTTTGGAGAATCATTTTCTTTTTCCTTCTTAAACGGTGCGATTCTGCGCCAATAGCGGAAACTATTACGCAATTTCCGAGAATCCTTCAAAATGTACGCCAAGAAAAGGATTTAGCCGCCAAAATAATTAAATCAACTTGGCGTGTCGGCGTACGTCGGTAAAAGAATGTTTAAGTAGCTCAGTAAGGGACTGTTAAATTTCCTATCGCTCTGATCATTTCCTTATAAACATTAATGTTAATTCCGTGTTCCTCAGAATTATTAAATCTGAAGTTCGAACAAATTTAAAATTTGAAAGAATTAAGCATATGAGAAGGAGGGGGAGGGGCGCTAGAAAAACAGGCAAAGAGCAAGTGATAATGCATGCTTTAAAAAATCACATAATTTATTTTATTTTTACTCCAAAAAATATCTATTTCCATTTCAAATGTTTATTCAAACTTAACCGAGAGCATTATTTTGTACAAAATGCGACTAAATGGTCATTGTTTAAAAATAAAAACTTCGTGTAGGCTGAAGAATGTGAGGGGGGGGTGCCATTATAAGTTATTCTTTGTTGAAAGGAGGGGGCACGGCACAATGTTAAAAGGTTGGGAACCGCTGTATAAAAAAATGTGAAAACAAAAATACTAGGTTTCTTAAGTTTCAATGATAAAAGATTGACTTCATAAGTCCTCAAAACTGTGCAAAGCTCTAGATAATCATATGTTAATTATTTTTCAAACTTCAATTTCACCAAAAATAAATAAATAAATCATTTGAATTACACGGATAAATAATTTTTATCGTGATCATCTGCTAGTGGGGGGAAAAAAAATCCCAAACGCAATCATAAACGGAAGAAAACTTTCATCTCATAAATTTGATTTCACTAAGCCTTCCTTCTGAAAAGAAAACGGTTTCTGAATTATTGATCTTGTTATGTAAAAGGAATCTTCCTTTAAAGCAATTAGAATACTTTGAGTGGGAAGAAATGTTCAATTTCCTTTGATTTAAACAAACGGTATAGGCTCAAGATTAGAATGGAAAATATGTTAAGCCGCTGCTTGTGCTGCCATCTATTGTCTATAACTGGAACAAATACTTCGTAGAATTTAATTAGTTTTTTATTTTTTTTCTCCTGTCTCTGGATTGATACTCTTTTTAAAAATATATATGTGAACATAGTTAACTTAAGGCTAAAGATGAAACACAAAGGCATGGTGGGAAATCGCGAGGTATTTTAAGATCATTTCCGAGAAAAACGCAGAAGAGAAATCCTTGTCAAGCTACGTCTTTCCAATAAGGAGAGTGAGCCGGTTATACCTAGGTGCAACAATACTCACTGCTTACAGGAGCAACTTTTAAATTTACTTGATAGCTATCCACAGTGTTCCATTATTTAGAAGATGATTAACAGATTCATTTAGTCAGTGAGAAATACTTTTTACGTCTAGCAAAGTATTTTATATCACATATTAAGTCAACTATTTTTTAAATGGAAGAAAGTTATGAGTCTTGATAATATTATTTTTAAAAATAAGCTATATACAGTGGCGCAGAGAGGGAGGGGGAGCAGGGGGAAAATCCCCTGGGCCTCAGCTCGTGAAGGGGCCCCGCTTTTGTTGTTTATATGAAATAGTGTGTTGTCAATTTTGTAAACAAAAAGTCCAAATTCAAATTATGTCCCCGGATGTTTCAAATTAATTTTTGATTGAAATTACAAAAAGCCAGCTAGAGCATAAACCACCAACTTGACAAAAACGAGGAGTGACTCTGATTGAGTCATTTACATTTTGAAAAAACGACCAAAGATATCTTTAGTCAACATCTAACGTCCAATAATTAGATCATCCTTCAAAAAACTGTTGACCCGAAGTAGACATTGAAGGTGTTATTCAAAGGTTTGCCATGACTAAAAGTAAAAAAAGATTTATTTAACAAGAAATCATTTTTTTTTTCCGAGACACATTGTTAAATAGTGGAAGAAAGGGTATAGCATAGAGCAGAGACAATGGGCCCACCCAACCTCCGAAATTTTAAATTTTCCTTAAAAAAATGTTAAAGATCCAGACTTTCTATGAGAAATTTTGAAATTTCCACTTTTTTGGCCTACTGAATTTTTTTTTTTTGGCTGCCTGCTTGCATGGAAGTATGAATAAAAATATTAATTTTTTCAATACTGAGGATACATGCCATGTAAAAATGTTAACGTTCCAATTACAGTTTCTTTATGGAGCTGACGAAACCTTCAAAGCAAAATGTTGGTATTTTTTAGAGCATGGATGTTTATTAAAGTATAATACTCTATTAAATTAATAATTTTAATTCTATTCATTATTTTCCAATCACTATTAATTTAAAGTTTCTTTAAAGGATTAATAATTTTTATAAGGAATAAATTATTGATCTACTATGACATCAAAAGGATTTCTGGATAGTAAAGGGACGCCAAAGATTTTATCCCCGGGGCCCCGACTTGGCTCTCTGCACCTCTGGCTATATATAAAATATATTTTTAAATAAACACTTTTACAGTCGACGCTCGCAATAACGACTGTCTACTGTATTTAAATTTCGTAAAGATTAGGCATCGGAATCCCACGTCAGTAGTTACCAGCCTCATCTAAGATGGCGATTAGTATTACATAAGGCTCAGGTAAGATTTAAAATCGGTCTTTTTTTTTTAACACTGTACATTTTTTTTGCCAGTGTACATTTTTGTTCAAACCGGTATTTTTTGTGGACATAATTTGTAGACCGATTATTGTCGATATCGTCCTTTTCGTTGCATTTTACAATATTGTTACCAAATAGAGAGAGGAGAATAAAGTGTTAAAAGTCACCAAGGTTCGCAATTTTAGATGCTTTATATATTTTGTTCTCCTTGACAAAATTACCCTTAGAATGTAATGTAAATATGTTTTTCAGTAAACGTCAAACATAAAATGTCGTGTGAGTGACAGAATCACTCACGTGACGTCTGCACCGATAATGAGGCTTGGGGGGGGTGATGGAAAAAACCACTCTAAATAATTAAAGACGACTCCTGAAAGCGCAAGAAAGACCCCTTTTAATAAAGAAAATAAACAATTGAATAGCGCATGAAGAAATAAAAGGAAGGGATATATTACTTGTGTGAAAGCCCATTTTTTTAAAAATGGAATAAAAATCTTAAATAATTTATAATTTATCACAATGTATGTAGCATAATAAATTAGATAATAAAATGAAAATACCCATATTACTCGAAATGAAAACTTTCTTTGCTATATTCTCTTTTTTTACATCCTTGTGCGTAGTAGAAGGAATTATTGTGTTCACAAAAAATTTTGGCGTTCAGATTTTTATCATCTCTAAATTTACTTGATGAAATTTTGCGTGATATTTCAGCGTACGCACGAATGTATGCCTGCGCAGTCTATTTTGACCAACTGCCAGTCTTTTTACCTGACGCGTGTGCACGTATTAAGTATGTATTTATCTCGCATGACTCAAAAACCATTAGTCTCATAATTGTTGAAAATTTTTATTTATTACCATAAGGACTCAAAAACCATTAGTCGTAAAAGTTGAAACTTTATATTTAGGATTGCTGTAATATCTAGTTGTACACTTCCCTTTTGAATGGCAATCAACTGAATAGTTTACAGGGTCACAGAACAGACTTTTGATACATTCGTCTATGGCTAGCTTCATTTCATTTTGGTCACACAAGTCTTTATGGTATTATGGGCAGTCACTATTTGGGTCACGCACAAAAGCTTGCCAACTGTCCCCGATTTGGACAAGTTTAGGTGGAATATCGCCAAATTCGGCACCATAAAATAAATTTTTAAAACTGAGCCCAGCTTGGCGTTATCTTTTATCTTGAGGAAAATTCGCGAAAGCTTAATCCCAATTGAGCCAAAGAATGCTCAATTTCAAATGAAATGAGTTTGAATGAAGTAAATCAAAAATGTATAAAATTTAGCAGACGGATCAAGGAAGTCATGTGGTGTCCACATCAGATTTTTTTTTTTTTTAATTTGGATACAGAACATTAAGAATACTAATCGCTTTTTTAGAACTATTTTTCTAAGAAAACAATTATTCATTCAGTTTCTTGGTGTCTTTTTAAACAACAATTAGAATTTTCGGAAGAAAAGCTCTTTTATTAACTGCAAAAGAGGGAAGAACTTTAATTAACAATCGTCTCGTATTACGGGCTGAAAGTTGGATTTTATTGTTATAATTACTTTTTCCCCTTAATAAACACAGGGTTAAAAAGCTCATTAATGTACAATATAAAAGAAAATCCTTCGAAAAAGTGTTTCTAATGAGTCTCTTAATTTATTTTTGATTATGCCGTTATCTATTAAAGATAGCTCTTAAAATGTCGCCGATATTTTGAAATAAACTTATTTTATTGCCTGAATTAGACTTTCAATTGAACTGGCTGAGTAACTATTCTTCGTACAGGAAAAGCTAGACATTTTTTGTAATGCATTTTAATTCCAAATCTCAAAAAAATTTCAGAGCTGCTCATGGGCGCCGTCAGCATAGGGCAAGCATACAAAAATACAGGGGGGGTGCAATGCCCCCTCCCTATATTTTTGTATGCAGTGTTTACCTTGCTTTTTTGCTCTTTCCACATAGTAACCATACGTTAAAGTAGTATTTGCCCCCCTTGAGTAGTCTTTGCCCCTCCCTGGAGTAGTCTGACTACTCCGTCAGACTACTCCAGGGAGACTAGTCCAGTATCCCTGGAGTAGTCTCATTTGCCCCCCCACGTGGGAAATATTCTGCCGGCGCCCATGGAGCTGTTGCAAATGTTATCAATCGTGTCCATAAACTTTAATGCTAATTAATTACCCATACAAAACGAAGATATTACACCACTTGTAAAAGTAAATACAAAATTTTAACACTCTACGGCCGAATGTTTTTGAGTTGGGTAAGTTACGTGCATAAACGAAGTGTGAGCATTTTTTTTTTTTTTTTTTTTCGTGTGTGTGTGTTGGGGGACGCATATCGAATTCAAGAGTAGAAAAGGGAAGTTTCTTTCGAATTTCGTAACAAAATGTTGTAAATCGAAAAGATTTCGAGACAAAGTTAAGCGGGACACATGCTCCCCCGTGCCACCCCCGATGTTACGCCTATGATTACATATACGTACATTTATCTAAATTACTATAAACGAAAGAATAAGCGTGAATAACATGGCCATGGGCTTCCGTTTGAGTAAATTTAGGTTTGGGTGACAGCTAGGGCTTTCAGTTTAGTACGCTATTGAAAAATATCTACTGTACTGACTTCCAAATCCAGGGCCTTATTATAACATTTTTGTGCCCAAGGCACTTTTCAAATTTTGTGCCCCTGTATACAGCTGACCTATTTCTGCGAGTGTGGACAGGTCACGTGCCCCAAGTGACCTTGCGATAATCAGCACCTGGGCAAGTCCAGGGGTCCTGCCCCAGAAAAATATTATGCTTTAGTGTTGAATCAGCCACTTCTACATTATACTAGTACGTACATCATAGCGGTAGTATGTATTTTTTCTGGGAGCTGGTAAGTTCTATGTCTAATCGGGGCCTTCGCAATTAGTAGCGGGCCTGCGCGTGTATTTTGATGAGCCATCCAAAGAGGCCTACGGATGCTCGAGTCTTCACGTATACATCAGGCATTTCTTAAGCTTCCCAGTGCTTTCAAACGTTATTTAATGTAGTTTTAAGTAGTAATTGTGTTACTAATTCAAGTACGAACTCATGATTAATTTGTTTGCTATGATACATATTTACATAAAGAAAATAGATGCATATAATTTGAAGGAAAAACAAAGTAGCGCTTACTCTCACGATTCACGATTGCTTATTTTAGTTTCACAAGTGGATATTTAAGATACTTTAAAATAACTAAATACACAAATGAGAAAGACATTTTTATAATGAATATTTCATGAACGTAGTCGTATTTCCTACGTTATTTTAAACAATTCAACATTAATCTTTAACAAATGATGTATTAAAGTGCATTTCAGTGTTTTCGGGATATCCTGTATATTGGAGAAAATTGATAAAATACGCTCTACAGCACGATCTCTGAATTAATTATTCTTTAATAAAGACATTTCATGTAGTATATATTATTCTTTTGTCGCTTTCTCAATCGAACTTTGAAATTGAGCAAGCATAATGAACGCTTGTACAAAATATTAACTACATTTGAAGTTTCTGTATAAACGGGCAAAAATCAATAATTTATAATTTACTGTACTTCTGCACTGTACCAGATGTAAGTCTGAATCACATAATCAAGGCATATATAACTGATAAATAACATTTTCAACTGGCAAAATTAAATTGTCTAAATAGTATCACAACGTCATGCTTATTTACAAGAATAAAAACTACTCCAGTAATACGATTTCTGATTAAAATAATTTATTTATAAATAACACATGAGTAATTATTCACTAAACTTGATTTACATACATATTTTTAGAATTTCTAAATACATTATAACAGTGTTCACTTACCTTATTCGATATTATGATACATTCAGAGATAATATGATACATTCAGAGCAAAATGTTCGAATTTTATGATAAATTTTCATGAAAGAAAATGGCGCAAGATTCACAAAACGATTACCTACATCTAAAGTTCTTTAGTACGACAAAAGTATAAAAAAAATTGTTTTAAAATAATAAAATAATATAACATTTATAATACTTAGAATAATAAAATAGAACACTGTGACTGGGGGAAAACAGACCTCAATGATAAACTCATTTTTAGCGATGGCAACTCATACGCAGGCCCGTTGGATAGCGACGGCCCCGGTAAAGGCCAGGTATTTGAGCAAAGAATTGGGGACAAATCAGCGTGGTGTGCCCAATTCTAAAGCAAAAATTAACATTTTGTAAATTCAGTGCTCATCTCAAATAAGTTCTATTTATTCAGCTAAAACATTTTTAACCGTGATAAAAGAAAGAAAGCATGTTTGTTTGTTTTTTAATTGGAAAACAATAATTATTTCAATGTAAACTTTGTCCCCAATTGCTGTGTTACATTTTGACAACAAACTGAAATAGTCCTGAAATGGAGGATATCGCCTCCTTGGGTTCGAGGCTTTAAAAGTCACGTGACGGTGGAAAACAACCAACCATTTCTCCATAGGCTTATGTGCTGGACTCCTGGTAATAAGCGCAAAATCAAAAAAAATAATAATTATACCTCTGTATTGTGCTGCCTACGAATGTTTTAATAACTCTCTGGAACCTGTACATGACTGCAAAAAGATATCTCTCCAAAGATTCCCATTAAAAAGTGCTAACATATTAAAACTTATACTGAGACGAGGCTATTTCAGCCACGTGTGGATGGAAAATATACACTTCAGCCAATCAGATTACAGGGCCACTCATCAACACAGCCGAAAGGTCACGTGTTGGTGGAAAAATGACGTCATATCGATATCGTCCATTGGGGACTGTCCCCGTTGCGGGACGTTTGGTCAATGGGCATTTTGCATGGTGTCTGAGTTCGAGGCTAAAATTCGTCTGCTGGCGGTATTTACATCCTCCAGCTCCTATTGAAATGCATTCAGTATCCATTTTATAATTACTGTTTCTCATTATTAGAGCCGCTCGGAATGAGTTACTGTCTTTTTAATACTCAAATAGATGGTTTAGAAGACGATGATATCGCATTTCGCTTCAAAACTTTGTTAATAAAAAGAATATTAGTGTTCTAAAATTATTACGTTATTGCAAACACGTATAAATAATACATCATTGAGTTGATTTTGAGTTTTCTGAGTTTAAAATAGTACAAATATTCATTAAAAACCTCCCACACTTTTTTAAGTACGATCTTTTAAATTATTTTTAGTATTTAATCATTATTAACATTTTAAATAAAATCTCACAATGAAGACAAAAATCATTTATAAAAAGCTATTATTTGTTAATGACTAATATTCTAGCTTCTTTATGGCGTGTTTAATTAATTCAGCATCCATCATCATATGCCGTAATCCATAGGCGTCGGCAGCATAGGGTAAGAGGGGGAGAAGGGGATTCCCTCCATGGAATTTTGAATGCCATTTTGTTCTTCCCAACCTGGTCATGTGTTGAAGTAACCTTTTGCCATCCTTGGAAAATATTCTGCAAACGCCCATGCCGTGATCCAAACTGAGCAATTTTCAGTGGCGGCCCGTGGTCAAAACTGTTAGTGCAGCCGGAAGCATATGAGCCCCCCCCCCTCCCCCTTCCTCCGGACAGGATTGGAAAATCTTTGTTACTGAATTCGAAAGCTGGCGGATTAAGCCCTCCGAGGAAAAAAAAAGAAAAAGAAATTACATAAAAAATGTAAGAGATCCTATTTTACTTCCATAAAATGGACATAAATTTCAACCAGCCGCTCTTATCCTCAAAATTGCATTCATCCGTGTCTGATTCGAAGTTTCCTTAGAATTTTCTTTTGTAACGATAACTTGAGAAGAAAAGAAAAAAAAAAAGAAAACTTACTTATTTTTTATAAGTCAAATCAATTCTCCTTTCTTTTAAACATGCGAATCGGTCAGTGATGTCCCCATAAAAAGGGGTTGTTTTAATTCAAATATCAATAATTTTAACAGCTCTTTAAAATTTAACATGTTTAAAGAATTTTCTCGCTCGCCATCTCCTCTAAATGCCAGTTCTTGCTTACTTAAAAACAATACTGCTTTGATGGGTAATTGTCCATTCATAAGCGTCTATTGAGGCTTACCTCAGCCGCGGATCCAAGGGGAGGGCGGTGGGGGCGATCGCCCTCTCCTGGGCGAAGTCCAAAAATCTGTTATAATCAGATAAAATATATTATGAAAGTATAATGAAAATTATGTAGCCTTTTTCTAAGGGGTGTAATGCAGGTACTACCCCTGTCCTTTTTAATCATCGCTCATATATAGATTTTATCAATAAAATAATTAATTACATTTATATAACTGTATTAATTTGTATAACTGATTATATTAATTAATTGTAAAATGATTTTGCGCATTCTACCCCGCCCCTCTGTTTCAGGTACAAAATCGCCCCCTCCTTGAGTAATTTCTGGATCCGCCCCTGGCTTACCTTCTTGATAAATTCAGCAATATAAGCATATTTCAGCATATTTAAGCAGAGCATATTTAAGCATTCAGCATCAATTCAGCATATTTAAGTCGAGAGTTTTCCAAACATATATTCTCCTTACCCCTCCCTCACTTCTCGTCCGAGCCCAAGTTCAGCCGCCGTTAAAAAATCTTTCATCGGCTGTATCAGCTGCATACTCCCTATGCCGGAGAGGCTGCTTACGTAGTCGTTGTCATGGCAACGGTGCTGCCAATTTTCTTTTCAGCGCTCTGTGCTGAACCAAAGATTTTCCCAATTGAATTACGGGAAGATTAAAGTGCTTTTTTTCAGAATGAGCAATCCGGCCACAATACGTTTTTTTTGTTTGGTTTTCTTCGGAGATTTTTTTTATTTACCGTAGGAATTCCACAATTCTAATCTGAATTTAGGAAAATTAGTAGAATAAATTATTTTAAAGTATGTGCTCATAATTTCAAGTGCAGCCCGGTTGTACTTGCTGCATCCCACGAGCCGCCACTGGCAATTTTTTTCTCCGTCCAATCAATATATATATATCTTTTTTTTTTTCTTTTGCAGTAACAGACAGATCGATTTACTGATAATCCGATTAAGCAATTTTTTCCCCAATAAAGCTGAAGAAGAAAGAAAACGAATTAGAAGAATTCAGCAAAAATTCAAGCATTCACAATAATTTTCCAAAAAGTCGTGATAATTTTTCCAACTGCTGGGGCTGACATCTCGCATTCAAATGATAACCCGATAATTCACAAAGCTGCAATCTCTCTTCTGGCAATTAACCAATAATAAGTGTTTCAGAAATCGATATTAGTCGAAGTGATTTATTACGCATGTCTGCTGCTAATTACTCTGGTCGGCTGAGAAACAGTCCACCGAATGGAGAATGCGTTGCTAGTGCTGCCATCTGATGTGATTTAGTTAATTTATAAACGTCTCTCTGTATTAATAAAGACGTTATTTAAAATAATAAATTCGTAATGAAATTTAAATATGATGATATGATTTTAACAGAAGATTGCAGTGGTTTCTTAAAGAACCTCAAAATTTTTAACATGCGTTTATAAAAATATTTAGAGTTTTGAATGACTCCAGTGGCAAAAACAGAAATTATTTGGAGAAGAAGTACCTAAATAAAAGAAAAAGCTTATTTGACACAAACAAAATATAAAGTAAAGCACAACCTTTAAGAAATGATTTTTTGGTCAGAGAGAGCGCACAAAAGTTTAGTTTGACCTTTAAAAATGTACAATAACGCAAAATATTATCCTTAAGCTGTGGCTTATGGTGTACACTAATTTATTTTATGGGGAAGTGGAGGAATGCTACTTTAAAAATTAAAAGTGCATGAACTTTTTTTTTCTTTATGGGAAATTTGAATCTTGAACGAGACCCACCCCACACTCTCGTGTACAAAACACCACTGCGCTTAAGCAATTTTTTTCGGGGGTTGAACGCTGAACGCGAACCCCTGTAGAAATTCCCCTGCATCTTACACTAAGCCCCACCATGGCCGGGGGTTAAAGAACTGAACATGTGGTAGACGGCTGAAGTGTGAACGTCCAGCCTTCGGAACCGGCCGCGCGACTGTTGTTTTAAGGGTATGTAGTGTTGGTGGTTTTCTCCAGATGTAACTTGAATACGCGTTAGAACCCCTTATAAAGTCCTCCGATCAAGCCATCCTCCCCTTAGCAGATGCCCCTCGTCTAGGCTTACTGTGGCACAGAAATATCCTACACTAAATAACTCAAAACTGGTTGAAAAAAATAATTATGAAACGACCGTACAAATGGTTTGTACGGTCGCTGCTTAAAACGGTACGGTCACTGGTTAACAGCGACCATTACAATATATTGATCGTTGTTAACCAAACCATTATATTGTAATTTTCAACTGAATACTGTCACACTCGCTCAGAGCCGTACCCAGAAAAAATTTCGAGGAGGGTCCTAAAATTCCAGAATGGGACCAAACGGTGAAAAAGGCTGAATTTTTCACAAAAAGACTAAATTATTATTATTTTGTTAACAAAATTATAAATTTCGGGGGGATGGGAACCGGACCCGCTGCTCCACCCCCCTGGGTAGGCCTTGAACTCGCTTACAACGAGTGCAAAGGGACTGCGATATTTGCTCGTTATAACCGAGTGTTCGTAAAAAACGGGGATGTGAAATAATCATAAATATTCATGCATATGTACTATATTACTTATTTCTTTATTCCTGTACAGTACTAAACAAGTCGGTTGATTTGTTTTGAATGTCTTATTGCCTTTTTCTAGTACTTTTATTCGTTGTAGGGAAGTCTCATGTGGACCTGAAAACAGGGTCAGTTGCACCCCAACATTCGAAAAAAGTTTGAAGTTTTCATTCACACTCAAAAGCCAGACTCTATTACAGTCAGTTCAGGTTGAAATTCGGATTATTCGTCGTTAAATCATCGTCTCTTTTATAGACTTTAAAATGTTAAAGGGATTTTCCAAGAAAGGATTAGCTGAGCTGGAAAGGTGGAGGTTAATAGAAACTCTATGACTATGCAAAAATATTCTTCGCTATAACCGGGGTTTACTATTTAAAAGCAAGTTACGCTCGTTTCCATACACTTAACATTCTACCAACTCAATATTTCTAACTTCCTCGCTAAATGGGAGCCCCCGGGAAGGGAGGGGGAGAGTAGACAATTACAAGGCGAGCCTGGGTACTGAACGCGTGGAGGTGTTGTGACGTCACAAGAGAGGATGGACTTTTCTCCGTTAAAAGCATTAGAATCATACGGAAAAGTAGAAGAAACTAAGATGTTTTGTGCCTTTTTTGGATACTAATGATAAGTCAGCAATCTCTATTCTTAATACGACATACTTGATAATAGTTATTAAGCTATAGAGTACATAAAAATATAAAATTGCCGTATTTTGCGTTAGTTTTATTGATTTCTGTTCTTTTGTTCTAGCAATCACTATGCTTCCGTTTGCTGCGTCCCAGGCTTAAGTAAAGCTAATTACAAAAGAGGAGAAAATGTAAATGTTTTCACTTTTCCCAAAAAACGAAGAAAAGCGGGCCGAATGGACTAAAAATATTCCAAGAAAAAATTGGTCCCCAGGAAAAAATACGTATGTTTGTATTGAGCATTTCCGAGATGAAGATCTTTTAAAAGAAGATGCTATTTTAAAATCAGATGGGGCACTTTTAACTGTAAAAAGAAAGCATTATAAATTAGAACCGAATGCTATCCCGTGCATTTTTTCGAGCTTACCAGCCTATATATCCGATATTACCAAAAAACAAGAAATAACTGATCCTACTAAAAGAAGAGAAAACGTTTAGGAAAAAGATATTGAGGAAACCGAACAAAATAATGCAAAGGAAAATATAAATTCTTTTGAAATTAAGAAATGTATCAAGAGTTTCATGGCAATTCTATGTTAAGAAAATTTCACCAGTAATTATAAATTAAACGCAGATCCCTTTCCACTGCACATACCAAGTAGCTTAAGGTTCAATGCGGATCTCATGGTTGATTTATTTATTAAAAAAAAAAAAAAGAGAGAGAGAGAGAGAGAAATCTATTTACTGGATACTTAGAAAAACAAAAATATAGAAGGTATTTATTAAAGAAATATTTCCAACTAAACGGTTTACCGGAATTTGTTGAAAATTCTGAAATTAAGTATGAACACAGATTTGGAAATTAACTCAAAAAAGAAAATGTATTACTGCAATGCTAACAACAATAACAGAAAAGTATATGTATTACTGCAATATATTTTACATGAAAACCCCTGAGAGCATTTAGGCAGTTTTACATATTCAAGAATTATACTCACTAATTTTTAAAAATATTTAATTATGTATATTTCAAATGTCTCAATGTGATATTTGAAAGTCTTATCTAGAAAAAACTAAAGCAAACACTTGTAGTGCTTTCATGAAAAACTTTATAGTATTTGTAAGGTTTGGGTAATAAAAGCTTTTACTTTTTATTTTCTTGTTTCTTGTGCTTTAATTGCTTCTAATAAAATTTGACATTAGGAGTCTGTATAACATAATTATATATAGTATGTATTGTACAAGTTTTTAAAATATTAATTGTGGAAATTTCTGATTATATTCCTCGTGCTACTAGTGTTTATTGACATTATTGATCAGATTTCTTCCATAGAATTCAATACAAACTCTTTGAAATCCCATCCTTTCTTGTGACGTCACGAAATGGCTTGAGATTACTATTTATGAATCTGGATATTTTTAACATCAATTCTTTCAAAAAGCTTATTAAAACGAAGCAAAACTAAATAATGTATTTCAGTTTTTAAGTAAAATTAATAAAAATTATTATTTTTATTTAAAAATATATTTACTTTTACTTACTTAAAAATATGACTTTACAATTATACAACGTATAAATTTAATCCATATACATATTATTTTAGATAAATGATAACATTGAGTAACCATTATATTATTTAGAATGTATTTGCTAGCCCGAAATGCAAAACATACTGCATACAATGCTGAAACTGCTTTAAATTCAGTACACATTTATTTCATTAATTTCTGACAAAAAATATTGTTGATTCACTATTATTTAAGAACAAAGTGTTGTAAAACGAAAATGCTATTTCAATGCGTCATAAAAAATTAAGCTACTCGTATTTATTGGCATTATTAATTCCATTTCTTCCATTGAACTCAATGCAAACTGTTCCAAATCCAATCCTTTCTTGTGACGTCACGAAAACCAGTACCCAGACCCCCTCTTGCTTTCTCCTCCCTTTTTCTTCAGTCGCGGCGACCCCGGCTAAATCCGGGTTCTCGTTAAATCAGGGCTCGTTATAATGAGTTCGACTGTAATAATATGAAATACAGTGGCTACCGCTTACTTGGATCACGTTCGTGCTACTGATTTTTTGATCCAATAAAGCGGCTTATTCGAAAAAGCGGCGGCTTTGAAGAGAATCATCCCATTTTCCGTGATTTGATTCGATAAAGCGGTTGATCCAATTAACCAGCGATCCAATTAAACGGCGGCCACTGTAAAATATGACTGTTTAGAGGAAATAATTTATTACTTTGCATGAATGAAAGCTAAGTACTAATCTGATAAAAAGTATTCTGAACAGCGGCATAAAGCATCAATTTACACTTCAAGGTGATTTCTTCCGTCTGTAATGCATTTGTGCCTTCTGTTCTTTTTTTCTTTCCCCCATATCTTAAGTATTAAAGACATTTTTGTGAAACCCCTTCATATTTCGTGTCTATTTTTATTTAAGTTACGCACTTAAGTATTGTACGTTGGAAATAAGAAAGTCAAAACGTTGGAAATAAGAAAGAGTCATACTGTGCTATATCAGGTGAATACGGAGTCGGTGGAGTCGTATTTGACAAATGTTTACTTAAAAACTCTCGAAAATCATAGCATTCGCCTTCCCGGAAGATCAAACGGAGTGAAAATCCTTTTTTCATTAATTTGTTTTAGATGACGAAACTAATAAATTTTTTTTACTGTTATCTTATGTTTATAGAAGTCGTAAAATGTTTGTCATGAATTTACAGACTGCATTTACTGCAGGTGCATCTCAGATGCAACATTGCGAATACTTTTCGATTGCATGTTTTTTCCTTATTTTTAGCGGACAATGCAAGGAGAAAATGTTTCTAATTACATTGTCGATGTTTCTAATACATTGAATACTGTTCTAGGAAATGTTCTAGTTTCTCTGTTCTGGAAATGAAATAGTCCAATACTCCACTGAGGTCCAGATATTGCGCAAGAACGACAGTGGACCACAGTAAGTTGTTCAAATATCATTGTCGGGAAGTAACGGTGAGAACAGAAAGGAAGTCCTTGATGTAGGATCTTTGTGACAAAAGTCGCTATTAGGTTAAATCAAAAAAGACACTTTCAGTTAAAAGAAAAAAGTTTGTTGTTTGTTTGGTATATAACTTGGAGAACCCCAACCCTTCTTGTATAAAATCCTGCACGAGCCTTGGTTCTAAAGCAAAATGGGAAAGATATTTTAATTTGTCAATTGTGAAAAACCACAATTTATAAATATATATCACTTAATTTTTAATAAATAATTTATGAACGTAGCTGTTGTGGTTAAAAACTGCTCAAGATGACGATGGGAAGCTAAGTGCAGGATAATTTAAAAGTATTTTCAGGACAATAAATAGAACATAAAGTTATTATCATGCTGCGTGATTTTTCTGTATTTTTAATTAGTGATGCAAAGGATATCAATTTGGTCGGATAACGAATATCCGATCCAACTTTCAACCGGATATCTGGCTACCCGGTAGCAGTATGTTTTCTTCTTTTCCTGTTTAACTTCACTATTTTTCTTAGATTATTCAGCTATGACTTTTTTTTAAATTTTCTCATTAGTTTCAAACAATTTAATTAAAAACTCATAAACTTTTTTTTTTGAGATTGTTTTCTTGAAATTAGTACCAGTCCTACAGCAATTAAAGTTGATGCAAATAACAATATCGTTGATGAATCAGCTCTCCTTCAAGAGTTAGATAAATATTTTACAAAATCGGTTATTGACAGAAAAACATCTCCATCCAACTGTTGGAAAACCAATGCAACAAATTTAGCTACTTTCACTAGCCAGCAGTATTTTAGAAAGTAGACTATTCTTATAAGCAGAGTCAAATTATGGAAGGTAAAAGAAAATGTAATTGAATTCTAACAAGTAATGCAAAAGTGTTAGTGTTTTGGCACCGTAATTTATGAATCTTTTTTTTTTATAAAAAGTGTTTTTTTCAGTTTTCTATAAATGATAAAAATACATTCTAAAAAATATTGAAAAGAAAATATTTTCATAAATTTTTATTTTTTCTAATTTTTTATTATTGCAGTTCTTAAAATTCGCTCATTTATTATGCTTATGTATGTTATATCTCAGTATATAATTTTAGGCCGGATGTACAGCCGAATGTAGAGCCGGATGTTTGTAATATCCAGCTGCTGCCAATTACCCGGTATATTGGCCAGATGCAGCATGTTTGCCAGATATTCAATGTATCTCTGTTTTTAATACCTCACAGTGATTAAAAATTTTGCTTAGTATTTAAATAATTATTGAAATTTTTATCCCAGAAGTTGACTTTTTTACATGTTTTTATATTTCCACCAATTAGGTGGCAACAATGTGCGCTAATAATTTTTATTCCTCTTTATTTATAACACAATCTTTACAAAGTTACTGAGCCAGAATTTAACTTTCAAGAACGATGTAAAACCATAAGCGTAAAGTTTTCAAAATTATTGGGGGGGCCGGGCCCCACAACCACATATATTCACATCAGTGGCGTAGCCAAGGGGGGGTTAGGGGGTAATACCCCCCATGAGGAATTTTTTGCCATACAAAATGTATATTCTTCACTCCCTTATCATACACCCGTATGCATATATGTGAGTTGCAGAAGTCGTAACGTCTCCCCCATGAAAAATTTCTGGCTACGCCACTGATTCACGTACATATAACTTACTCATAACTGCCAATTACTACGGAATATAATTAACCACTTTTTCTACATGATTTTTCGGCTTAAAATATAGCAAAATTTTTGTGCTGCGCGCGCGAGCTGGTTACTATTTTGAAAAAATAATTAAAAAATATACTGTTTACAAAAAGTGGTTAATTATATTCCGTAGTAGTTGGCAGCTATGACTTACTATATATAAGTGTAAATTATTGGAGGCGCTCGAGCTCTGTGGGTCCATAGAATTCTACACCTATGTAAGGTAAGTATCCATGTTAGTATCTTTCTACCATGTTATAAGTTAAAAATAGAAGCAAAGTAAAAAATCCGAAGGAGGAAAAAAAAAACATTTTCGATGAGATAGTGCATTTTAGACACATCTGAACTTTTCTTCATTTCATACTTTACATTGCATAATCTGATTTTAATGAACCAGAGCCTGGCGAGGGCAGCTTACAGTAACATTGTGTGTTACGTGGCGTCACAATGAATACTAAATCATGATTGAAATCAAAAGAAGAAAAATTTTTTAAGTAAAGGTTTTTTTAAACGTGTGTAAAATGGCGTGAAATACTTTTTTTTAAGTTAATATAAATTAGTTTTCTGCATTTAGTGGTAAATTATTGGGTGTGCTCAGCCCCTATTCACAATTTATTGGGGGGGCTTGAGTCCCACGGGCCCATATGACTCTACGCCTATGTGTAAAACGACTAGGGTTCGGATGGGGCCTCCGAAAAAGAAAAGAAAAAATCTTGTTCGAGAGGGGGGAGCGGGGGGGGGGCTCGTCCTAAATAATGCTGATGTAGAATATTCTTGTAATGCATCTGCAATGATCCAATTAAGTCATATGCAGCATTTTAATATATTCTATATCGATATCATTAATATATAAACAATATGTGCCAGGCGTACGCCGAACACGAGCGGCCGAAACAAGTGGGCGGCAAAAATCTGGTCACTGTGTTTATTCTATCTATCATGTAAGACTTTTGTGCTGTATGACTGGAAACTTAAAGTATATTACTGATTTTATCATGTTTATTTTAATTTCACCACATTATATCACAGTTACTTTGTTTTCTGAAGACCCCGATTATTGTCTGGAGTGGCGGCTCCTCCATTTGAGCACATCAGCACGTGAACCCTCAAAGGAAGAATTAAAGAATAAACACATTAAAAAATTAAATTAATAAAAAATAAATACACTTGTAGATTTTTGTGAATTTAAAACGTGTGTTTTACTCCCCCCCCCCTCTCCCCACTATTATTAAATACGCTTATTATAGCTAACGCACTGTAGTGCAGCTTACTACAGAACACTCTTAAATCGATCGCAAGTGCGAACGGAAAATTTCCCTTCTGAACCCTCTCTGAGAAGAGAAGCGGAGAGAGTTGAGAAGAAGTACGGCGCTGCTGATATCATTCCGTTGAAACATTTTGAGAGCGCGCGGGCACGATTTTTTTTTTTTTTCAGTTATCGATTCCGTATTTTCCCTTGGTTTGTAACGTTCGGTTAGTTAATCATTGTTTCTTTTTATTTTCTTATTGTTTTCTTTATTATCAATTTTCACTACAATATTTTTTACAAACTAGTGTAAATAATTCAGATGGGAGTAAAAGAAGTGTTTCGGAGGTAAAGCAATGAAATTTTTCAGTATTATCCTTTGAAAAAAAGAATTGAAATAAAATGAAGCAAGACAACACCTTTGCCAAAACTTATCTAGGTAACGAAATACAAGACAAAATATTGCTTGTTTTCTTTCAGTTGTGCGTGCACTCTTTTATTTTAATTTGCTAGAAACGAAAATATATTTTTATTTGTAACGTGCGACGTATCGGCATATTTAATTTTCGAAATTTGTTTTGTGAACCTCCTTTTAAATAACCCACGAGCCGCCATTTGGTTATTGTTATATTAGGTATAACTATATTTTCCTATCTATTGATATGTCATGATCTGAAGGTTGAATTGGTTGGTAGGATGAGGTGGGATAAAATGGGTATGGAAACAGGCACTTTTTTTAATTATTCATAGGCTGTGTCCTGGAACTAATAATGTTAAATGTGCATTTTTTTCTCATACTTTACGCGATGGGTACATCCCCTTCGGGCCTAAAAATATTTTATATAACTACATTTGCCTCAAATGAAAAAGTATTAAAAAATGATTAAGAGCTGTTTTTTCCCATAAAGGTGTGCTAAAATGGGAAAAAGATTCTAAAAAAGCTAAAAAAAAACATTAATCCACTTAATCAAATTTCATTTATTTCTTATCATTCAAATTTAAAAACGTTATAACCTTTGCTATAGGTTCTAGATGAATACTGTATTCCAACATCGCATTGCTGCAGAATAAGGTAGAATAAAATGAGCAGGTATTTCCTTTTGATCAAAAATATAAATAGCTTTTTTTTTTTTTTTTTTTTTTTTGCGTATATTTTGAGACATCAGTAGTCAACATCTATATTCTTTACAACTTTAATTAGGAGCGTTAGGAAACAATATTAACTAAGCCTAAAAGTTCACCCATTTTACCTCACCACACTAAAGCATAAATAGAATGAAAAATATTAAATTCTTACTTTTTTTCTGGTAAGGTGTTAAGACCTCTTTTTAAAATTGAAAATTATAACAGAACTTTCCAGAAATGCATTAATTTCTTGAAAGGTTTTTTTTTTTTTTTCTTTTTTTTTTTTTTTTTTGAAAGACAAGAAAAGAACTTGAATTCAATAAGCTGATACAAGCTAATATTATGTTTCCATATGCAATAAATAAACTCAGTTATTAATGCGAATATTGCCTACTAATGTCTAAAAACATAGACTAAAAATGAAATATCCCTTAAAAACAAACTATTTATATTTTTGGATCAAAAAGAAATACCTACCCATTTTATACCCTACACAATAAAGTTCGCCAAACTTACTTCCAGTAAAATGATAATGATTTTTTTTTTCTTTGTATATTGCTCTCTTTTTGTTAAACAATAAAATTTTTATTTTCGTACTATAGTTATTTCTTTTCTATTTACTAGATAAAGGCGCCCCCATAATATCTGCACAAGTCCCGGCGAAATATCTAGAATGCGTCCTAGTTCAAGTACAACGAAGGAGAACTCAGATTTGCCGGAAAGCCGATGAATGCTTGGTCAGCATATTTTTATACTCTCATTCTCTGGTTTTTGAGATTTTTTTACCCTTCTTTTGTTCTGTTTGCAGTGCTTTAATATATTCGCTTCTCTTAAACCCATTTCTGTAATGTGCTGTTCTCAGTTCAGACAGTTGTTCGGAAAGAAAATACAACTTTTTTAAGTTAAAAAAACCATTTATTTCGTGGTTGTTGTCATTAAAAACTAGCATAAATTAACAAATTCAATTCTTGAAACAGATTTGATGACGAAAATGGCTAAAAGTGTTAACGAGAAATACAGGATGACCGAGAATTGTTGGAACGTTATAAAATCAAATAGAAAGAATCTAAACACAGCAGCATTAAAATGTAATTGCTAACTAATTGGACAACAGCAAAATTCGTAGCTTTCAATATGAGAACCTTTCGTGGTTCGTATAACATCTAATGAATATTAAATTTCTATCCGAGTATTTGAAATCATCTGAGGAGTTATAGAATGAATAGCAATGAATTCCTGTACATTAAGACACGCAGTTCTGTAAACAATATACGTAGTTGACGTAACACTACATGAAAATGCCACAAGGTTTAAATATGCCGATCAAGAAGGCCACTGAATTGGACCACACGATCTGTCCATGATCTGTACACGATCTGTTTTCGAAATGTTGATTGAGGCAACAGCGCATAGCCGTTGAACATTGTGGAGATGAGCCGTCCTGATGAAAAAACCCATTGCCAAATCTTCGCCACAGTCGCTATTATGCCCACTACAGTCGCTATGAATGATGAGAATGCTCTCAACCTTTCCTTTTATACTCATAATAGCAACAAAAAGCGCGATTATGAAAATTGATGCATGTTATTCTGTAAACAGGAACAGTATTTCGCCTAGTGGCAACTTCTGGTACTAATTTTTTTTTACTTACAAATCGAAATTTTATGGTCCACCATGTACGCCCATCAAATTTGTTGATGTCTCCTCCAATACTTTACTTGCTAGAGGATTCTGGATACCTCACTGTAGGGAACCCACTGAGTTTTCACCCCCTCTTTTTGGATGACCCAAAGATATGATGCCCCACGGTGATGCTCTCCGAACGGAGAGGAGAGAGAACGCGGGGGGGACGAAGCAAGGGGCTTGTGTCCTGGGGGTCATCTAAGGAGGCGAGGGAAAGAGAAAAACAGATCACTTGACTTGCAGCGGAGAGATGCACTGATGCGGACGCCAGTTAGGAGATTTCCCGAGACTCTCCGATGTAATAGCATCAGTAGGATGTTGTATGTTAAATATATATATTCAAAGTCCAATCTGTAAATATGATTATATCTGTATATATAATAAATGATTAGTCTCGACATCAGGCTCGATTAATTGCATCCACAACATGTATTCAAACCGTGGAATTGGTCAGCAGTTCCCGCTACCAAACTGCAGCTGAACGACATTTCGACGGGCGGACCCTACACTGGAGGCAGCGGCGGTATGAGATGCAGAGCCGGATCTACGGTGTCGAGTTGGCTGGATGTTTCCAGAAGAAAAGCATCGGCATCTACGTTGAGAAAACACGGCGGGATCACCGGACGTTTTACAGATGAGATGCATAGAAGCCGGATCAGCAGTTCCGAATGGTCGATTTGATCCAGGAGAAACTCATCGGCATCTACGTTGAGGAGACACTGGGGGATCACCGGATGTGTTACGCAGGTGTGAGGAAGTTACGACGTAGAGATTACCGGAGGGGTTACACAGGAGCGAGGAAGCTACGACGTCGAACCATACAGTGCTGTGAACTGGTCAACCTGTGCTGTGAGCTTGTAAAGCTGTGAACTGGTCAACCTGTGAACTTGTTAACCTGTGAGCTTGTAAAGCTGTGAACTGGTGAAGCTGTGAAATTATAAACCTCGTCCGAACTTAGGGACAGATTAGTGGTTATCAGGAATCAATATTGGATATATACTAATGAAAGAAGACGGCAAAAGTTTGAGTGGCTGTTTCCTTGTTGTATTGATTAGATCCAGGGATGGTAAATTTGATTCTTGTTAAACGTAAAAAGTAAAGGTTTGAAAAAAAAAAAAAAATAAATAAGGAAAGATGTTTTGCTTTAGGTTTTAAAATGATTAGGGATTATCATTATCTTGTTTTCCTTATGTACTATGGTTATGTATTTTTCCAATGAAATCTAATTATTTTTGATAAAATGATCAGTATGACTCTAGGCTCTTAGGTAAAGCTTTCATATTTGGCTAACTCTTTTCGGAAAATATAAACTAAGGCTAAGGTTCTAGGAAGTTGTGCAAGGGTACTGACCTATAGTTGATGCTGGGAAATATTCTTAAGGTTAAATAGAATAGTAGTATCAAGGATGGCGTTTCTAGTGAAAGCCAGGAAGGCAGACTTGCAGGAATTAGCCGAGGAAATGGGGGAGCAGATCACTCCGGGAATGAAAGTCTTGGACTTAAAAAACCTCATCACAAACAGTGCGAGGTATGAGGAGGAGATAATTAAGGATCTGCTGGAAGCCATAGTTGAGCAGAGAAAAGAAAGGGAAGCTAAGGAGCTGGAAAGGGAAGCTAAGGAGCGAGAAAGGGAAGCTAAGGAGCTGGAAAGGGAGGCTAAGGAGTTAGAATCCAGGAGGAATCTAGAATTAGCTAAACTGAAATTGGAGTCTGACGAACGGATGGCGATTGAAAAATTAAGATTGGAACGGGAGATGAGGAGTTCTACTCATGTTTCCATAAATTCAGAATCGCAAAGAAAGAGCTTGGACGAAATAATTAGAACTATTGGATTGTTGACCGTGAAACCACCCAGCAAACCGGAGGGATGGGATTTCTTTTTTACAAGTTTAGAAAAGGCTTTCGCAAGTGAGGCGGTAGACGAGACGCAAAAGGCTAAAATTTTGCTATGCCTCCTTGGGGAGAGAGCGGATAACATCCTGTCTGGGCTTGAAGAGGTGAGATATGATGATTATGTCGCGGTCAAGGAAGCGGTGTTGCGTGAATTCCAACCCTCACCGCAAATTTGTCTTGAAAATTTCAGGAGGGCAAAGCGCAATCCTGGGGAAAATTTTGTCCAGTTCGCATCAAGGTTGAGATCAATTTGGGACTATTACTGCAAACTGAGAAAAGCATCTGACATGGAAAGTGTGATGCAGTTAATAGTTGCGGACAGGTTGATCTCCACCTTGGATACGGAAACTGCGGCCCACATTAGCATAAAACAAGGGGAAGGTTGTCTGAAACCCCTAGATTTAGCTGGAGAATGTGATGTTTTTGAGGAAGCACTAGTGCCTCCCGACGCTTTAAAATTATTGCGGGGGACATTTGGTAGCTCAGAAGGCGAAAAGTCGGTTGAGGATGCAAGGGGGGAGCAGAAAGAAGCAAGGGAGGGGACGAACCTCTGGTCTCTGCAAGTTCAAATAGAGGAAAGTGACTCGAAAGGAGAAGGCTATCTTGAGGACCCCCCGGGGCGTGAAGGAACCGATTTTCGTAGAGAGCAGCAGGACTGTTCTGATTTATCGCAGGGAAAAGGCAATTGTCATTTGGAGGAAGAATTTTTATTCCAACGAGAGAAGGTACTGGGGGAACCCATTAAGCAGTTGGTAGTTCCTGTAGGCAGAGGGGCAAAAGTTGTGCAGCTGGCCCGCGATTCGAATGGTCAGCTGAATAAGCCGATAAGGGATAGAGCTCCAATTACTCCAGTAGCGAGACCAGGACTACGATTTCGAGTGGGGAATGTAGATCGTATCGGTCCAATTGACCCTCCAAGCTCTGAGGGTCATAAATATATTTTATGTTTGATCGACCTTCATGGTAGGTGGGCGGAGGAGGTACCGTTGACAAATTTGTCAGCGAAGACAACTTGTGAGGCCCTCTTCGAATTTTTCACGCGGACGGGGGTACCGAACGTAATAGCATCAAACAATGGGACAAACTTTGAGGAAAATTTGACTCGGGGATTTGTGAAAAGAATACGACCCTACAACTTCAAAGGTGGAGGAATACCATTACCCTTTGACCGGGGTAAGATCATAAAGCTACTGATGCTCTTTCAGGATTGAGGTGTAAAATGAAAGTTTCGATTTTTTTTAAATCAGAAAATTATTCTTTTTTTTTTGTTATTTTAATTGTGTTAATTAATTAGTATAATATGTGTCTTTTAGTGTATTATTTACTCTTGGAATATTTTGTTTTGAATCAGAACCCCTGGATCTGATTAGTATTGTAAGGGCAGTCATTCTACCCTTCTTTGTTATGTATCATTTTCTAATGTACATCATCATTATGTATGGTGGGACAAATTTAGGCAATTAAGAAGCCTAATTTTGGTCTTGGGTGGGGGTTGTAGGGAACCCACTGAGTTTTCACCCCCTCTTTTTGGATGACCCAAAGATATGATGCCCCACGGTGATGCTCTCCGAACGGAGAGGAGAGAGAACGCGGGGGGGACGAAGCAAGGGGCTTGTGTCCTGGGGGTCATCTAAGGAGGCGAGGGAAAGAGAAAAACAGATCACTTGACTTGCAGCGGAGAGATGCACTGATGCGGACGCCAGTTAGGAGATTTCCCGAGACTCTCCGATGTAATAGCATCAGTAGGATGTTGTATGTTAAATATATATATTCAAAGTCCAATCTGTAAATATGATTATATCTGTATATATAATAAATGATTAGTCTCGACATCAGGCTCGATTAATTGCATCCACAACATGTATTCAAACCGTGGAATTGGTCAGCAGTTCCCGCTACCAAACTGCACCTTAACGACATTCGACGGGGCGGACCCTACACTCACATTATTTTATAACCACCCTGTATATACGAGTTGACGCATCTACTATTCTTGAGTAAGGATTGCCGTAATAATATAAGTGGATCGGCCATTGCTTTAATGTATGAGACTGTTACAATTTTAAATTGCTTTAGTTCTTGAATTACAAAATAACAAGAGATACGGGTAGTTATTTGGCCTTCAATTGTTCGAATCGTACCAGTAAAAGACATGGGATGTTCAGTTTTACTACTGGAATCAGGCCCGGATTGGCTCTTTTGAGTGCCCTTGGTAGAGTTTGAAAAGGGGTACTGAGGAATTTAGAGGGAATAGAATATGTAATATTTGATAATTAGGCTTGCGTGCCTAAAAATTATATTTAACTATTTTAGAGCTTCTGGGGCCCTTTACTCTTCGGTGGCTCCCCGAACCGCGGGGGTTTCTTGAGTCCTCCGCTGCGACACTGCGACACTGCGTAAAGATGTAAGATTACTGGGAAATGAATTATCAAATTACTCTGATATATATAAATCAAATTACTTTAATCATAAAGTGTAGGTATATCCATTATTGTGGGCCTCTCCCTGAACCCTCGGCAATCGCCGATCATCCGACCTGGCCAGTTCCGATCCTAACTGGAATCAACAGAAATGCGATCGTTACTAAAATGCCTTAGAGATGCTTGGTAATCTGGACTGCGTTTCCAGCTTTGCAGCTTCGCTTCAAAGAGGTGATGAACGGGCTATATCTAGCAAACGGCGATCTTGCATCGGCCTGTTTGTTGTAGGGGCTCTAGTTTTGACTAAAAAAACGTGTTGTTTCTGTGATTTTCCGCGAATTGTTTCGTGGTTTTCGTCATTTGATTTATAAGCACACCGTAGGTGACTAGCGCTCCCGCCACTGTAAGAATCAGGTTTTTGTTGATGTTAAACATGTGCCAGCCCGTCATGTTCACTTCAGTCGTGTTGCAGTTGCTGGCGAGCATCAGCATTTGCGCCAAACTTTCGACATCTAAGCAGTCCGTTTCGCCCAACATTCTGGCTGCGCTTCGCCTGACGGTTTCGCTCAGTTCCGTCATAGCGTTAGAGACTTTGGACGCGGTCACGGATAAGCTGCACACCACGGAAACTGCAACGAATGTCAGGAAGAATCTGAAAGCGGTGTACTTCTTCTCGTTTGCAAACGAATCCGTTGCCATGATGGACATGCTCTGAAATTCGAATATGGCACTCAATGACAACCCTATCAGACTGAACGAGCACACAGATATGGTATCGTCAACTTCAACCGCGAGCCACTTCAGTCTGTTGAAGTGATCGTTCTTTTCGTGCAGCAGTGCACGGAAATCTGTTTGTGCCATTTTCACATCGCTGCGGTGGTGGATTCTTTTTATTTGTTTCGTGGTGTATAAAGGAAACTTTTTGGAGCTTTGATGCTGATCCAAGTTAGGCTTAGTTGATAACAAAGTGGCTTCAGATATTTGAGAGTTCAGTGCTCTAAATAAATTTTTTAGGAATGTGTAGAAGAAACAACACATCAATACTGCTAGTAGATAGGTTATATATGCAATGGCTTCATTAATCATCACACATTTTGTAATTACGTACAAAACCATTTCATTGCTCAAGGAAACTGTATTAAAATCATTCGTTATAACAGCCAGACAGCCGCTCCCATGGTTCGATGCAATAAGTGTCTTAGACATCAGTATTGTTGTTAAAGTAGTAAATAATACACATGCAACGCAGTATGATATAAATATTTTTTTATAACCAGTTGAAAACTTAGTTCTAGAATAAACACTTTTGTAACATTTCGTAAGTTTTCCTGACAGAGACAGGATTTTAGGACCTCTGAAAAAAAACCACAATCTTAAGAAAATAACAAAAGTATTGGTTATCACCGCACAATATGTGTATACTGTTAACGATATTTTAGAGACATTTGCACGGAAATCAACGGATATGATGTAAACAATAAGTATGTCAATAATTACTTCAAAAGATTTGACGAACTTTCTCGCAAAAGGTCTGTTCTGAAATATTCCAAAATATATGCCACATATGGATAACAGTTTAAAAGACAAATCAAAATCTGCTTTTGGATCCCACTTTCCTCTCCCTTTCTTTCTGCATCGCTTTGGTTTATTCCTAAAAAATACTTTTATGATGTCGCATACCATTTTTTTTTCTAATTTTCAGTAAGTTTTTATTTGTTCTTGCAAAATTATTTTATTTTTTAATTTCATCAAGTGAAATTTATCAGATTTTTTGCTATTCAGTGCTGTTCAAACACAGTGTATTAACAAACACGCAGTTCAAGCATATTGATAGACTCAAAGTTAACATACGCAATTTCTAAAAGGTCTTTTTTCAAAAAAGAGACTTTATTGAGAATCTTTTAATTGCATTTCTTAAAACTAGATCATTTTTCTTTTAAAATACAATATTATTTCAGGTCAAACAGTTTCTAATAAGCATGACTTTTTTATATTCTTTTTTATAGATAAAATAATTAGACATCGATATCTTGTATTACAGTCATATTAAAATACAATAGTTTCGTTGCAGGCTAAGACTGTGGAGCTAATTTTTAATAAATTCATTAAATCCTTATTTTGTGTGTGTGTGGTTTAAATTGCAACGTCGTCGTAAGTCAAAAACAGTACTGATAGCTAATCGTAACTATATTTATCTGTAAAATAATGATAAATTAGACTATAGCCAATATCTTCAAACATTACTACATTAATATCTTATTCTGTAGTACACCAAGAAAATACCTTAATAAGATAATGATTTAAATTACTCAAAGCCATAGCTTTCTTGCAGAAATAGTGAATTTTTCAAGTAGGAGAAATCAGTAACAATTCAGTCTTCACACAAAATATAACGAAATGCATAGTTAATTACTTGTACTGATAACAACAGTCTGTATTTGTAGAATCACATCGGGGAAATGTATATCAGGCTAATAGTAGTTTTAAACGCGTTTTTCCTCAACTGTAACATTCCGTCTTCCTAAGCCTAAAATATACAGCAACTTATGGAAAAGAAAAATGGCAACCGCTTTTCAATTTTTTTTTTTTTTTTTTTCGTCCTTTAAATCATTGTTGAAGTGAACGCACGTGATTGATGACAGAGGAACTATGGGAGGAATACGGCACAACCATTAACAGCATATTTCAGGAACGTTAAACATTTGGTGCGCATTAACAAAAATCGTTTTAATGACTTACATGTAGGTTGTCAGAGCTGTCTCATAAATTTTTACTTCCGATCAATTAATAAAATCTACACACGCAGCAGATTGAGTGGTATAACAAAAAAGAATTTTGAGTGTGCACTTTGAGTCTGAAATTTCATAAATGTTCTGCAGACAGCATTCACTTGTCAAACACAATCCTTTCAAAAGGTGTCCAAAATATTTGATCCCCTGAAATATAAGAAATTTTGCGTCAGAAATCAAATTGCTTGACGTCGATTCAGGGGAAATTTGTATTGTATGTTTTATCGATGCATTTTAAGTAACATCTATGTTCGTAGATTAAAAAACTTTCAATCTATCACCAAAAGAAGTATAATCCACTGAACTTAAAAACATTTCCGTAATCGAGAGTGCAACTTTATCGAGTTGGATATCTTAAATTACGATTATGCCTGCATTCAAACAGTTTATGAAAATTGATCTGACATTTAGTCTTCAATCAAGTCTTATTTTTACATCGAAATAAATATCCTATCAATCTTTATTTTCTTTCTATTCATATCAGCGTAGAGCAGAGTACATTACTGCAAATCAGTGGCGGATCCAGGGGAGGAGCTAGGGGACTTCAGTGGACCCACTCACCCACCCTAAAAAAAGTCTTATTGGTGACATTTTGGTTTATTGTACACCTTAAGTCAAATACGCTTTTTATATAAATATAAAAAAAAAATTTATAGAAAAAACTAATTTATAACTTATTTTTTAATAATCTAACCCCCTTCCCCCTCAAAAAAAATTAATAAATAAATAAACATTGCTTTAGCGTAACGTTTTGCTTTCATTTACATATTGTTTCGATCAAAAAAGTTTTTTTTTTTTTTTTTAAGATTAGTCTCTTCAGAAAAAAATATGTACTCGCCATTTCTCTGAATAGCATGACAGTATATATTGTTAGTTTCGTAATAATGCATACTGCCATAGTTCGAAAACATAATTGTAAAAATCCATCGACTTTTTAAAAGTTTTACTAATGAATCACTCCGGAATCAAGAAATATTATGATACAACTTAATTACTAGGTCCTTGTTTTTCCATTTAAATACAGACTGCTATTAAGTCATGTTTGATAACTTAAAATAGCAGCATTTTAATTAGTGTCTGAAATTTCAAGTTCAAATTGAGGCGATGGATTCATTTGTCATGGTAGCAAATAAATAGTATAAAACATTTCAACCGTATATTCAAGCAAAGAGGTAGTTTATTTTTATTATCCTCAGGCAGATTTATCAGATTTGTGTGCTTGACATAAAGATGATCTCTTTTCATAAACCCCCATGCCAAAATCCCTTCACAGTTTCAGCCCTTATTTCAGTTTAGTTTGATTTGGTTTGGCTTAAATCAGGTATGGACAACCTTTTAAAAGTTGCGGGCCAAACTTTATGATATTAGCGGAGTCGCGGGCTAAACATCAAGATCTTAGAAGTCGCGGGTCGTGTAATAGGGTTATCACACTGAGAAAAATCCTACCAACTTTCCTTGCAAATCAAGTTTCCGGCCAATTTCCTCCGCCGTTTCACAGTAAAAAAATTCGGAAACGTTACATACTTATAGCGGAAAGGTTTCCGAAAGTATAGCGTAACCTACCGATGCTCTACTCGAACTCACGATTTCGGAAACATAACCCATATTTCGGGGTAAAGTATTTACGGGAGAGAGGAAATCTTTATTTGGGACTTCGCGCGCATGCGCCAAGTGCCAAGAGACGGATAAGAGTGAACGCGTTTTCCCTAATAGCATACAAAAGAGTTGCTGTGACGTCACAATTGTCACAGGACTGTCACATTGTAACTTCTTGCACAGCCCGATTATGACCAACAGGTGCCCCGGGCATTGATGAATTTGGGGGTCCCCATCTATAAAATTTGTTTTCTTTTTCATAATATTTTGACATATAAAAGAATATTTCAGAACAACATTTGAAACTGGGGGACCTGGGCAAAGTCCCGATTTGCCCATGCGATAATAAGGGTCTGGTAACTTGTGAGTGATGTAACTTCACTGTGTGGTCACTGTGAAGTTTATTTGTGACCAGTCACCAGGTGACGTCGCCGGATAAATACTTAAATAAAACGGGTGAATACTTTAACAGCACATTATCAAACAGCACATGTAACAGCATAAACAGCAGCATAACAGCACATTATCTCCCGACAGCACATTATCTCCTGAAAATAATTTATGTGGAAGAAAAAAGATTTAAGATTTTTAATTTATATTTATTAATTATGGTATTTTCTCTCCATTTACAAAATACTTCAAAAAAATTTTAAGTTTCCAAAACAAGCCGTACCACAAATACCTTTTGCAGCAGTCAGTTTACTTTTAAAGCAAAATTCGGCAAGAAAACCGCAGCGTCGTGGTACCGTGCTTTCTTCCGATTGAGTAGGTCCAGCGTTCGATTCTGGCTCTGGTCGCTAGTCCTCACCGCTCCTTCCGACAGAGTTTGGTGCTGCCATCTAGATTAAGATACTCGAAACACTTCATCTAGTGCATGTTACTTTTTTCTGAAAAACTCGGAAAGGTTACTCGTTTATTCGGAAACCTTTCCGAAATACACGGAGAGGTTACTCAATATTTAACCAAAATATACAGAAACGTTACCCATCTTTTCCAGAAACCTTACCTAAAATGCAGGAAAATAGGTAAATATGTTTCCGACATATGCGGAAACGTTTCTAAATACTTTACCCGCATGGTTCGGAAACGTTTCCGCAATTTTGAACTACAAGAGCTGCCCCATTTTTTGGGGTAACGTTTCCGAATTTTTTTTTTACCGTGTTCCTTAACGACCGCGAACTCCAACTTTTTCCTTTCCGAAGGAAAAAATACGAGTCGGACCAAATTTCGGCCAATCAGAGTTCTTCTTCCTGCTACGTCATAAGCAATTTCGAGCAATGGCGACTATGTTCGAAGCTTGGCAGCTTGGCTCGATGTCAGAATCACGTGTAAATAAAATTATGGCCACGTTCAAGTGAACTTTGGAATTAGAGATTGCTGCCCATCCGATGCTGCCGAAATTGCTGCCGATCCGATCAGTGGCGGATCAAGAAATTCTCTTTTGGGAGAGGCTAAATTTTGAAAAAAAACTTATTTTTACCCAAACGAAATATACAGTAATGAAGCAAAATTTTAGTCTAAACCAATGTAAAAACTTTTGGGAGGGGCTAAGTGATTAAAAAAGATCACTTTACATATACAAAGTGCATAATGAAGCAGAATGTTACCCTTTAGTAAACTCTTTGGGGGGGCTGAAGCCCCTTAGCCCCTCCCCTGAATCCGCTACTGGATCCGATGTAAATATACCAACGCACGATAAGTAAAATAAGAACTTGCACGCCAAATCAGCGATGCGATGACTATTTGGCGTCGGAGAGAGTTTGTTTACTTTTGCAACCCTTAAAGATAACCACGCCTTCAAGTCCGTCAGAAAAGTTGGTCCAGCGCGGAGTTGCTCGGATTTTCCCATTAGTGTGATAAGGCCATAAATGAGACTTTTATGGGATTTTGAATGGTTTATATAAGTTGGGTTTTGACATGTTCCGCGGACCGGATCAAAAGCCATGGCGGCCTACATCCGACCCGCGGGCAGGAAGTTGCCCATATGTGGATGTTCTTGAGGTTTTCGCTTGGCAAACTTGGCCTGCATATTCCTCTAATGATCCTTTATTGGACAAACACTATACACGAATATCGAGACTTTTACCACAAGTGGCTGTCTCAGTTGTTCCAGTACCCTAATAGTACAAAATAATAAGACGGAAAAAATAATGACTAAAGAAGAGATAGATAGAGAAAGAAAAGAAAGACTAAAGAAGAGAATGAGGAAGGAAACTTAATAAAATAATATAGTACAACTAAAATGAAAAGGAAGAGGGAGAGAGAAAGGAAAGCCGCGTGCGGACATGGCCGTCCCGAAAAGCCAGCTCCCTTATTTCAGTGTGGAGTGTTGACAAGAAGGTCAGAAGAGGAATCACTGCCAGCACGCCCATATAATCAACGTGGTTGGCACTGTTTATCTTTATCGTTATTTCAGAAATTGCTGCAGGAATGAAGATATATCTTGAAATATTAAGATAGATTCGAAGCTACAACATCGAAACACGTTCTCGAAATTTATCTCCAATTCCAAAAGTACCGCTTTCGAGAGCTGTGGCCAGATTATTTCGATTTTTTGTTCGCAAGTATGGTAGGCAAATAAAGACGTCTGTTACTGTGAATCAGGACATCAGCTATCTCCAAAAATAAAAACGGAAGAAAAAAAGATTTTAAAAAGGCATCACTCGAAAATCCCCGTAATCTTTCCCGCACTTTATTTAATCTTTCTTTCCTTATCGAATTAAGGCTTGAAAGAAACCAAAATCACATCAGGTACTCCAAACGGAAGAAACAGGTGAAAGCCCGAGTGTTCCATACATCCATATCATACATGGCTTGTGACGTAGTAGATGTACACAACTGCTGATAAGCGAAGCGACAGAAGCTGCCGGGTGTATATTTGAGAAGAGAGGACATTTATATGATGTTGAATATGCGCATAACGGCCCACCAAGTTTGGACGAGTAGACGCGGAAAGCCGAAAGCTTAATTGTCCTAAAGTGACGTTTATTGCATAAAGTACTTTATGCTGCTACGGCTTATCGCGGACGTCTTTTATTTATGTTAGCTCGGTATCAAGAAATTACGATAGAGCTTAATTCCCGTCGTTGGTTCATTTGAATGCAGGCTGATCTTAAGCCGTGTTTGATAACGCACATGCTCCTGGCTATCCAATTAGTACTGTTTGTACATTTTATTTAAAAGTGACACGATTCACTCCAGACACTTGGAAGCATCAAGCGTTATTGCTTATTGTCAACAGAAGAAAAATTTTCTGGTGTTTACTATATTAAGCTTGAGTAAGCATGAGCACAGGATGATTCTAATGAATACGTATCGTGTCTTTGTAACACGACGATATAAAAATTAAATAAAGGAATAAAATGAAAAGAGAAAGAAAAAGGAATACAAAATTTATAGTTTAGAAATTCTATTTCATTTCATTGATGAAATTTTCGGGCATAAGACCGTTGTTTAATAAAGTAGACAAACACCTCAATGCTTCTTACGTTAGTGTTTATTAGCGGGTACTTGACCGCAGGCCCGAACTATCCAGGTCGGATGGTCGGTGATCGCCGAGAGCCCCTGGCCCAAGGACGGCCCTATCGGCTCCCCCAAAGTGGATATACTACTTTATAATTAGAGTAATTTGATATACTTATCAGAGTAATTTGATTATTTATTTCAAAGTAATATAACGCCTTTACACAGCGGCATAGGGCACGACCCACATGCAGGGGGCCCCGGAAGATTCAGGGACCCCAACAGCTTTAAAATACTTTTTTTTTGGCACGTAAGTCTATAATTTTCAGGTATTATATACTATAATATTCTATTCCCAAGGACCTATTTAAGGGTGTGTCCAGAGGGTCCAGATCCTCCCGAAATTTTGATTTTTGTTACTAAAATGAAAATGATATGAACTTTTTGTGTAAAATTTTGCGCTTGGACCCCTCCGAAATATTTTTCTGGATACATCTCTGTCCCTCAAAATTCTTCAGTTAGGAGCCCCTTTCCAATCAGCCGAACCCCCCCACCCAAAAGGAACTAGCTCGGGCCTGAGACGACGTTCCCGACCTCATATTTGCTATAGTACACTGGCTACCAATTAGTATTTGGACACCTGTGATAGAAAGAAAAACTAACTTTATTCAAAATCAATAGTTGGTAAAGCCTCCACGAGAGGCAATTACAGCATGAACCCTCCGGGGCATACTTTCCACAAGTCTTTGTATTACAGCTAGTGGTATTTTCTTCCACTCGGCTTGGAGTAGACATAGAAGCTCCTTCACCGATTTTGGACGGGTAGTACACCCCTTCATTCGGCGATCCAACTCGTCCCAGAGGTTCTCGATAGGGTTCAGGTCTGGGCTCCGGGCAGGCCAGTCCATTCGATGAACTCCATTGGCACCCTACCAAGCCTTGGTTAACCTCGAAACATGACAACTGGCATTGTCCTGAAAGTAACAGGGGTCCAACCCGTAAAACTGCCACAACGTAAGAAGCACATTGTCATCCAAAATAGTGCAATAGGCATCGGCGTTGAGCTTACTATGAATGGGGACCAAGGGTCCCAGTCCATACCAGGAGAAACACCCCCAGACCATAATTCCACCGCCGCCGAACTTGACTGTTGGCACAATGCATTCTGGCAGGAGACGTTCTCGAGGCAGACGCCAGACACAGACCCTGCCATCCGAACGGTAAAGGGTGAACCTTGACTCGTCGCTCCAAAGAACCCGTTTCCACTGATCTACGGTCCAATTTCGATGTGCTTTGCACCACATTAACCGAGCAGCGCGGTTGGACTTTGTGATCAAAGGCTTGTGGGCAGCAGCACGACCATGAAAACCAAGCAGATGTGCTTCCTTACGGATGGTATTCATTGAAACAATACTCTCGGATGCCTGTTGAAACCCTTCGCGGATGAGGGCCATCGGTTGGGTGCGGTTCTTCCGAATTTCTCTGGACAGCACTCGTCGGTCTCTATCTCCCAGTTAAGTTGGTGTGCCGACTCGGGGACCTCTGACAATCACCGCTCACCTTCTACTTCTAAATCGCATAGGCCACTGTCAATTTTGGGTACTTCAGATCGCTAGATATGTCCCTTAAGGATCGGCCACATTCGTGATACCCGATAATTATACCTTTCTCGAAATCAGAGAACTCCGAACTGCGCGGCATCTTGCATGCGTCTAATGCCGATGCTGTTTCCTACACGATATATACCGGCGGAGGCCGTGGCGTAACTCAGGACCACAGATATCGTCATTTGCACAGGTGTCCAAATACTTATTGGTAGACAGTGTACTCCGAACTTTCTTGATGCATCCTAGCTTTCCTAGAAATCTTGCCCTCTAATTTTGAATCACCCCGTATATAAATATCCATCTTCAAGATGGGATAGCCATAATAGCCTTGACCTTGGTGCTAAAGAACTCGCTCACAGCGGAATCCCCAGACGGCACGAGACTTGGCCGTCGACTTGGCATTATGTATGACGTGGCATGATGAATGCAGTCCGCAAAACAGGCACGTAACCGAAAGGCGTTTCTTTATAAAGAAACGCGCTCTCTCCCCTTCCTATTGTTATTCCCAATCCGTTTTCCCCCCCCCTCAGCTTCTGCGAGAGACAATGCATAAATCATTGAGATTCATATTAGAGAGGAGGAAGAGCTGACTTCGAAATGGCCGCCCGCCTATTTATATAGAATAAAGTGAGGGGGGGGGGGGGAATCATAATTCGTTTTCGCTCCTTGACGCGCCGGAATTGAGTTAACGCAGCTTTCCCAAATCTCATTAAGTTAACGCTGAACGAAATTGCGGCAGTGCCAGGCAAGGACGTGCATACAAATCTATGGGCAAGGAGGGGCCATGGCACCCATAGCTCCCATATTATCGTTATGATTTAAGTACTGGTATAACGTAGAAGAGGTTCAACTCTAAAATG
Source organism: Cheiracanthium punctorium (assembly GCA_038373885.1). Lineage (NCBI taxonomy): Eukaryota > Metazoa > Arthropoda > Arachnida > Araneae > Cheiracanthiidae > Cheiracanthium > Cheiracanthium punctorium. Next base: position 345,983 of record JAWZYV010010236.1, read on the forward strand.
TAGAATCTTTCTGGGGCAGGACCCTTGACTTGCCCTCCCCCCCTACCAAGGACGGATTAAGGGAAGCGGAGGAGGAGAACCGCCCCTCCCGAGGAAAAGAAATTAATGTAAAAGATCCTATTTTACTACCATAAAATAGATGTACATGTGAATCTTCCATTTAATACTCCCCACCCCCACCCACAAAATTGCATTAATCCGTCAGTGTCCCCTACAAACAATCATGTAGGAGTCCATGGTGTCAGCGCCAGGGCCAGATTCAGGAGAGGACAACTGGGTCTGTCGCCCAGAACCGTCGCAATGGACATTTATACATAACTTCCCACAGAATACCGAATAATTAAAAAAATAATGTCACGACCTTTATCCCGAAATCCTTGTAGCACGTTCAAAAGAGTAAGTAGGTTGAACGTCTTTTGAACTAGTACGTGCTACTGCCCGAGCAGTACGCACAGATTCTCTGAACATCCATTAACGTTCAGAGAACGTTTTATGAACGTTTAAAGACGTTCAGAGAACCTGTGTGCGCTGTATGGGTGGGGAAAAGAGGTCAGTGAAACGCAACTACTTTTTTGCACAACACTTCACATACTACTGGCGCTCAACGTGATAAGTTGCGAAGCATATTAACCCTTTGAGGCGCGACCCTTTTCCAATGCTGAAAAAAGGGCATCGCTCGACTTAACTACCAGCAAAATGGCACGCGATGAACGTTTCGATCGTCCGCCATCTTGCTGGTAGTTAAGTCGAGCGATGGCAACAGCTGCCCTTTTTTCAGCATGGGGAAATCTATCCAGTGTTTTCGCATTCTGCCATTTTTCAGCAGATGTCAGTGCTGTTTAAAAGAATCGCGACCATTTTTTTACGGGAAATGACGTGCTAAAATGTAAAGGATTCTCGTGGAGCTATGTCACCCGCAACTATTTTTATAGAAATCCAATCTATTCTTCGTGACTGGCAACAGTCAAAACGTCAGAGTTGGACACCTGCTGCAATGACATCTGCTTGAGCGCTAACATTGCGCGTAAAAGGGTTAAGAATGCAACACCAGACAAGAAGCAGACATTATTTTTTGTGTAAATAAAAATCTACCTGTGATCGCTAGGTCGTAAGTTAACGCTGAACCTACTTCGGCATATAGATCTTCTAACAAATTGATTAATTTGTTTGAAAAATAATTAGAGGTCTTCACGCCTTTGTTGTCCTAGGGCCACCACACCTCTAAATCTGGCAGTGGTCAGTGAGTACGCGATTTAAAAATATCGTATTAATTAAATTGAAGCAAGGAAGATAAGTCATGCCGAATATTTTAAACACTTAGGAAGACATTCGTATATTCGAGAGTATACGTAACATAATAGTTTAATCAGAGCTGTATTTAAGCCATACAGTGGCCCCTGGGCTATACAATTTCAGAAGCCCAAACTACAAAAATTATTAAGGTTTTGGGATCCCATATCAATTTTTTCACAAGGCCTCCTATATTCATAACAGGTCTCTGAGCCAGCGTAACACGAGACTAGCTATAAACAATCAAACGGATTGCTATCGGTATATACACTATCTGGCCAAAAGTATCCGGACACCTCCTAAAAAAGTGGTTTTGGCGGGTGACGCAAATTGGATGCGTAATCGAAAGCTATTACAGTGTTGGTAGTGGTTTGTCCGGTTGTATGCATGCGTTTGTGAAGCAATGAGTAAGTCAAAGGAGCTTAGTGAGTTCGATCGTGGCAGTATAGTGGGATGCCACTTTTGTGGGAAATCAGTTCGTGAGATTGCGGACATTCTACAGAAGCCTAAATCCACTGTGAGTGATGTAATTGTGAAGTGCAAACGTCGAGGCAGTGAAACTGCAGAAAAACGGAGTAGTAGAGCGAAAAAACTTAGTGAACGGAGCCGCAGAACTCTGAAAAGGGTAGTGGAAAACAATCGCAAGTCCTCGTTGGTAGAAATTTCTCAGGAGTTCCAAAGTTCATCAGATGCTAGTGTTAGCAGCAGGACTTTTCGTCGAGAGTTAAACAACTTGGGATTCCGTGGTCGTGCAGCCGCTCACAAGCCGAACATCACTCCACAGAATGCGAAGCATCGATTGCAATGGTGCAGAGATCACCGTCATTGGACTGTGGACGTGTGGAAAACTGTTTTTTGGAGTGATGAATCTCGCTTCACAGTCTGGCTGTCGGAGGGACGCGTCTGAGTTTGACGGATGCCCGGCGAACGTTTTTTGCGTGACTGAATTGTGCCGACTGTTAAGTTTCGTGGTGGCGGTATAATGGTGGTGGACGTTTCTTGTGGTTGAGCCTGGGTCCGTTAGTTCCTGTGGTTGGAAACATGAACTCTGCGATGTAGGAGGACATTCTGGACAATGCTGCACTCCCAACTCTGTGGCAATATTACGGGGAAGGCCCATTTCTCTTCCAGCAGGATAACTGCTCCATTCACACATCGAGGCTTGCACAGACGTGGTTTGACGAAATGAGCGTTCAAAAACTGGACTGGCCTTCTCAGATCCCCGATCTTAATCCCACAGAACACCTCTGGGACGAATTAGAGCGCATATTACGTAGCCAGCCAAATCGACCATCCTCACTGCAAGCACTCACTTCAGCCGTGATGGACGCCTGGAAGTCAATTCCTATGGTCACCTGTCAGAAACTGGTGCAAAGTCTTCCCAGAGGTGTGCAGGCTGTCATCAATGCAAAAGGGGGACCAACATGATATTAAATATGTGCCTCAGGACGCTCCAAGTCCATACCACTGGATGTCCGGATACTTTTGGCCAGATAGTGTATTATGTATGCTATGAAATTGAAAGTTTTTTTTTTTATATTTAGTCCAATATATGCGTAGTTTGAGAAGGGTTCATCATGCAAAAAATAGGGTAAAAAGATTTTCTTCAGTATTCTATGGTTAATGGCTAGCTTTCACATGGAAGGGATTCAACTATGGGAGAAGAGAGAGGTGTCCATTTTTACTAAAAAATTTGATAGATATAAGATTTTATTATACATGTTGTGTAAAAATTTTCAGTTACATTACAGTTTTTTTTCTTTAGTAAATTTTCTACATTGCTCATTAAATTACAGAGTTTATAAAATTATTATGAAATTAAAAAAATATTTTTACCTTATAATTCTGAGCCACGATTCTGAGCAGGTAGAAAGGCTGCGAAAATGAGCGTTTTAGCGTAGACTAAGGGGGCTTTCCAGACCACCCTAAACACCCCTCTCCCTTTATATATACGTCCCTGGTTAATGAAAAAATAAGTTTTCGACCTCGTATCACCATAGAAGAGATTATAGTGAGCAAACACATTCGAAATTTTCGGACTTTTAGAAGCTCTTCGCCAACAAACTCTTTCTGATGCGTTTTAAAGCAAAAGTCCGCTGGGCTGTCATTGTTCAGTTCGGAATGTTCAATCACGTCACGAAAAAATGCAAGAAAATTTTCGGACAGGTAACCGAAACCGGTCACTCATATAGGGCTGTATGGTCTCGTCGAGAGGATTTTTAACATTAAGTGGATAGGGTAAAAAATTGGTACCTTAAATAAATTGGTCGTTGGAAGAGGGACTCGCTTAACCCTTTAACGCGCAGTCTTCCCGGTCTGGGAACACCAAACTCTGACGTTTTGACTGTTGCCAATCACGAAGAATAGATTGGATTTCTATAAAAATAGTTGCGAGTGACATAGCTCCACGAGAATTCTTTACTTTTCAGCACGTCATTTCCCGTAAAAAAAAAAAAAAATGATCACGATTATCTTTAATAGCACTGACATCTGCTAAAAAATGGAAGAATGCGACAACAGCTGGATAGATTGCCCAATATGCTGAAAAAAGGGCAGCCGTTGCCATCGCTCGACTTAACTACCAGCAAGATGGCGGACGATCGAAACGTTCATCTCGTGCCACAGATCTAGAGACCCTTTTTTGACGACAGCTGGCTGTGCCATAGTGTGCCCGGCTGTGGCATAGCACAGCCAGCTGTCGTCAAAAAAGGGTCTCTAGATCTGTGGCACGCGATGAACGTTTCGATCGTCCGCCATCTTGCTGGTAGTTAAGTCGAGCGATGGCAACGGCTGCCTTTTTTTCAGCATTGGGAAAGGGTTGCGCCTCAAAAGGTTAATAGTGGAGGTCGCTCATAGAAGTTTCACTGTATTTGTAATCTCTAAAATAAATTGTCATAAAAAGTCCGATCAAATATCCAAAAAATTTATTCTAGACCTTCCTCAGATCAACAATTTCAGTCTCATGTTCACACGTTGTTATTTTTCCTGCCTTTAAACTAAAGCCTTTTTATGTTTTCTACCTCTACCCTTCAACGTAAGGAGGTGAAAACGGTGCTTGAGTTGTATGGCGTATCTGAAGACCTACTTGAAAAAAAATTGGCGCATTAAATAAATGCAAATCGTTGGCCACCCCTAATCTATAGTAACGGAACAATAAAGCTCCCAAAAAAGCCTAAAATTCTCTGCCTAACTATATTTTCAATTTCTTCCCAGTTTACATCACAGTAACTCGGTAACACTTTGTTTCCAACAAAATTCCTGTTGTTGTTTTTTGTTGTTGTTGTTGTTGTTTTTTTGTTGTTGTTGTTCTTTGTTTGTTTGTTTGTTTGTTTGTTTTTAAAATGGTCAGTGCAGCGGCGTGCCTGTGAGCTTATTAAAAACGACAAAATGTTTTTTTAAGTTAATTGTTTCTAATTATAAAAGTATTACTTTCCATTTCAAACCGAATAATGTACTTAGATGCAGAATGAATGTATAATTATGTACTGGAGAGTGGCAGTTAAGTTTCGTGGGATTACTAGAGAAAAACTTTTTTAAAAAACAGCATTTCCTTTTACTCGCCTGGTGAAGATATTTGTAGAATTAGTCAACTATTATGCTCAATTTTTTTATTTAGAAATTTTAAAACCCGAAAGAACCGAATTAATCTTTGCTTTTTTACAAGGCTGTTTGGGCCAGGGACAGTTAAAACATAATTTTTATTTTTTACAAGGCACACGGCAAAAAAAAGCAAAAACACTATCTGTTCCACACACAAGGCGAAAGTGAAGCCACATGACGAACACTGCGCCCGGGTACCGACGTCGGCTTCCGCCAATCCTGCCGGGGACAAATCCTTCTACGATGCTCAAAATCCAATTTCTTGAAAATAGTATGTCACTTGGCGGGAGTTTTCCGCATTCATTTCGAGGTATCCTGGTCTCGCACTTTTCTCCTTCCTAAGTTTTTTCCTCGTGCGAATATTATGTTTGAATTTTGACACCAAAATTCGCTTAAAATTTTTTCACACCTTTTGGTGTAAAAAAAGGCTTTTTTCAGAGCCTTTCCCTACACTTAAAAGCATCATTCGAAATGTTTCGGGTTATGCGACGAAATATTTTTTAAATTTAAATATAAACCGTTATGACTCGAAAAATGTCATTCCAAACTTTTAAAATATCAATAATTTAAAAACAATTGTAATCTGTTTCTAATAAGTTGTAATAAATTAGTTTTTATTAGTAATATATTTATATGGCAACACCCTTAAAAAATTATTAGCACTCGGGTGCTATATCTTTTAAGCACAGCGTGGTCACTTTCGTGAGGCAAGTAAGTAGACGCTCTTTTCAAGTTTTTATAAATATACCAGTCTCAAATAAAATCCAGTTTCAAATCTAAGCCTCGCCAAAGTGCCAATATACGCCATTTTGCAAGAGTTTTTTCAGGGAATCATTCGAAGCATTGACTTAGCAGCAATCAAAATGGGAAATGGTGCGACCGCCAGGCATTTTTTTGAAAAGTGGAATCCCTTAATACAGCCTCATTTTTTAAATTATCAACTATAACATGTTTTATTCATCGTTACTCCGATGTACTATATGCGAAGATTTCAATTATCTGAAATTTGGCGGAATTCCCCCAACTAAAATCAATGCACTCAATTGGCGAGAATGCTGAAGATAGATCGCTTGAAATCCCTTAATAACTGCATTATTTCCGCACGGATCATTAAAATTTAATGCTGTATTCTAATAAAACCTTTGCACTTGTTTTCAAAAATCCGTTTCCTTAAGCTCTCAGTAAATTCCAAGCCGGAAACAGTGCAAACCGCTAGAATTCACTTTCTCGGCATTTGAGCCATTTTATTTTTTCGCCAAACTAAAAATTTTTAACATATTAGCCTCGGAAATCTTCAATTCTTATTGTTTTGCGTATAAAACATTTCAATCCTGCTCCGATTTCCCATGCACACGATATTATAATTTTAAAAAAATAACCTTACGAATATAAACTAACAAAAAAAAAATCATTATTATTCTTTTATTTTTACTTTGAGAATTTAAAACATTTTATTCGGCAAAATCGCCACACATGGCAACCACGATCCTTATTTCACACTTTTTTCACTACAGGGGTTACAATTACGGAAAGCTTTTTGCGTGGAGAACATAAAAAATCTCTTAAATTCCGGGAACGGGTGGACTTTCAAAGTTTTAAAGTGGACTATCATTTATTCTATATTATTTTACATATCTGTGCAAAATTTCAGGCTGATAGGTCCATTTTTGTGGATTTGTATACGAATCAAATCCACAAACAAACAAACAAACAAATAAACAAACAAACAAACAAACAAACAAACAGAATTTCATTTTTATTTATAAGGATACTGTTTTTTGACAGATTTTAAAAACCGAAATAATTTTTATACGGTGTTTGACAAAAGAAAGAGCTAAAAAGCTGAATTAATTTTTGCTTTTTTACAAGGTTTTTTGAACAAAGACACTTAAAAACATAATTTTTCTTCTTTTTGTACGTATTTTGACATAGAGGCAGATTACAAACCGAAATAATTTTTCCTTTTTATACGGTTTTTGGCATATAGATAGATAAAAACCGACACGGCATTTGCTTCATAGCAGAGGAGCAAGTAAAAATTGAGTTACCGATGGCTTTTAATAAGGTGTTGGGCCCTGAAACACCCAATCACTAATGGCTTTTTAAACGGTTGTTGGCCTAGAGATAATTAAACACCTAATATTTTTTCCTATCCGTTGTGGCATTACTTTGTCATGATGGATGGGATTTAAACAAAGAGTGTCACAAGAGTGGATTAAAATATTTTTTTAAATTAATTTTCTGATAAAGCTTCTGTGTACCTTTGACTGTACTATGTGTTACATTCTTTATACTAATTTCCTTCATTTGATAAGAGAAATGAATGATCTTGATATAAATTTCTCGTCTAACAGTGATATCTGTGCCCACAAATTTTTAATATATTACTTTGCCTAAGCAATGCACATAAAAATAACTAAGAATGAATCAATATATATTTTCTGATTATTAAATTTCATATAACACAAGTGATATATTTCATAAAACAAGTCATAACAAGTTTTCGGTCAGCGTGTGAATTATCAAGGAAAAACGAAATGTGTACAAAGAATGGACAAATTTTTTGATAGCGTATTTGGAAACAATATTTTAGTATATTTGAAAGAAAATTAATGTGCTAACGCCAAATATAGTATATGTAGGAATGTAATAGATCTAGACTTCTATATTTTCATTTCTTTCATTGTACAGAATGCGTCGTTTATTTTATTTTATTTATTTTTATTTATTTATTTATTTTCAGCTTATGGCAACCGTGGAGTCAAGACGCAGACGGTAGTTAAGTTCGAGAGTAAAAAAAATCTAGCGACCGACCTTCATATTTTATAGGCAATTCTTACGTCATCAAAGTTCTGAATGAGTAGTTTTTCGTGTTTAGTGATTTACGTATTTTAAAGTAAGTTTTGGTTAAATTTCCTTGTTTATAATGTTCATATTTAGTTAAAGTATAAATTTCATTAATATTTATTTAGAGTCAAAGGTTTCTGCATAGTTAATTACTAAATTTAAATCGTAATCTTCCTTGTATTTTACTAATTTCCGTAACTGTATGTAAAATGGAGAGGACAATGCGAAGGCTATGTGGAAAAAGGCGTTCAGTAATTATTCCCTAGCGACATGAAAGATCACTTCCATCTCGCTTCAGTATCACAGGACACTCGTATCTTAAAGTAACCCTGTATTTTTCTTTAGACTTTATCTTTTTGAGATCTACACTGCGCAAGCATTAAAAGGAAGAGAAAAAAAAAAACTTTAATTGCTAAGGTGAACTTTTTTTCTTTCTGATAAATTCGCTTAAAAAGAAAAGAAAAAAATAGGGGGTTCATTAGAAACTTTAAACAGCAAATTAGCTCTCCAGTAATCCTTTAAGGTAGAGGAACAAAAGAAGGGTGCTTAGTGTCCTGGCTTCAAATCTTTCTTTGTTTTGTAATTGGCATTTTAATTAGCCTTTGAGAAAACAAAGCCCAGTGCTTCCAATCGCTACGATTAAGACTATATGGGGCTGGCGTCAGAAGTACTGAAGCCAGTGGCTGCTCGTGGTTTATTTAAATGGACGTTCATAAAACAAATTTCGAAAATTAAATATGCAGATACGACGCACCTTATAAATTAAATTGTGTTTGCGTTTCCAGCAGTTATAGGAAAACAATGCAACTGCAAGAAAACAAGTCATCTTGGGTCTGACATTTCGTCACCAAGATTAGCAAAGGTGTTGTCTTGATTAATTTTATTTAAAAGTACTTACTTGAATTTTAAATTAAAATTTTATCAATTATGCTTATGTTTTTATTACTTTAACTCTCTAAATTGTTCTTCACAATCTCATAAATATAAGGTATATATATATTATACATATATTGGGTCGATGCATAATTATCAGTCGTTTCTTTGACGTGCTATATTTTAATAAAAATGTCCAATATTTTTAATTAACACATACAGGTTATTAATTTAATTTTAATTATTTATCTAATTTAATAATTTAATTAATTAATAATAAATTAAATGAAAATTTACAAACGCCTGAAATTATGCACCAACCCAATATATATATATATATATATATATATAATAAAATAGCCTTTGACAATTTAATCTAATTTAATTTAAAGTCGTCTGAAAAACTATCTTTTGATCTCTGAGAAACAGTACTTTCACTGTAAAGTTTGTTTCTCGGCCAGACAAATATTACTTTCAGAGACAATTTTTGAGAGTTAAGAACCAAAAGTGCAAATTAAGCTGAAATGGCAGGTGTTTGCAGTTTTTGGTTGCTCAACTTAAAATTCTTGGGCTAAGTAAGTGAATAATATCACTTTAGAGAATCAGTCAGAGAAAGGGTAACGCCCATTGCGCCCTTGTAGTATTCTTTGGAACTAGAGGGTATGTATGTCAGGAGCAAGAAAATTGCGAGGACTTTCGCTATAGTAACTGCCCTGTTAACACATAAAAAGTGCGTTGGAAGGTCGCCGGTCATTCTACAACAAAGTATGAAAAATAATAAAGATCCAGATTAACCTCAACCAGCTTCGACTGCAATTATTTCTGAGAAGTCATTAACAAGAGAGCGAACGACAAATTTCAAATTTCATTACGCACACACACACACATATATATATAATATATCAGGGGCGTAGCCAAGGGGAGGGTTAGGGGGGTCATAATCCCCCCCCATGAGGAATTTTCTGCCATACAAAATGTATATTCTTCACTCCTTTATCACACACATGTATGCATATATGTGAGTTGCAGTAGTCGTAACCCCCCCCCATGAAAAATTTCTGGCTACGCCCCTGATATATATACATACATACATTAATGTACACACAGGGGACCACAGATACGGTATGACAAGGGTTCCTTGAGAAATTACAATTTCCTTAACGGTGCAACGAGTTGGATAAGTTTGGGAACCCCTGTGCTAGAGTATGGTCTACGAATGCTGTTCATATTATCAATTAGTTCGTAAAAAATTGTTTAATGATTAGTTTGAGCAGTTCGAAGAAGATCAATTATAACATGCTGATAAGTTAAAACAGACCGACATCCCATAAAAAGTAAAAGACCCAATTTCTCAGTACTCTCAGATCGGTTCGAGGCGAAAGGAGTCTTTGATGGGTCTATAAGCTAAAATCGGTTTGTGTGTGAAAAGGGAGAAATTTTCGAGTTAAATGTACTGGTGGGCTTCGCAGTGCTTGGCCTAATATAGAATTCACTTTGAAGCAAGAAGAACAGCAGGGGCCTGAGCTCCTATGCAAATTAAGACCTGATATGTAGATTTATAATGTTGGCGGATGTGTGTGTAGTTGAAGAAAGAAAAAAAAATAGCGAAATTATTTCTTTTTGAAAGGAGAGAGACTTGAAATTAAAATAAGAATGAAGAAATAAGAGACAGAATGGAGAAATCTTGGCACAGAAATTTTCATTCGCAGTCTCTGATTACTCGAACAATCCCAATGAAAATACAAAACACCCAGTGACGTCAATAGAGACACAAAAAAATAAAAAAGCAAGGTGTTAGAAGGAGAAAAGATACAAATGATGGATCATAATACGAAAAAAAAAAAAAAACGGTGTCGTAAATCGTAGATTAGTCCCAACCCCACCCAAAGCCTCGACCGTTATACTTTGCCAAATGCATTGGCACGGTTTTAGCCTGATTATATTTTTAGATCGCAGCTTTTTTTATAAAGAATTAACACATTAAATATAGTGCACGCTATAATTTATTCGGCACCCTAACACTGGATGAGATTTGCTTATTTAAAAAAAAAGGGGGGAACTTGCATAATGTTCTCAGCTGTACAGCTTCCATCAAAATGTTGGCAAATGCTAAGAAATCGAGTAAGAATATAAGATCAGCATTTGTCTGGTAATGAAACTCATCTGCATCACTGAGATTCACGGACATCCATAAGGGGGAAGAAGGTAAGACAGTTGCTCCCCCTTAGGGTTTCAGCCTATTGTCAAGTGATGTAGATAAAATTATACGCCGCAGCAAAATCAGAACTGAAATTGTTAAATGTTTGAAATTTGCTCTCATCCAGAAAAAATTTTTTGAAGTCGTCCCCCCCCCCTCCCCCCCACATACGCACTCTCATCGAAAAATTTCTATGCGCGCCCATGGAGATACTATATTTTAACTATTAGAACGTTAAAATTAGAGTGGGCCAAGGACGAAATAAAGGAGGGGGAGGGGCAACCCCCACTCCCCGTGGAAAAAGAAGTTAATGTAAAAGATCCTATTTTACTTTCATGAAATGTATGTACATGTCAGTCTTCTAATTAACCGCCTTTACCGACAAAATTTCATTAATCTGCCACTGGAGTGGGCGCGCTACCGACAAAATGGCGCATTCGAACTGACCTCTAAAAGCCAGTCAGTTCGAATCAACACAGTTACTTTTTTTTAAACAAACTGCTTGTTAAAAACGTTGAAATGAGATTAAAATTAGACAAAACGGTTTTTGATGAATTAATAATTTTCCAGTGATCACACGATGATGACGAGAAATATTAAAAACAAGAAAAATTAAATAGCTCTACTGTCCAGTTATTATTTATACGAAGAAAAAATGTGTATGTTTAAAAAAAAAAGCACAAAATTATATATTTTTCCTGGGAGCTCCCGCTTTTTAATCTTTACGCGCAGCGAAAAAGTAAAAAAAAACAGGCAGGAAAAGTGCAGGAAGAAAAACGGGCTTCTGCGGTATAAACGCCATAATGTGAGGGAAGTAAGTAGCTAAGATATGCGATCTCTTCTTTTTTAGGAGTTTCTCACTTCGATTTAAAAAAAAAAAAAAAAAAAAAAATCCTCACCAGAATTAAGCTTCGTAACGAAATTTTGAATTTTTTCGCTTGTAAAAGTTTAACTCTCAAGTAATTCTGTTTAAATATTTTAAAAATATCAGGGGGTCGATGCAGACGAAAATTAGGTCCTTTTTTTGGCCCCTTCAGAAAATTATAATTGATTAAAACGGTCCCTTCACAAGGATACAATCGATTGAAACGGTCTTTCATCGGCATTTTACCCTACATTTCAATCTGTTTTATTAATTATTTCAACAAAAAAGGTGACTTTAATAAAAATTGGTATGAAAATTCACTAAAATAATAAGTGTTGAAATTCACAAAAATAAGCAATTTTCGCACAAATGGGACCCTGGATAAATTCCTGGATGACCCTTGAATATTAAAAAGCAATATGTTATATCGCACATTGTTTGGACTTAAGGACTTGTATTACTTTCAGTTTCAGAAATTATTTTAAAAAAAAAAGGAATCTGCAGCGCCCTAAAAACGCACAAAACGAATTTTCGTTTCCGTCTGATAAGGCTTTTTCAGATGAAGTGAAAACAATGCTTCCCGATGAGACATAACAATAGACTTGTGTGAAAACAAAAACTTCGACGGGAAGTCATAAAAATTTATTCATGGCTTTTGAGTCAAGGAGTCAAGATAATCGCAATTCACGCAAACGTTAGCATAAAAGTAAGCTTTTATTTCGCGATTATCAAATGTCACGTACCATAAAAACTTTTTATTTTGTAATATTTCCCTTCTTCCCTATTGAAACAATGTTTCATTTATTCATATATATATATATATATATATATATATATATATATATACTAGCTGAAGTACCCGTCGTTGACGGGTTTAGTACTGAATGCAAATTTCTAAAAGCAAGAACTTTCGTCAGCAATGTTGGAGTACACAGAATGGATGTAGTATGTTTCCAAAGTAAAGAAAGCGCAATTATAATTTTTGTGCATTGTTAAAATATTACAGGTTAGAGAGTAACTAAGTAATATCATTTCATTCGCTTTAGTCGTAATTATGGGATGCGCGAACGAATATTTACACATATTCAAATAATTTTCGCAAAATCTCAAAATCTAATCAACATTTTTGAAAAATTGGAAGCCTAGAATTTAAGTTGAGTGACAACCTATCATGTCACCCAATTTTGTTTAATTCCCTGCTGTCTTTATTTCGTGGTGCTGGAACAAACATTTTAGCATTTTTAAACGATTTTCACAAAATCTCAAAATGTAATCAAAATATTTTAAAAATTCAACACCTATAAATTAAAATTAGCAACTACCTATCATATCACCAAATTTCGTATTAGTCGTTATTACGCGATGCTTGAAAAAATATAACCGCATTTTGGGAGAATTTTCACAAAATCTCAAAATCTAATAAAAAGTTTAAAAAATTGGACACCTATACTTTATGTTGAACAACAACCTATCATGTGACCAAATTTCATATCATTCGCTTTAGTCGTTATTACGTAATGTGTGAACAAAAATTCACTCAGTTTGAAACGATTTTCGCAAAATCCCAAAATCTGATCGGTTTTTTTTAGATGCTTATAGTTTAAGGTGACCACCTATCATTTCACCAAATACCATTTTTTCACCTTTGCAGTTATTACGTGATGTGCGAACACAATACGCAGTGTGAAACAATTTTCGCAAAATCTCAAAATCTAATCAAGATTTTTTTTTTAATTCGACGCCTATGTTTTAAGTTGAGTGACCACCTATCATGACACCTAATTTCATATCATTCGCTTCAGTCGTTTTTACGTGATGCTTGAACACAAATTTACGCAGTTTGAAAGTATTTTCGCAAAATCTCAAAATCTAAACAATATTTTTTAAAAATTCTACGACTATGTTTTAAATTGAGTGACCACCTATCATGACATCCAATTTCATATCATTCGCTTCAGTCGTTTTTACGTGATGCTTGAACACAAATTTACGCAGTTTGAAACGATTTTCGCAAAATCTCAAAATCTAATCAATATTTTTTAAAAATTCGACGCCTATGTTTTAAGTTGAGTGACCACCTATCATGACACCCAATTTCATATCATTCGCTTCAGCCGTTTTTACGTGATGCTTAAACAAAAAAAGCGTCACGGACAGAATGACAGAAGGACAGAATGACAGAATGACAGAATGACAGACAGACAAACTTTTTTTTGAGGGTCGCATCGGATTCCCGGGTGCTTGAAACGGATAGAAATCGCAAAATTTTTGAATTCCAAGAAATGTACAGACAAAAGTCTAATTTTATTTATATAGATACTGTGGAAGAAAAATATTTTTTGGGGAAATAATTTAAAGAGTAATTTTACTTTATGCATTTTTGGAAAATTGATTTTACTTGGAAAAAATAAAGAAAGGAAGAGAATTGCCGTGTTGTGTTAAGAACAAAGCTATGCGAAGACTATCTGCCTAGGAGGGAGTGCCCTGGGCAGAGGCTTTTTAACAGGTTCTAACGCATATTCATATTGCATCTGAAGAGAAACCGCCCAAAACCCCAGATCGTTAGTTCGAGAGCCGCGCGGTAAGCCAGAACCCTGGACCTTTACACTTCAGCCATCTACCATGATCAGTGTATTATGCACTCGGCCATGGTGGGGACAGAAAGAATTTGAAATTTTAGTTTCTAATGACTGAGAGTTATATAGTTATGTTCTCCTTAACCCTTTGAGGTGCAACTCTTTCCCAATGCCGAATAAAGGGCAGCCGTTGCCATCGCTTGACTTAACTACCAGCAAGATGGCACGATCGAAACGGTCATCGAGTGTCACAGATCTAGAGACCCTTTTTTGACGATAGCTGGCTGTGCGGCACAAAAAAGGGTCTCTACATCTGTGGCACGCGATGAACGTTTCGATCGTCCGCCATCTTGCTGGTAGTTAAGTCGAGCGATGGCAACGGCTGCCCTTTTTTCAGCATTGGGCAATCTATCCAGCTGTTCTCGCATTCTTCTATTTTTCAGCAGATGTCAGTGCTGTAAAAAATAATCGTGAGCAATTTTTTGACGGGAAACGACGTGCTATAAAAAGTAATGGATTCTCGTGGAGCTATGTCACCCGCAACTAGTTTTATAGAAATAAAATCTATTGTGACTGGCAACAGTCAAAACGTCAGAGTTGGGTGTTCCCAGAGCGGAAACACTGCGCGTTAAAGGGTTAAACGCTAGGTCTTGGATCAATCGAAAACAATATATAAAAGTTTTTGTAAATTATTCCTAAACGTCTTTTGATGCCAGTTTTTTTTTCATGGGGTGTTCAGAAAATATTTTATACACTATAGTGCCGGACAAACACTGCATCACCTGCGAAAAATGGAAAATTATGCAAATAATGTGTTCCATGTTTTATGCAAAGGTCATATTGGTACGACAAAATAAAGTATAAAGATTAATCAACTTTTATTAGAATGAATAAATTAATTACTCAGAAAAATACAAAATGCAAAACAATGTAATTGATAAACTAATTTTGTTTAGTTAATGTAAAATTTACATAACTGCAGTCATATGACATTTTAGACGTGCATGCACGCAGAAGAATCGCTTCAAACTTATAGAATAAAGATCGTTTAAATTTGGTATTTTCCAAAAATGCCATTGTAGATATTTTTAAGCTTTTTTTTTTAAGCTTAAAAATCAAAACATTTAAAGATATACACATTTTCACGTGCTTTTCATAGTCTTTATCTATATTCTCTAATGTAATGCACATAAATTGGCAAAATTTTAAAACATTAAGAAAAAAACCATTTCCGAAGGCAAGCAGAAAGATACTACAGAACTGCCTTCAGGAACAGCCTACTTTTAGTTTAAAAGCTGCTACAGTTCTTGAAGTGTCCTACTGTTCTGCTGACCACCAGGCCCAGTCCCGAGTCCAGCAGAGCAGCGGCTTCTATTAATTTTCTTAGAATTTTATCTCACATTTTTAAAATTACAATTGATAATACACATGAAATCAATATATGAAAGCACTTAGCTTACAATAGTTCATATAGTTACAATAGTTCATATTATACTTTTGTAACAAATCTGAGCATATATATATATGTAACACATTTTTTAAAAAAAATTGAAATTAAAAAAAAAAATATATGGAAATAGAATTTCCGCTTGAAAAATGAGAATGTTTAAAAAATAATTTTGGAAACTTAAAACATAACTAAATATATCTGAAAATAAAATTTAGGCTTAAGAAAGGGAATTATTTTAACAATTTTGAAAACATAAAACATAAATGTTCTAAAAATAGAATTTAGGCTTGAATATGAGAATTTTTTTTCCATAAAATTCTAACGAAATATGTGTACAAAAATTAATTATTTAATTTTTAGATTCAGATGTAAGGTAATAAATACCAAAACTAGATAGGGTGCAGTCAAAATTTTCAAAAATTTAAAAAAAAAATCCCTTCCGAAGACCTATAGGTGGATCATCTGCGTAGAATGTAAAATTGTGCAAATAATGTGCTTTACGTCTATGTTTTATGCAAAGAGAGTATTGTTATAAAATATTATAAAATAAAGAATACTTTATTTTAAGATTACTCATGTTTTATTCTGATTAATAAATTAATTACTCAGAAAAATAAAAAAAGAGTACAAAAAACTACGTTTAGCAAAACGTAAACCAATGTAATGGATCAACTTACACTGTACAGTTAATGCAAAGACCCTACATAACTGCAATCATATAGCATACTTTAGATCTGTATACACGCAGAAGGATCGCTTCAATATTCATAAAGATATCTTAATTTGAATTAGTGTTTTCCAAAAATACCATTTTATAGCAATTTTCACACAATCTTTTTAGCTTAAAAATCAAAACGTTTAAACATATACTCGTTTTAACGTGCACTTCATAGTTTTTAGCTATATTTCAAAAATTTAAATAAAAAATCCCTTCCGAAGACCTATAGGTGGATCATCTGCGTAGAATGTAAAATTGTGCAAATAATGTGCTTTACGTCTATGTTTTATGCAAAGAGAGTATTGTTATAAAATATTATAAAATAAAGAATACTTTATTTTAAGATTACTCATGTTTTATTCTGATTAATAAATTAATTACTCAGAAAAATAAAAAAAGAGTACAAAAAACTACGTTTAGCAAAACGTAAACCAATGTAATTGATCAACTTACATTGTACAGTTAATGCAAAGACCCTACATGACTGCAATCATATAGCATACTTTAGATCTGTATACACGCAGAAGGATCGCTTCAATATTCATAAAGATATCTTAATTTGAATTAGTGTTTTCCAAAAATACCATTTTATAGCAATTTTCACACAATCTTTTTAGCTTAAAAATCAAAACGTTTAAACATATACTCGTTTTAACGTGCACTTCATAGTTTTTAGCTATATTTCAAAAATTTAAATAAAAAATCCCTTCCGAAGACCTATAGGTGGATCATCTGCGTAGAATGTAAAATTGTGCAAATAATGTGCTTTACGTCTATGTTTTATGCAAAGAGAGTATTGTTATAAAATATTATAAAATAAAGAATACTTTATTTTAAGATTACTCATGTTTTATTCTGATTAATAAATTAATTACTCAGAAAAATAAAAAAAGAGTACAAAAAACTACGTTTCGCAAAACGTAAACCAATGTAATTGATCAACTTACATTGTACAGTTAATGCAAAGACCCTACATAACGGCAATCATATAGCATACTTTAGATCTGTATACACGCAGAAGGATCGCTTCAATATTCATAAAGATATCTTAATTTGAATTAGTGTTTTCCAAAAATACCATTTTATAGCAATTTTCACACAATCTTTTTAGCTTAAAAATCAAAACGTTTAAACATATACTCGTTTTAACGTGCACTTCATAGTTTTTAGCTATATTTCAAAAATTTAAATAAAAAATCCCTTCCGAAGACCTATAGGTGGATCATCTGCGTAGAATGTAAAATTGTGCAAATAATGTGCTTTACGTCTATGTTTTATGCAAAGAGAGTATTGTTATAAAATATTATAAAATAAAGAATACTTTATTTTAAGATTACTCATGTTTTATTCTGATTAATAAATTAATTACTCAGAAAAATAAAAAAAGAGTACAAAAAACTACGTTTCGCAAAACGTAAACCAATGTAATTGATCAACTTACATTGTACAGTTAATGCAAAGACCCTACATAACGGCAATCATATAGCATACTTTAGATCTGTATACACGCAGAAGGATCGCTTCAATATTCATAAAGATATCTTAATTTGAATTAGTGTTTTCCAAAAATACCATTTTATAGCAATTTTCACACAATCTTTTTAGCTTAAAAATCAAAACGTTTAAACATATACTCGTTTTGACGTGCATTTCATAGTTTTTAGCTATATACTATTATGTGATGCACATAAATTGACAAAATTCTGAAAAAAAAAATTTTAAATCCCTTCCGAAGATAAGCAGTTAGGTACACTGTACGTATACACAGTGTTTAAATATTCTTTGGCTCCTCGCCATACAAAATCCTTTTTCTGGATATCTGCGTTCGCGCCTTTTAAGTATCGCGTAACAATGAATTATGCATGTTCCAAGACGATAGCTGAAACACTTGTCTTCGCGTTAAGATAAAAATATTTATATGGTTCGATAAAACATGTCCCTGTCTTCATAGTGTCACACAGGAGAACGAGTAACGACCGCTTTTTTAGTATCACTTCTGAAAACACATAAAATAGAGCAGACAGATGCCATGGAACAGTTATCCTCGTGATAGCATCGTAACATCGTATTATGAAGCTCTGCATTTGATGCTACGTGATGTAACAGGCGTATTTAAGTAAATTTCTGCCTTTTTTATATCTCTTTTATTGAGATCTGAACCCGCAATGAATCAGTCGGTTAAAGCTAGGGGTTACCATAAACCATCGAAAAGTCATCTTTTCTCCTAAGGGGTCTAGACCCCCCCCCTCACTTTAGTCTAAGCAAAAATGCTAATTTTGACCGAATATCCACCTGTAAACTCTATATTGTAATGTGTAAAAAAAAAAGTTAGTATAAAGATTAAAAATTTGTAATGCAATTGAAATTTTTTATAGGTTGTTTATGGTAAAATTTCCTGTCAATCAAACTTTACAGTAAGAATGGACCCCCATCCACCCCCCAATAAATAGACCCCCCCATGTGAAAGCTATAGCTACGTCCCTGATTCTACCAATGTATAGTTCATCGTTTTAGATGGTTTTGATTCAGATTTTTTTTTAATTCTTTTTCATGTCTCCAAATGTATAAGTTTATGGTTCAAATTTGAGCAACAGGGTTTCTCCATCTCATGGAACCAACTTTTCTATTATTCCAACTTTTCATTACATTTCTACTCTTCAACTTCTCTATAACACGTTTTCCGTGAAATGTTGCTCTTAGTGATGGGCATGAATGAATAAAAAAAAATTCGAATTATTTGATTGTTAAATGCATTCAAGATAATCGATTCTGAAAAATTCATTCGAATGCTCTGCCCGAAGCTCTCGAACAGCACACGACATTCAAAATCTCGAATACTATTTGAATAGTTAATCACGAGTACTATTCGAATAGTTAAATCACGATTACTATTCGAATAGCAAAACTCTCGAATATTCACTATTCGATTAATCGATTATTGATTCTAATCGAATAACAGTAATCTATCATAGAAATTATGCGAATGGCACATCACTAGTTGTACCCGATTTGCGACAGTGTAAGATCATGCTGGAAATTATTCTACAGCGTGATCCATTTAAAAGGGTACTGGATGTGGTTTTTCTTATTATCCTTAACCCTTTAAAGCGCAGTGATCCCACTCTGGGAACACCCAACTCTGACGTTTTGACTGTTGCCAGTCACGAAGAATAGATTGGATTTCTATAAAAATAGTTGCGGGTGACCTAGCTTCACGAGAATCCTTTACTTTTTAGCACGTCATTTCCCGTCAAAAAATTGTCACGATTATTTTTAACAGCACTGGCACTTGCTGAAAAATGGAAGAACGCGAGAACAGCTGGATAGATTGCCCAATGCTGAAAAAAGGTCAGGCGTTGCCATCGCTCGACTTAACTACCAGCAAGATGGCGGACGATCGAAACGTTCATCGCGTACGACAGATCTAGAGACCCTTTTTTGACGCAGCTGGCTGTGCCCGGCGCAGCCAGCTGTCGTCAAAAAAAGGGTCTCTAGAGCTGTGGCACGCGATGAACGTTTCGATCGTCCGCCATCTTGCTGGTCGTTAAGTCGAGCGATGGCAACGGCTGCCCTTTTTTCAGCATTGGGAAAGGGTTGCGCCTCAAAGGGTTAAATCTGACGTATGTGAACCTTGTCTAAGTGTTGGAGACCATTTCCAACACTGTTGGACTGTCACAACTTTATTTGTGAGGTGAAACAGACATGGGGACGCACAATGTTACTTCATCATTTTATTTTTAAGATCATTTTTTTTAATTTTTAAAAAACATAATTCAATTCAAATTTTTCACATTATCATTCCTTACGTCAAATGCTGAAAATGTTCGCCTCCATTTTGAATGCAAAAATTAACGTCGGAACAAGTTTTTGGACACACTTCGAAACCTTGTTGGTGTTATTGACGGTATTTTTACAGTTATTAGTTGCTTTTATTCTTCGATGTTTGCAGGACTTCTCTTGAGATAACCCCACAAAAAAAAAAAAAAAAAAAAAAATCTGTATCGGGGTAAGGAATAATTAATAATGGAATGATATTGAAAATATTTTCAATTGAAGTATATTTTTCAAAAAAAAAAAAAAAATCACAGGATTAAGTTACACTGTGCGTTTTTATTTCTGTTTTACATCACAAACAAAGCAGTAACTGTCCAGCAATGTTGGAAATTGTTTCCTACATTTGAACGAGGTTCGATCAATTATACTTTAGTGGGAATAGTTGCCACGTCCGTCAGATAAACCCTTGAACGCGCAGTGTTCCCGCTCTGGGAACACCCAACGCTGACGTTTTGATTGTTGCCAGTCACGAAGAATAGATCTGATTTCTATAAAAAGAGTTTCGGGTGACATAGCTCCACGAGAATCCTTTACTTTTAGCACGTCCTTTCCCGTCAAAAAATGGTCACGATTCTTTTTAACAGCACTGACATCTAGGGATGGACGCGAGACTAAAAATAAGCGTCTCGCGTCTCGCAAAATAGCCTAAAAGCCTGTCTCGTCTCGCAAAAATCCCTATATCGTAATGTTAAAAATGTGTGTCTCGTCTCGCAAAAATGCTGTAAATCTCTGTCTCGTCTCGCAAAAAAGTCGTCTCGCGTCCATCCCTACTGACATCTGCTGAAAAAAATGGAAGAATGCGAGAACAGCTGGATAGATTGCCCACAGCTGAAAAAAGGGCAGCCGTTGCCATCGCTCGTCTTAACGACCAGCAAGAGGGCGGACGATCGAAACGTTCATCGCGTGCTACAGATCTAGAGACCTTTTTTAATGCAGCTGGCTGTGCCGCACAGCCAGCTACGTCAATAAAAGGGTCTCTAGATCTGTGGGCACGCGATGAACGTTTCGATCGTCCGCCCTCTTGCTGGCCGTTAAGTCGAGCGATGGCAACGGCTGCCCTTTTTTCAGCATTGGAAAAGGGTTGCGCCTCAAAGTGTTAAACTGATCACTCTGTATCCATTCATCAGGCATGATTTTGCTTTGTTATTTTTTCCTATTCGGTTCCTCTTACGCCAATGAATAAACATCAACAACAGTCACAGAGCAACGTTCCCGCTGACCATTCATTGCTAGAAACAAACAAATATTTTTCTCCGGATTTTCTCTCTAAGGCCAAGAAAACGACACGGAATACAAAGCGATCATTAATTAAAGCTTCGAGAAAAACAGACTACGACACTTCGTCGAGCGTTCCCCCATGTTCGCATAAACAGTGCGACTCCTTGGGCCACCACAGCCTTGGCCGAGTTAGGACGTGTGCCAGTGTACTTCGAAGGAATCGTTCAGTTAGCTGTTCAGCTAAACGGATGCCACTTAACTATAAACAAACAATTTTCGGGCAAAAAATAAAAAGAACAGCGAAATGTGAAGTTGTTTTTACAAGCACACGAAGTTCATTCTCATTGGTGGGCCAGTCGGTGCGGGATCTCTGTTCCCATAGAGAACGCCGAGAGCGAAGCACCGGTCGGCGCTTTGGGGGGAGGGGGTGAGATCCTCTCTCGACTGGACCACAGAGCAGATGTGAGGGATAGAGAGCACTTTGGCAAACCAAAATGGAAGCGCTTGTTTCACCAGCTTCGACTTGTGGCAAGATCTCACAAGCATACTGCCTGCGCATCCAACTCGCCTTTGTTTTCTAGGGAACATTTGCGCCCAGCGCGCTCATTTCCGTTTTTATCGTTTTATTTTTAAGAAAAAATAGTACACAGCACTAAGCATATGGATGTAAAATCATTATTTGTGAAACGTTTGGAATAAACTTTCATACGTGAGGGTTTTTTATTTTCATGTTTTTAAAACATGCTTTTTTTAAAAGAAGAATTTTCAATTTTTCCATATC
Source organism: Cheiracanthium punctorium (assembly GCA_038373885.1). Classification (NCBI taxonomy): domain Eukaryota; kingdom Metazoa; phylum Arthropoda; class Arachnida; order Araneae; family Cheiracanthiidae; genus Cheiracanthium; species Cheiracanthium punctorium. The sequence continues at coordinate 368,232 of JAWZYV010010236.1, forward strand.
CACTAAACCAGGTATGGGCAACCTTTGAAAAGTTGAGGGACAAACTTTAGGATGTCATCGAAGTCGAGGGCCAAACTTCCAGATGTTATCGAAGTCGCGGGCCGCAAATTGGTATTCATATGGGATTTTCAATGGTTTATAAAGGTTTTTATATGTTCCACGGGCCGTATAAGAAGCTGTGGCCGGCCACATCCGACCCGCGGGCCGTAGGTTGCTCATATGCACACTGACCATGGCGATATTTTTTTTGCGCCAAGAGGGTTTGTAATAAACATGCTGACACTAAATTTGTCTTGTAGTTGACACTTACCTCCTACCAAATATAGCGATATAACACAATACTAGCCTTTCCATTTTTGTGCCACAAGTGGTATGGTTCATCCTTTCTTCACTTTTCCAACGAGTTTTGAATGGCGATGCGCTCTCTGGTATATTTCTAATCTCTGGACTGGACTGCTGTGAGACCACGTACGCTTAAGGGAGCTGGTGCACATAAAATCTGTTCATGACTGCAACGTACTCCATCCTCGAATAATATGTCTGTCGGGATGCTAATTCAGGCTCGATTCTCTCATCTGGAATATGCTCGAAATTTGGGGGCCCCGTCCCCCCCCCGCAGGGTACGTAGCCGGAAAATCCTAATGTACGGTACCGACAGGAAAGAAGTGGTCAGGAGTAATAAAAAAGCTGGAAAGACGAAGAATATTTCTATATAAACTAATTCCCGTGAAAACTGGAAGTCTGATTGGAATTTATTCCCCATACTCAGGATCAATAAATTTAATCTGTCAAGTGGATCTATTGTGCATCGTACGATTGTACAAAGTCAGTTTGGCCTTGTGCATGCGGTGTACGTGCATGCTAAATCCATGGTTCCGAAAGCCCTCTCCATAGTCGCAGTCAGTTTTCGAGGGGTGCCAGTATTCAGAAGTCCCCATTTTGATGAGGATCCAAATAGCGGCGGGAAACTCCAGGAAAGGTGTATATAGCTCTAAACGACGCATTCGGTAACGTGAGCTGTCTTCTCCTGGTAAATAAACAAACAAATAAAACTGAGACCAGCTTGGAGATATCTGTTATGAAATCATCAAATGTTATTATTATTGAAGCAGGGATCGAAATTAACGATGGTCCGCTGGTCCGAGAATACTGAAATACTATCTAACGGACCAGTAGAATAGAAATTTTTTTGATCCGTCGGACCAGTAACGTTTTATTTCCGTTTTTTTTTTTTTTCTTTTGCGAATTTTCGTCAGTTATTCGCAATTTAAATTTATATTCGCGAATATTTCGTCAGTTATTCGTCAGTTATTCGATTCCACAATCTAATTTGATCTATTTAATATTTTTATAATAGATTTTTTTTTCTAATGGCCGGTCTCAACCTTGAAGGCTTTGCCCACAACAGGCCGGAACTGTTGGACACTTTATTATGGGGGCACCTAGTAGGTAGACCAACGCCGCCCCCTATGAAGGGACGGACACAATGATAACCACGCCCAGTCGGGGATCGAACCCCGAGCGCCGGGATTTGAACCCGAAACCGGAGTACGGTGTTTTACCCACCATACAACTCGGTGGGCTTTTTATAATAGGCAATTGCATTTTTTAATTCATCTCATATCGGAAATCAATATACCGTATTTGAAAGTTGTTTACTGACGAAATTATTGTTGAGAAAGTTATGAAATTTTGTTGTAGAACATAATGAAGGTACGGAAATTCGTTTGAGCGAATAAAAAAAAAAAAAAATTAGTTCAAATATCCACCAATAAGGGGAGTTGCATGGCCTGCGCGGTCTCCAAACCTCTATCCATGCGGCTTTTGGCTTTGTTGTTGTTTGAAACATTTGGTAAATCGTGATCATCCAAGAACTTTGCCTGGCATTTCACATGTTCGTAACATTTCCCAAAATACACTGCGGTCAGCTGTGGAACAGGCTCTCTTACGATTCCACGGGGTAGCTGACAACATGGGCGCCGGCAGCATAGGGCAAGGGGAGGGGGTGATCCCCCCTTGATTTTTTGTATGCAGTGTTTCCCCTTGCTTTTTTGCTCTTTCCAACATGGTACCCATACGTTGAAGTAGTCTTTGCCCCTCCCCCCCTGGGAAATATTCTGCCGACGCCCATAGCTGACAAGGATGGCAGTCCTGTTGAGCATGTCTTGTTGTAATAATATTTGAAAAACTATCATAAAGGTATGCTAAATTTGTAATTCATTTTTAAAAATACGCCCCCTGGTGGTGAACATTTGAACTAATTTTTTTTTTTTTTTTTTTTTTTAACTCTCATTGAATTCTCATTTAATTCTCAAACAAATTCCCATACTTTCATTATGCCTTACATAAAATTTCATAACTTTCTCAAGAATAGTTTCGACTGTAGACAGCTTTAAAATAGAGTCGTTTCATTTCAGACAACCTGCCTATTTCTCATGATTTCTTTTGTTTTGCATTTTTTTTAAATCATGAATAAGGACCAGTGATAAATGTTACGGACCAAGGAAGTCATGGAGTCACCCGACCTTTGGACCACTTACTAAATGTTCTAATTTCTACTCCCATATTCAAATATTGAATCTCAAATTTAAATTTAGCAACTTTAAATGAAGTGCATCAAAAATTTATGCAATTGAATAGCAAGAAGCTTGAATTTGTAACAAGGAAATCGTAGTATGTACATCACTTTTATTATTATTAAAAAAAAAAAAAAAAAAAAAAAAAAAAAAAAAGTGGCTACTTGTCGTCCAGTACAGAATATGCAAAAAGCATCACGCGAAGGTCAAAACAAAACTGACTCACAAGACTTAATATTTATTTATTCCTTATCGCTCGCAAGTGTATTCTGTTCGACAAAAAGGCCTCCAAAAAACTTTCCCTAGATGTAGAACAGTTGAGTTGGCGGTCTTAACTAATGTCCTCAAGGTAGGTCAATGCAATAACTCAACCATGCGGGGGGGGGGGAGGAGTAAGGAATAGGAAGAGCCAGACAGACCGTGTCGTATCAACTTGGAATTTCGCCAGCAGCTTCCCCCGTGATTTACGACTGTTTTAAAAAACTTTTCATACATTTATAAGCGTGCTCACGATTACGTACGATACGGCCTCAAGTTTAAGACTATCCATAATAAAGTGAGACACTTTTCCGAACTCTTGTTAGCGCATCTATATGCCTTAAGTGCGTTTGGATAAGCGGTAAATAGATTTTTTTTAATGCGAAGAGAAATTCTTATATCCTCGAGGTTCATTGTTTTTACTGTAAAAATACGAGAGGGTGTAGTAGAATTTTAACCCTTTAACGAGCGGTATCCTCGCCTCGACACAAAACTCAGGCGTTTTGACTGTAGTCAGTCACGAAGAATAAATTTGATTTCTATATAAAAAAAAAAAAAAATCAAACACTTGACGGTGAAATATAGTTACACGAGAATCCTTTACTTTTTAGCACATCATTTCTCGTAAAAATAGTCGATTATTTGTAAAATTTTCAGGATTATTTTTAACAGCTCTGACATCTGTTGAAAACTGGGAGAATACGATGGAAATACATGGATATAGAAGAACAGCTAGCGGTCACAGTATGGCGCACATCCAGCTTTTTTTTTTTTAATGGTCTCTAGATCTGTGGCACGCGATGGACGATTCGATCGACCGCCATCTTGCTGATAGTTAAATCGAGCGATGGCAACCGCTGTCTTTTTTTCGGCATCGGGAAATGGTTACGCTTCAAAAGGTTAATGGTCGCTTTGGAAATAAAATAGGGAGGCTCTTATTTCACACTCTGCTATGAATAAAATACTACAGAAACAGTCTAGTACGCTTTCTGATCGCGATCGTTGTTCCACCCTGATAGTTTTTCTGACTATTGTGCACTATCTGCATTAAGTCAGTTGTGCTTCTAATTTCACTTTCTAATATTTTGTCAAGAGTCTCATGTGTAATGCTGTGGGTAATCTAAGATAACGACTTAACGACGTTTTGGTTAGCCTAAATGCTGGTTAGGACCCCTTTGAAAGACCCCCACGGAAGGCACCCCCCTCCCTTCTTCGGCCTAGATCCCTAATGTAGATAATCGACCGTAATCCCACAAACAAACGAAACGATGTTTTGGTTTGTGATAAAACAACATATGTATGATTTTAACTTGGTGTTTAATTTTATTTTGATCTTAACACTACGAAGGGATGTAACGAATATTTGGCCACTATTCGGCATTCGACCTATTCGGCTGTTTTGCCGAATATTCGGCTTGCCATATATTCAGTTGAACGGATATTCGGTAGGCCGATTACTGCTACATATTCACCTGAATAATTTCAGATCAAAAATGAAAAAAAAAAATGATTTTTACGTGTATTTTTAAAGGATCTAATGAAAAATAGCTTTTTGAAATTAATTAATTAATTAATTTATCCTTTAATTAATTAATTAATTAATTTATCCTTTAATGAAATTTAAAGGATCTAATGAAAGGATCTAAGCAATATTTTTCTAATGAAAAATATTGCTTAGTTTGTACTTCAGTATTTAATTTTCTGTAATAAAATATCCAAAGTCATTGAATTTTAAACTGCATGAAGCATAATCATAATGTATTATTACAAAACAGCCATGCGTAATTTTTGAATTAAAACAGCGATAAAGATATTTATGTAAGCGGAATTCTGCGAACTATTGGCTAAAAATTGTTGATTTTCCCGATTTCGACAGAAAACTTCCAAAATTTCATTCTGAAATTTAAACCAACCATGAGGTTTGCTTACTTGTTTGCCAGGAGAGAGCAGCTCAAGTCACAGAATGTGTAGTAGGCAGTAGAGATGAGACGGGCTCAGCCCGAGCCCGAACCGGGCTCGGGCTCTGTAATTGAGGATTGATGGCGGGTTCGGGCTCGTGAAAAATTTCTCCTTTGTTGAACATGCTCCTTGAAACAGATTTTAAAAAAATATTCAAGGGGAAAATAAATGTACTTATAAAAAAATAGCGGCTCGGGCGCCTAGAAGGTGCGTGAAGCTCTTTGGGTATTTCAGAACGGCGGCTTATATTGCTTAGTTAGTCATGCGATCGGACATTATTTCATAAACATGGATATAAAGAATTAGAAAGTGCATTGAGAGATTAAAACTATATTTGTCTTTAATTTGCACAAACGGCAAAATTTATTGGATCCTATCAATGAAGTAATTGATTTTATTTATCTTTAGCTGAAATTCCGGGTTCGGGCTCCAACTTAAATAATATTGCTCGGGCTCGGGCGGGCTCGGATTAAAAGTCCTCGGGCTCGGGCTTCAAAAAATGAGCCCAAACTCATCTCTAGTAGGCAGTGTCACAGACACGGTGGTCTTCAGTACCTGGCCGGTAATCGAATGCATAGCCTACCGGTTACGGGTCTGATGCTCTCTACATTGAGATGCCCTCCACCTTCTTGTGGGAATCAAAATTGTAGCAGAAAATTCCCAGATGTGTACCATTCGAACATTTTTGTCAAATTTCATAGAGTCAATGCAAACAACAAGATGTTTCAGTAGGCAGTGCAATGTGGTTTGGGATGCTAAAATGTGGCTTTTAGTTCTTATTAAACACTTAAACTGTTAAAAATGTCTCTTACTAGAGTCTTTAACAGGGCTGTTTTTCTTTATTGGGGGGGGGGGGGGGATCTTTTCAGATCTTCTGTTACAAACACAATATTGGAAAGCTGCTAAATATGTTTGACCGAGAACTGTAAAATCCAGAGCGTGCTGCGATTACCAGATTAATTGCATTTACCATAGCATAGTTATTAAATTATGCGTATTTTTAATCACTTACAAATAATATAAAATGAATTTTAATTAGCCTTTGTGTAGTATTTAATTACAAATTTGAAAAGCGACATCTCGTTTACAATTAAAAATGTAATATCCTTCAGATCACTATTCGTTACATCTCTAAACACCAGTTTTTTAATTATTTTAATATATAAAATGTTTATTTTACGACGGCTTTGCTCCAACAGCTTTTCCACCGTACCCCATCCCTCACTGAACCCCAATGCTGAAAAAGTGCAGCCATTGCCGTCGCAAGATTTAAACTATCCGCAGCATGGCGGTCCATCGAATGGCCAATAGCGTGCCGAGAGCCAAAGAACTGTTTTGATGCACCTGGCTGTGCATGAAGCCAGATTAAAACTCAAGTGAAGAGCATAAAAATGTCTATTTCAATATCACGTACAAGGAAATCACGTGGTGTTGCGAAAAAATTACGAAACATCACCTTTCTTTGGACAGCTTTTCCAGATAAAATGAATTCCGACGTCATAATCGAGCTGTTAAAGAGAACCAAGTTCAACTGCATTTTAATAAGTCAAACCAGTATAAGCAAAGAAAGAAAAAGACCCAACTAATTAAAAGATGGCAATAATTTCAAAACTGATTTTTTTACAAAAAAAAAGCGCATCTTATACCTGGCCACTATTTTAATGGACCACTGTAACTGGACTGACTGGTTGACGCCCTACTGTTTCGGATACATAAGCACCTGTTTGAATACTTTTTCTTTTTTTTTAAGCTCTCCGAGAAAGTTAATTTGTGTTCATGATTTCAGCCTCTGCACCCTCAGACTAACTCGTCTTTTATACACTCATTTATCTCTCATTTTTCAACGGATAATTTCCGTACTCTATGGGAACGTAATATTTACGTGAATTCTTCTTCCCGAAATCTGAAGAGGAAGAAATTTCGTTTTATCTGAAGAAATTTTTTCTATTGACGGGAAAGAAAAAAAAAAAAAAAAAAAAAAAAAAAAAGGAACGGATATTCCTCAAATAACGGATATATTCCAGTAGCACTACTGCCAGAAAAATTTCCTTGGATTGAAGAAATAATTTTTGAGGGTGCTTGTTTATACACTAATTTATTCTTCAACAACAATTTCCGTACTCCTTGGGAAAGTTATATTTCCGTGAATTCTTCCGGAAAATCTGAAGAGGCGAAAAACAATTCGTTGAAGAAGTTCCTTCAATTGACTGTATCTGTCCGCAATAATTTTTGACTGTGTATGTCTGCACTGTAACTGATATCTATAGACATCGATTCCCACAAAATTATGTATTATGTTAGCGCTTGTATATAGAGGCCGTCCTAATTTTTTGCACTGTATTCTCGAAGGCTTTCATCTGCTCTACTATACATGTGCTATTGCCTGCTAGTCTCGAAAGCTTTCATCTGTTGCAAACAAAACAATTGTTTTGACGTTTATAGACGATTATCATCGAAAAAATTCGATGTACTTTACTTTTTTAGAAGGTTAGATAAAAGAGCCCCTGTAGCTTTAGGTTGTTAAATTCCTTAGTGCCTTATATGCTTTTAACCTACTCGCTCACGTCATTCCAAAGACGAAGGCAGAAGCGATTCTTCTTTGCCCATCGTTGCTTCCGGGCATGGGTCATTGGAATGTGTCCGCAATAGCGCAACTTAGTAATAATATTCATAGCATTCATATCATTCAATGTGGAAGGAGCAAAAAGGGTTAACCATACGTTAGGCAGTATTATATGCACAAGTACGTACGTGTTGGAAAGTGTCTTACAACCCATGCGCTTGTCACGATTTGCTTTTTTGTTTTATTCATCATTTTCCATCTCGAACCCCTGCGGTTTAAACTGTTCTCAGGTAGCGCAGTAAATTTCCGGAACGTTAATAGAACATTCAGTTATGCTTTCTGAACGTCTATTAACGTTCAAAGAACATTGCTGTGCTGCCTGGACTCACTCTCAGAACATTCCCCAAACAGCACACACACAGGTTCTCTGAACGGCTATTAACGTTCAGAAAACGTTTTCTGAACGTTAATAGCCGTTCAGAGAACCTATGTGTGCTGTCTGAGTCGGTGTTGGGAAGCCAATTTTCACAACGATGAGATTTGAAATACTGAGCTTGGGTAGGACTGCTCCCTATAACAGCAACTGTCTTAAGTGTTCGCGAATTTCCAAAACTTCGTGCGGAATTATTCATTTCGGGGGTGGCTAATGAGGCTGCAGCTACCCCCGAAATGAGTGGACGTAGAATATGGAGAAAATTACGTATTTGTGGATAAATTTGGTAGATTCCCTTGATATCCCCATGGAGCATTTGAAAGTTAGCCTTGAGAAATTTGAGGTTCAGCTACGGACCCCTAGGCCAAATTAAAAAATCTCACACTTTTCTAATGTGTTTTGCCATCTGCAAAGATTTTAAACTCGATTTATGATTTTTTTAAAATTTTCATTCTCTCTTTTTTTCCAATTCATTTTTTCATGCGAACACTTTTAGGCAAAATAAAGGGGGCACATTCCCCTCTGCCCCCCCCTCCTCGAGAAAAAAAGATACATCGCCTGGCTACGCTACTGGCGGAACAAAAAAAATTTTTACTTTTTTTTTTTACTGTCTTTCATACAAAAAGAATTTTTCTTTCCAACTTCAATGATTTTATCTTTTTTAATGTAAGCATGATATTAAACCTGCCCTTACGTAATAAGCTGTTGGAAATGGCGACATCAGCTATTTTACCCTTGAATTTATATCCAATTTTGAAATGCAAATCAAGGCCAATAAAAAATGTCGATCTCGTTATTGGAAAGGAAACTGGTTGAAATATCCTGTCGTTTCAATTTAGAAACGGAGAGGGGAAAAAAAAAAGAGGATAAAACTATTGTCAGAGAACGAGCCAAGTTAAAAGAGCTTCGTCTGGTTATATCCGATTCACCTCATGATTAAGGGGGGAAAAAAAAACAGTTCATGCTATATACGGTACTTGCAATGCGGTATTTGATTTTAGCTCGTCACGTCAAAACTCAGAAAAAGCACTGCTGAACTCTAGTGCCATGCCGTCACATTTTAGTCTTAACCTCTTGATATTGGCAACTCTACTTGAAAAAAAACTTTAATTTTTGAAATTATTTTCATTTTTAAAATTTTATTTTTAAGATAATACGATGCTCAATTTATGCTATTACGAACTGTTGTTCGTAGCAGGTTATACTACTGTCAGCATTGTTGTAAAACTGAATTACGGAATTTAATTTCTTTGCAGGAGTCGAAATATTTTTTGCTTCGTAATTTTTTCCTCCGTCGACGGGTATGGAAATACGTGTCACTTATGACACACTAGCAGGGGCGTAGCCAAGGGGGTGGGATGGGGGGTCACAATTCCCCCCCCCATTAGGAAGTTTATGCCATACAAAATGTATATTCTTTACTCCCTTATCATACATACGTTTACATATATGTGAGTTGCAGTTGTTGTAGCACTCCCCCCCCCCACCCGGTGAAAAATTTCTGGCTACACCACTGCACCCTAGTCATAATAAATTAGCCATCATCATTAATACGGTATAGCATAGATCAATTTTGATGCCTATTTACGTCAATCAGAAGACGCACAGACAGAAATTACAAGCACTTTTCAATAGATAAACACACAGTGGATACATGTTTAAAAGTGTTTATTTTTTCTTTTAGTAAGTTATTTAAATTCTTCTTAAACAACAAAAAACAAGAAAAATAAGCCATGCTAAATGCATCTATCACAAGACAATTTCCAACTTAGCTGTTTGCCGAAATCTTATATGCCGAAATAGTCTTATATGCCAAAATTGGCTATTTATCCATTGTGGCATCATATCGTTGCCAAACTTTGCGAGAATTTGGGCATTACCTCAAAAAATCTGTATCACTCTTATTGTAATTTTGGGAGACCCTGTATAAGAAATTTTAATGCTATTTCCATTCTTCAGTCAAAATGCAAGCTGTTATAGACATCAATATATACTTATTTTACCTTGTCTGCGATGGATGAATGTCTCTAAATTGTCAGGGACCGTAATTTTAATCATGTAAAAGAACTACAAATGCCGCATATTCTATTTTTAACGAAGAAGGTCATTTCGTAATCCTCGTAGCTAACGAGGAAGACAGGCTGCGGTGCTGACACTTTGGTAGCACCCTTTTGCCAAGTAAGAGTCATGCTACCTAGGGGTGTGGCCATCTTATTGTGGGCACACCCCCTAGGTCCAGGGGCGTAGCCAAGGGGAGGAGGCTAGGGGGTCATAACCCCCCATGAGGAAATTTTGCCATACCAAATGTGTATTCTTCACTACCTTATCACACACACGTATACATATATTTGAGTTGTAGTAGTCGTAACCCCCCCCATGAAAAAATTCTGGCTACGCCCCTGCCTAGGTCACATGACTCTTGGTTGGCAGAAGGATGTGACCAAAATGTCAGAACCGCACCCTGTCTTTTTTGTAGGCCATGGTAATCCTTAACAACAAACACTAATTTTATTTGTTTGAAATAGATTATTGTTACTAAAATGATTTTCCATCGAGCTTAATGTATTGGTATTATTTTGGAGGCTTCTGGTACTAGACAGAACTAGGTATAAAAGAACTGGTATAAAAGAACTAGGTATAAAAGAACTAGGTATAAAAACTACATGCACCTCTTTTAGTAAGGTACTGTATAAATTTCGGGGTACAGGGTATAAGTCCCGTAGCAATCTGTGCTCATTTACGGCAGTTAAAAAGGCGGACAAACCGAAATCCTAAAACACTCTTCAACAGCTTGGTGACAGTCCATTTCGAACCAAATTCTCTTTCTGCTTTCGTTGACTTCTAGAGCAATAGCAAAAATTTTCAACTCTTACAGAAAGTTCTAGCTATGTCCAGTATCCCACAGACAACAACACATTACGGCACAGATTAAGCACACACAAAAAAAAAAAAAATCGCAACACTTGCGTAAATCCTACATAAGGCATGTTTGAGGACCATCTTTCTACGTCCAGTTCCCAGAATTTAAAGTGAAAACAAACTTTTCACTGCGTGCGCGGGATATTGTCAAAAGAATTATCCTAAGATTTATGAAATGTTTTGTAAAGGTTATTTTTGCGTGTATTTCTGCGGAAAAAAAACTCTTGTTTTCCTTAGACATATTTTTCTCTTCCAAAAGATCGAGGAATTATGGACACTCAAGGGAAAAAGCAGGTCTCTTTTCGAATGTGTACAAAAGAATTCTGGGAACAGCAGACGAATTAACACTACTATCTATCGTTGTTTCCTTCAGCCACAAAATGTTATTTGTTCTATTTTTCTTTTATAAGACTCGAAAGATTATTTCTATTTTCCATAGATAAATAGAGTAAACTGGTGTATTTTTCAATGTTGGAACATCCAGAAGCTATCGCTGCTTTTTAACGCTCTCTAATCTTGTTGAGAAAATATCTGTTACGGAAAATGTTTGATCTCCGCAAAAAAGTGCATGAAAGCCCCGTTTACAAGTAAGTTCCCTTTCTATCCAAGATTTTTATGTTACTAATCGCATGACTTTTCGAAAGTACGTAACTTCTCGATGACAGCCTTGCGGAATCTCTTAATAGAGCAACTCAAAAACACAACTGTACCATCGACGACAAACAACAAAGGAGGAATCGAAAAAAGCAAGTCGTGAAGGATCGTGGGACACGCAAAGCGGTGCATCATGGGAAAGCGAGATCCTTATTAACCCTCCATTTACCCTTCTCTCCATAGTGAATTTTTCTACCCTCCTTTTAATCTACTTTTTATTATTCACGTGTCAGATCACCCTCCGTATAGCCCAAACCTTTCACTCAAGACTTCTAAGTCCATGGTCCCATGAAAGAAGAACTTACAAAGATTCGAATACCTATGCCACATGGATGACCAAATGAAAGCAGCAATCCAAATATGGTTATCGGACATTGGACGGGATTCCTTTGCAGAAGGCATTGTACAACTTGTGCTACTCCTCGATAAATGATTAAATAATGAAGGTAATTACGCCGAAAAGTAGATTTTGCACTTTGCACGGAACTTGAGATTAGAAATTAAGTTATTGTAAAATTTCGATCCTGATTTGCTTTATTAAGAAGTGTAACTAATTTTTCGACTGACCCTCTTACATACCTATTGTCGGACATACATAGTTTTTTTTTTTTTCGAACATCCTCTATTCTATCTTTTCAGCAATCCAAACACTCCACTGCAGCAAGTAGTGGTGCAGTTGGGCGGTGAAGATAAAGCTTTTGTAGAACTTGTAGAATCGTATATAGTTGGTGTACATTACGTAAGAAAAAACCTGGAACGTCGAACTTTAAAATGAAAGATAAATTAGTATATATTTTCAATGTAGTTTTATTGAAACATTATAAAGAATAATTTTAACGGTGGTTGGTAGCATAGCAAGAAAAACGTGAACTTTTTAGGCAGAGGCAAAAGCGTAAAGAGAGTGAAAAAAATGTCAGAACACAAAAAGCCAACCTGGCGATATAATTGAGAGCAAGAAAGAACGAATCACCAAATAAATCGCCAGATTGAAAAAAAAAACTGAAGAGATGTAATTAATAAGCGTTGATGCAAGTTTACCAAAATTTAAGTATGGGTCGCCAGCGAGGTAAGGATAACTTATCACCGAAAACATTGGTACCCAACGCCCGGTCCGCTGGCCAGTAACCGGTCCGTGGATCAAATGGTACTGAGTCGCAGAAGGAACTTTACATTTCCATTTTATTTACGTGATGTATTTCGCTCAGGATTCGAATTCATGCTAATTTATACTTTTGTAGCAGAAGAAATTGTGCAACTATTTTAAATTAGGTTATTGTATATTAAAAATTTTAAGATAATGAATTAAAAATGTATTCACTTGAATCCCTAATCCCTATTGCCATTTCCGATGACCTATCTGTGTTAAGCGGGGTTTTTCTGCAATGACAGCAACCAAAACAAAACAACGGAATAACCTGGACCAGTGGTGTAGTCGAAGGGGGACGCGGGGGGACGCCGTCCCCCTACTTTTTCACTTCAGCCCATACGTCCCCCCACTTTTTATTCTCAGGGGGGACGCTGATTTACAAGGTCTTTTTAAAAATTTTGTGAAGAAATTAAAATTTTCGTTTTGTTCGAGCGAGAGCAGGTATATCGGTATAAAAATCAAAAGGAAACTTTGACTGTTTGAATAGACTTTACAAATGGCATTGTAAGGGTTTCTTAAACACTTCAGTAGTGAAAACATATCCATAAGAATAGAACAGATTATAATCTTCGCCAAACGCACTCTTAGTAAAAAATGCCTTTCCGAATGGCCGAAGAAGTGACAAAAATCGGGGTAGCGAATAGTCACGTACCAAAGAAAATCTGTTACTTTGACATTGGATTGCTGCCTCACCATGGCACAGTGGTTATGTTACTGGAAATGATAGACGGCCGAGGTGTGAAGGTCTCGGGGTCGGGTCCCATTGCGCGTCCATCGACCTAACCGTTCGGAGTTTTCCGTGGTTCTCTCCGAAACTTTGCGTAAATACGGGTTAGGACCCCTTAGGACGACCCCCACGGAGGGCACCCCCATTGTGTTGTCTTTCTGACGAGGATTTATAACCGGCCTTCGAACCAAGCATGCAAATCCGATATACATGTTCGCAACAACAAATTAAGTAGCTTTGCTTACACGGTTGATCGAAAAGACTTAGTTTAGATTTTTAACAAGTGATCAATAATTTAACAATGAGTTCATTTTAATTAATAAATAAAAAAAAATGATGGTTTAATTAGTTTTATTGGCTGTTTAAGGAATAATTACATTTAATGAATCCGATAAGTTTAGATTAAATTTCGTCAAAAATGAGCGTCCCCCCACTTTTTTTCTTAGGACTACAACACTGACCTGGACATAAGCTCTGGGTGTCATTGTCTCCTATTACCGCCCCCCACCCCCGATGGAACTGTCTCGTTGCAACAAGCTCAGAGTTCTTATTGATTCTCATTGGTTCTAATAAATTAAAATGTTAAATCACTTGGTATTCATTTTTCGATGTATTCAGTGCATTTTATTTTTAAGGCATGCTTAAATACAAGTAAATTAAAATGATTAAAGCAGAACAATTAACGTCCCTCCCGTCCTTAGCAGGGCACTGTGAAATTCTGCAGTAATAAAAATCTGCATCTGCAGTAATAAAAAGGTTGGGGAGCACTGACCTAAGAAATATTACTGAAACCCCGTGGGAACGGCATGAAAATTTAAAAATCCTTGGACAGACAGACGCCTGCTAAATACGCTGCAAAAGTTAAAGCCAAAGTAATTTAAGAAACAGAATTAAAATATCGTAATGGATAGAGGTGGAATTTTAAAAATGGCAGAATATTAAATTTAGAATAGGGAAAGAAAAATCAAAAGTAATTATAAATATGGGATGAACTGCATCAAAGTTCAGATTGCTGCACTGTATGCATCCATTTCATGGCAATCACTACGACAGTTAGAGCATGGACAAACACAAAAAAGAAAGAAAGAAATCAAAATTTCATCTTTGTTATAAAGTGTTAAAAAGCAAAGATCGGAAAAAAAAACTTAAAAAGAAATTACTAGCAGAAAACATTTACGGGTGTTTATCGAACGGACTGACTTTTTCCGTAAACAAAACTTTTCTCTAGCCCTCGAGAGATAAACAATAGAGACCCAAGAACATATGGCAGTGTACACAAAATCTGCTCATTTGTTTACTACGTGACAAGAAATTATTTGTCATCATCCTTGAACTGACGCAGCCTTTCGTGGTATGTTCAGTCACAGAAAAGAAAAAGAAAAAGAACTTCTCTGTTGACACTTTTGACGCTTGCTTGAAATAAATGAAACAGCTAAGTTAACAGGATGAATAAAAATAGAGGAAGAGACGTTCGGTGTTTCTTGCGAATTTAGATTCGCGTCACCGGTTACACTTTTGATTAAATTTAAAGAAATCTGTGCATCTGAAATTGCTTTTCGTACAAATTTTCATTTTAAGTGGTCCCAATAAATAACAGAATAAGGGGAAATTAAGGGGGTCTGAACTAGAGATGAGACGGGCTCAGCCCGAACCGGCCTCGGGCTCTGTAATTCACAACTACGTTCGGGCTCGGGCTCATGAAAAATTTCTTCTTTATTGAACATACTGCTTGAAATAGATTCATTTATTAAAATAATTAATAAATTATTGAGCAATATTCATTAAGATTATAAAAATAATGAATACATTATTTCCACAACTCCCGGAACATTTCAAGAAAAAAAATTCAAAGTCCCATTACACAAATTAAAGTAAACTTCGATCTTTAGTGAACGGCAATAAAACCGGGAGGCGCATAGTGGCTATCGCCTCGGCCTCTGGAACCAGGATCCAGAGTTCGATTCCCGATGGCGGTCGGCGAGGAAAAAATAATTCCAAGTCCACAAATTAGTTCTAAATTTTAATACCAGATGGCAGTAATCAATTTAATTAATTAATTTAATTAAATTAACTAAAATTCATTAAAAACTGTCCCTAATCCTCCAAAAAATTAAAAGTCCCGAAAAAAATACCCTCATAACCTTTCACGGCTGAAACCGAAACTAATCCAGCAGCAGGAAGAAAACAACTCCACTCCCCTCGTGACGTCACTCGCGGCCCATGACGTCATCCGACCACGCCCCTGAGACGTCACTTCCGCCGCTCGAAACGCGCCGCTTACTACTACTGTTAGATCGACAGCCCGCGATGAGGCCCGAACTCGGGACCTTCACACTTCAGCCGTTTCCATTCTAGTGCCCTATCCACTCGGCCATGGTGGGGCCAGTCATTATTGAAACAATAGAGTACTGAACCATTCAAAACAACATTGTTCATTTCATTAAAGCATCGGCGCTTGCATCGGATTGTGCATCTATCTTTCACAACAATGGAAACCTTATATAGATGAAATAGGCGTGTATAGAGTGGCCAGCCGTGGCCTCTGCGTTGGGTGAGTAGCTCTCTCAACTCGTGCATCGGTTGCCTGGGGTTCTGGTCCAGTGTGCACCCCGACTGCAATTTAGGGTGGAGTGTAGAATGTTTATGTGTATTATTATAATGTGGAATGTTTGAGTGTGCGATATACATGATGATGCCATGAATGCATGAATGTGTAATACATTGGATTGGGAACATCGGACAACGGATTGCGGGCAGGTGATGGGCATCACAGCCACTTGCCTTGTGCGCTCGGACATTCGCTGCGAGCCTGTGCGAGCGCTCTGCAGGGGATGACGGTTGTGACGACTGCCGTCATCGCGATCGGTCAGTTCGAAACTTGCGTCCGAGGCTCAAAAGTCGGCCAAGATGAGGTGGCGTTCCTGTTGTCGTGGACGGCAGGCCCGAAACTTGGATCTGGCCCGCTTCCCTGGTGAAGGGTTGGAAATGAAAAGTTCCCGTCCTCACGGCTAGCAGGAATGTCCCAAGATTGGAGCCCGGATGTCCGAAATTCTGAATGAAGATGATCATAAAATAGGAAATAAACAAACACAATAGGAATAAAAGAAACAGATACTAATTAACAGCAAAGCGATCATGGATTATTTGTTGTAATGGATTGTCCATAATAGATGGTTAATGGTCGACTTGCTATTAGACAGATACAAACAATACAAATTAATACTAGCTAAATAAACTATCTCAAAGAAAAAGGTCTTGCTTATGTTGGTCGTACTGGGCTAAAGCTCGGATCTGGCCGGTTGGATGGAACCTGGATGGTTGGATGGTGGTTGGATGGTTGGAGGGATCATCCCCGTGCTGGAAAGGAAGAGTTCTGTTTGGCCAATGTCAACTGGACTGACGAGTGATTGGCAGTCGATTGGCCGCACACGAATGACCGAATCGATCCAGCGAATTATGGGTATCACAAGACAAGTGAAAAACCACGCAGATGCCATGGGGGCTTTTTTTTCTTCTTTTGTTTAGAATTTTGTATGAGGAGAAGTAAGTATATTTAAATTGTTACAGAAACACCTATCGCATAGAGATGGTTAGTATGTGAAATGTGGTTAATCACAGGTTGTGTGAAATTAAAAAAAAACTTTGTACACAGCATTACCGCAAATTACAAATGCTCTCTCACTTCCTTAGTAAATATCAAACGGATACCTGCGAAAACACAATAAGAAATAAAGGGTAGTAGAAACTTGATTCGTATGTTTTCAGAGTGAGAATGCCGTAACTTTGAAAACACGATCGGATATCTAGTCACATTTTTGATTCACACACGCAACGATGTCGAAAAGGAGATTCATTCCCCTTTGTTTGGACATGTTTTTTTTTTTTTTTTTTTCCCCAACAGAACACTATGGCATACGTACTAGAGATGAGACAGGCTCAGCCCGAGCGCGGTTCAGGCTCGGGCTCTGTAATTCACAATTGTGTTCGGGCTCGGGCTCGTGAAAAATTTCTCCTTTATTGAACATACTGCTTAAAATAGATTTTAAAAAATGATTCATGAGGAAAATAAAAGTACTTATAAAAAAAATGGTGGCACAGGCGCCTAGAAGGTGCGTGAAGTGCTTTGGGAATTTCAGAACGGCGGCTTACAGGGGCGTAGCCAGAAAATTTTCATGGGGGGGGGGAGGTTACGACTACTACAACTCATTTATATGCATACATGTGTGTGATAAGGGAGTGAAGAATATACATTTTGTATGGCAAAAAATTCCTCATGGGGGGTTATGACCCCCATAACCCCCCCTTGGCTACGCCTCTGGCGGCTTATATTACTTAGTTAGTCATGAGATCCAACATTATTTGATAAACATGGATATAAAGAATTAGAAAATGCATTGAGAGTTTGCAACTATATTTTTCTTTAATTTGCATAAACGGCAACATTTATTGTATTAAATCAATGAGGTAATTGAATTTTTTTAATACTCGAGATCGGGCTAAAAGTCCTCGGGCTCGGGCTTCAAAAAATGAGCCCGAACTCATCTCTAGTCTGGACACGCCGTTAGTCTACGCACAAACGTCAATTATACCTAAGTATTCGCCTTCTGAATCCATCATTCAAAATAGTGTACTGCTAAAAAGATTTGAATTTTACATAAATTTTGAAAACTTTAAGTTCATTTTTTTAAAAAAGTATATAATTTTTTTCTAAATTTTTAAATTTAGTTTGTAACAAACACAATTTACTAAAAACAATTTTAAAATTTTTAGTGCTATTGAAAATGTTTGCCAAATATTTATAGTAAAATTTACTGCTAATCGAATTTTATAATAAGAATGGACCCCTCTTATGAGAAAGTTATAGCTACGCCCCAGGGGCGTAGCCAGAAAATTTTCATGGGGGGGGGGGGGGGGGTTACGACTACTGCAACTCACATATATGCATGCATGTGTGTGATAAAGGAGTGAAGAATATACATTTTGTATGGCAAAAAATTCCTCATGGGGGGGGGGGGTTATGACCCCCCTAACCTCCCCCTTGGCTACGCCCCTAAAAT
This sequence comes from Cheiracanthium punctorium, assembly GCA_038373885.1. NCBI lineage: Eukaryota > Metazoa > Arthropoda > Arachnida > Araneae > Cheiracanthiidae > Cheiracanthium > Cheiracanthium punctorium. The sequence continues at coordinate 386,525 of JAWZYV010010236.1, forward strand.
GTTCATAAGTAGCTAATGTTTTAAATAGGGTAGCTTTGGTTAAGTAGCTTTCGTCTAGTTTCTAAACGAAAGCTTGGTACTCCTTCAAAAAAAAACGAGAACTGTTTTAACGGGACAGAAAAATGGTGCCGAAAGCATCGATTATAAAGCACTTTCCGACGCGATGTTGTACTATTTGCATAACTCTTCGGAGCTATCCTGCGTACTCCAGAAATAGTGACTTGAAGCTTCCACGATCACTATTGTGTAGGGTATAAATAAACGTCTTTACTCTAACAATACTAAAACACCATAACTTCTCAAACTTGAGGAGAGGAGAAGAAAAAGGAGTGTAAGGGGCGTGAAACTGAAGCGGTAACAAGGAATTTATTTTCATTGCTGGTCCTACTGATGCGATGTAGATTTTTTTTTTTAAATCTGACGTGGGCACCAGTCACCACATGATTTCCTTGTATGTCTATTTAACCTTTTACAGACCGCATTTAGATCCAGTCATACTTTAAATTAGTTTTTTGCATATTTTGTCTTCTAATGATCTAATGCGTCAGTTAAAGGGTATTAGTCATTTAAATGGGGAAAAAATAATTTTTTATACAATTTTCAGTGTGTTCCCAGTTGGGAGCGTGGGTCATTTCTGACAATAATTAACATTGGTTTCAAAAACTGAAGATACTGATGGGTAGTTTAAATGTGAAATATTAATAATTAATAAAAGATTTATTTTCAAATTTAAGTAAAAGTATGAATTAAGTTATCAAGGTTGCTTTGTAATAAATTACGAAAATGGCTAATTTCCCAATAATGATAGAAATGCAACTTCTATTTAAAAAAAAAAAAAAAAAAAAAAAAAAAAAGAATCAAGTCATCTTTTAACTTTATCTGCTAATTTTTTCAAGTCAGTATTGATACAATTTCATTTTTGAATAAATTTTTAATTCATTGTTCCGAATTGGGAACATTGGCCTGTAAAAGGTTCAATTTAACAGATTTTTGAACTATGGGCAGGGACGGGCCATGCCCCCTTACTCAGAAGAATTGCTTTTCATACGTAGATGTCTTTGCAATTAAGCAAAAGTGTAACCGAGGTCGAATGAAGATGACCCCAGCCCCGGATACGTCCACCTGGAAGTCGGGAAATTTTCCGGTAGGGGAGTCACCGTCACATGTATATCGTAAAATATAATGTATATGTTTTTTTCAGAATAAAATGTAAGTGGTCTTCCCTTTACATATATTTCCCAAGCTCGTGTGATCAGTTGTATACGGCCCGGAATGCCCCCATCTCTCAGGAAAAATATATATTATTGTAATTGTTTTACGTACTTGTATAATGTAAAAGTCGTTCAGCACTAAAATATAGTATCTTTCTAGGGCAGGATCCCTGGCTTGCCCCCTTCTTTATAAAACAACCATATGGCCGCCCATGGATGGGTGCATCAAGGGTATGGCAGGCAGGGCACCATAGGCGTAGAGTTATATGGGCCCGTGGGGCTTGAGCCCACCCAATAATTTGCCACTAAATACAGAAAACTCTAATTTATACAAACATAAAAAAAAGTATTTCACGCCATTTAAAAACGTTTAAAAAAACCTTTACTTGTACTTTTAAAAATTTTCTTCTTTTGATTTCAATCATGATTTAGTATTCATTGTGACGCCACGTAACACATAATGTTACTATAAGCTGCCCTCGCCAGACTCTGGTTAATTAAAATCAGATTATGCAATGTAAAGTAAGAAATGAAGAAAAGTTCAGATGTGTCTAAAATGCAGTATCTCATCGAAAAATATATTTTTCCCCCCTCCTTTGGATTTTTTACTTTGCTTCTATTTTTAACTTATAACATGGTAGGAAGATACTAACATGGATACTTACCTTACATAGGTGTAGAATTCTATGGACCCA